>JAVJGI010000036.1:17208540-17261968 GCA_035590275.1 Ibycter americanus
TGAGGTGTATCGACGCAATAAGCAGGGACTAGAATCTTCTGGTTCAGGTGACACCAGACAAAAAAAAAAAAAAAAACCAACTTGTTAAAACATTACCTGAAGCAGAAGTTTCTAACTCCTTGCCAGGTGTGGTACCTGCTTGAGCAATTCCCTTCAATTAAGTTATCATCCCAGAGATCCCTTGTGGGTGGTATGGCTCCGTACTGTCCTCAGTGTGAGCTAGATGCTCTACTACGTGCCTTTGCGCTAATTATTATCTTCATTGTCGTATGTGTTCATCAAGAAGCCATGCTTTCATCATCGCAGCTTAGCACCCACTCCTGAGAGGCAGGTACTACACACCGTGGAACTGGATGCCTCAGTGACATGAACAGCCAAAGTGAGCAAACATGCTTACCCCAGCACAGGCTGCTCTTCTAAATCTCCCAAAGTTTCTTTTCAGATTCCCTATTGAAGCAGGCATGTTCCACCAGTGACTGTATAAAACAGCAGTTCCCAAGTCAAAAATGAATTTTCCATGCATTAGATTTCTAAAGTCAAGGACAGAACTTCTTAGCAGTCCTGTACTCCTTGGCTACTAATTCCCCATCTGCTGAAGGCAATGGCAATGTAACAGAATAAGAGACAGATTTGTCTTGGAAAACACGAAGACTTTCTAGCTGAATTAACTTTTCTCTGCTCTCTCTAGAAACAAATCTCCCTAAAATATCAGCAACAAATCAATTTTGCTTCTTTTCAGTAGAGAGCAAGGAAATTACCTTTTCTGATTTTGACCTTCTTCCAGTGACACAAACCCAACAGGCCAACTAATCTCCTAAGAATTTACCATATGTTCAAACTGGAACCTGAAAATAAGCTTATTTTCTGTTTAGTCTGAGCCCAAAGCCACAGAACGAAGTTTATGTTCAAGGTACCTGAACCTGGAACCTCTCAAAATGTGAAGTGTTTAGGTCTGTACTTGTGGTTTTGTTTTCTGTTCCATTTCTATTGAAAGATAACTTAAAAAGTAAGGATTAACAATTTATGGGGTAGCAATCTATAAAAAGCTCTGCATTCAAGGTATTAGAAAGCAATATAAATTCTTTTACAGAAATGTAAACGGTATTAAAACGTAAGTAGGTATTATAGCCAGTTGGTTACATGGGGACAGTGAGAGTCACTGACTGGCTTTTCTGGGAATCAGATAGGTCCCTAAATCATTAACTTAGTATTAAATCATCCTACAGATATAAATAAAATGAGGGACTTATTCAGGGATGTCTTGCAGAATGTAAGTAGTTTCTAGATGAATGACTCACAAGATCAAAGTCAAGGAAGACACCCACTTAATTAGGGAGGAAAGTCTTGAGCAAATCTGTAACGACACCTTTGCCAGGGACAAAACCTTTCCCGTGCACACTCCCGTTTCACCTAGCTGTTCTGGAACACAATTGCCCCAAACTACCCTACAAAAATTTAAATGAAGCTGAAAAGCAGTTGATCTGGGAATCCTCCTACCAATTCCAGAACACTGCAACCACCAATAAATATTCAAAGGTTTTTCTACAGCACAAATTAAACCAACAGAACAGGTTTGCAATCAGAAACCAGCTTTACGCAAGTCAGCCTTTAAATTCCATGACAACTTTAGCAGCTCTCCCCTTCAGCTGGCAAAGCGGTCCACGTTCACAGCACAGGTCAGCGCAGTAATTGCATGCTTGCTTTGTATCACAGATGATGTCTGTCTGGCATAGTATATTTTCTCATGACATAATCGATCATGTTATTAAGGAACAACTCATCCTTGATGGCTTATTCAGAGCTAACCAGAAACCACAAAATTCTGTCATCATTCCAAAGTATGCCACACTTTCTTTCCTCTCCCGACAGCCAACATATTTTAGCTGATACCTGAAGCAGGGCAGTTAAACTCACTTTCCAATGGATTTTCAGAAACTAAAAAACTGCGCGTGTTCTTAATGTCAACATCCAAAAAACACCCCTTTGTATTTCTGTCTTCTGCGTGAACTAGGAAGTCTGGTATGTCAGTAAGGAGAAAATATTATTCATTCTATGAACTAATGTTTCCTCTGTTGTAGTTATGAATTTGGTAGGTGTGTCTCCATTACAGAATGGAAAAATCACAGTCCTATACACTTTACAGTGTGCCTTATTTTTATACCGGCTGACCTTATTTCAGCTATTTATAATCTCATTTCACTGTCATTGTTACTGTTGGGTTTAGTATCATGTCAATTGAAAAACTAATATTCACACTGCTGAATTCTCTAGTTATATGTACATTGCCCATTTTGTTCACTCCCCATTGCAACCCAAGATCTTATTTTTGTGATCATTCACCCTGCATCCATGCTGGACTGTCTCTAGGACTCTTCTGGAGCAGAACAACCAGACTGTGCTAAATCCCTGCAGTGGTTTGGTTCTTTGATCTCTCCAGAATACAGATGAGACAAGAGCACAGCCACTATAACATACTGCTTATAATTTTCAGTGGCTATCACAAAATTCATCTGAGAATCTGTTGCAAAAGGTGAAGTTAAAAAATTAACTTCAATTTGTCAAAATCTAGCTCACAATTGCTTATAAAGGGACTGTCTGCCTTGGATCTGGCTGCTAGCAATATTTTGGAATCTACTAATTCGATGTGAAGATCACATTAATGTAAACTCAAGTGTCACTTTCCTATAATCCACTTATTTTTGTCAAGCAATATACAAAGTTTTGTTTCCCTAAAGCTGCAGAAATTAAATAAGGGAAGATGGCTTATATGGACAAACTTCCAAGCCCGTTTCTGGGCAGCATACAGCTCAAAAACTCTCCCTCAGTAATAAATGTATGTACAGCAAACGAGATCAGCACTGAGAACTAACCTGAGAAATGTGGTCTAGCAAAGGAGGTTGTTTCTGCTCAGTTTGGTGGCATCATAGGGCTGCTGTAAGTCTTCTCTCCTGTTCCCTCTCACATTGGCCCATGTTTTCTTTCATTCAGGAAATGTGCAAGTTACCCTCATCTAAAAACTGACAAGCAGCAAAATCTATTGCACTGGCTTTTCCTTTACAAATCACATTTATTATTGTCCCCCCACGCCATTCACTAGAAAATTTGATCTGGGTTTTCCAGCAAAGTCATAGTCTGAATGAGGGAACTTTCAACAAAATTACGGTGTACTGTCAGCTGTCTGGACTAAGCACATTTTGCTGAAATGCCACTGTTACCAACACCATCTTGCAAAAAATAGGAGAATCTCAGCACTGTGTAAGAGAGCATGATGAAGACAACTGCGATAGGACTTGAATATCATCTGTGTCAAGATTGGACACAGATTACTGTGATCTTTCCCAATCACGTTTTGGGTCCTTATCTCTCTACAACCGTAAAATATGAAGAAATACAGATGAATAAAAGCAGGAGAACAAAAGACAGACGTTTCAGAGAATGTAGGGAACAACAAAGGAGTACAAGTAAAACTATCTCAGAAAAAAAGACACATCAATAAAAGTAATTACATCTTTTCCTTTATTTTTCTGTACATATCTGGTATGATGCTCTGCTTTTCCATGCTTTGTTCAAAACAAAGGTATGACCACCCTGATCATTCACTTTTCTACTACTGCTTCCTCTCAATTTTGTAATTAAAATCAAGAAAATATATGCAGCGTATCTAAAATCAGACTTACAATACAGGTTTGCAATTTGCCATGTTGTACACAAAAGCCTGGCATCCCACAAACATTAAAAAAAAAAAAAAAAGAAACAAAGAAATAGTTATCTGTTACCCTAATTCAAGGTGTGTAATTAGCAAAGCTGGAATGCAAACACTTTCTCTGCTCAAGTCACTCTGGGTGTATATATGTATGACATATCTAATAAGAAGCTGAGCATCCAGCCACTAAGATGCTCCTATAAGCTGTACCACAATCCTCTTAAGGATTTAGGGAAATCAGAGGCTCAGCTTTGCCATCTGTGGCTTAATAAATATTTTCTTCAGAGGCTTTGTGCCTTGTTTTAGCAACCAAGAAAATAGTCATACAGTAGTTTCTGAGACATGGCATTACCACAGAGCTCCTTCTTCCCTTTCCTCAACAGCACATTTCAGAAGTGGACAACCTGTGGTAGCTGTACCATATGAAGCAGTTGAAATACAGCTTCCAGGTGTCATTGTGTGACCCAGCAGGTAGACCAAGGGTTTCTGTCCACTTCGAATCCCTATCTTTGGGAGAAAGCTGTCAAAAGATGCTCAATATTGCCAGGTCCCTTTGTGCCCCTGATGGACTTATACATGGGCATGGTCCCACAGCAAAGCAGAGGGATCTCTCAGGAGCAATTCCCATCTCCAGTGCAGACCTCTCACATCCTCAGCTCTGAGGAATATGATATACTAGAGACAATCACGTGAAAATTTTGGTATATGACTCAAAGGATCCAAAATGATTCCTTCCATTTTTGCTCAGTCAATGGACACACTATTTTTACCAGTGCTGTTTAAGCAGCATCAGCAGACATAAAGCATTTCTGTAGTTTTGTAGTTTCTTCACCACATTCAGTGGTGGAGCCACATCCAGTACTACCTCCACTGAGGAATTCAAATTCTGCTTGCTCTAACTGTGCTACCCATATCCCCCAGCTCTGAAGCTTCAGAACTATCCAAATCTGGCTTACAATAAAGGAAATCAAAAGAAGTTGGTCAGCTTCTTAGAGAAAGACAAATTAAAGAAATAAAGATGAATAGCATTTCCCTCTGGAGCTTTAGATGAAGATAAAGAGGGCTAGCATAGGCCAAGGGCTGTGGGCATAAAAGGTGCTGGTATTTAAGTGGATATAAGAAGGCTTCCTAGGGAATTCAAGAAAAAGTCAATAATTTCCAAAGTTTTTACAAGAACCTGGAAAAAGAGAGAGAGGAATATAGAAATAAATATATAATAACATATGGAAAAAATATATTATTGTATTGGCCCACTGTTAAGCGCAAAAGACTGCGAGCCAAAAGACCTAATTTCCAGTGCTGAATTTGCCACTGACTTGGTGCATGATGTTGGTGAAGTTACTGTCTCTCTCTGAGCCACAGATTCCCTTCACACGTGTGTTTCAGAGGTAATCAACCTGAAAGCTCTCTCTTCTTACTTACGTTTCATATTCTGAGGGGTTTCAGTTTCTGCTGCAGCCTGAAGCTGTTAAGTTGTAATATAAAAATAAAGGCAAAACAGAATGGAAACTATAAAATATTGTTGGCTGGTTTGTTTTGAGTCTTTAACAGCTTCGAAAGTGGTAGTACTCATAATTGCTCTGTTTTCAGAGACAGATCCTGGGCTTGTGCACATCATAATTTTTGCATGTACCTTCATCAGAGCACTACGCACAAGGAGGCTATATTTTAACTTGAAAACACATTGTGGTGGGAGTTTCAATGTACTGCACTTAGCACATGCAAATCTTAACAAGCACATCTGCAACTGTTTCAAGAAATGTTTTGTGAACAGAACTACACAGGAATAAAATGCTGCCCATAGGATATTTCAGAAGTCTTTCTTTTCTGACGAGCCATGTCCTGGATTCCTTTGTACTACCATACATCAAAGGAGGGGGAAAAAAAGAAACAAGAAATGAAATTCCTTTGAATAATTTGTTCTAGGAGATCTGTCCTTGTCAAACGAATGCACCTCAGTCTATAATTGTCAATTTTAAGGAGTGACTGAGAGATGCCATTTATTTAAATTGAAACAAATACCTTGCTCTGGAAAGCAGGCCACAAGTAGGGGCAGATTTGCAAATCAGCTGCCAAACCAATGCATGCAGAAGACAACGGCATTTCCACTTCGCATATCCAAACGGACAATTCTGACAGCTTCTATGTGCAGTTATGTGAACTGCACACGTAATCATGGTAATTGCATGCAGAAATTGGATGCAAACTGCACAGCTAATTTGTTTTTTAAAAAGGGAGTAATCTTGCAACACTGTATACAAAGGAGTCAAACAATAATTACAATGTGCTTTTCAAACCTCTTAGAACAAACTCACTGTTTCCACGCAGTTGTGTTAAAATATTTTCCAGCTGTCAGTGTGCCTGCACACTGATACGAAGATACTTTTTAAAAAAAAAAAAATCACCAGGAGAGATGGATGATTTTCAGTTGCTTGACAGAATGCTTGTATAGTATTTCTTGACGAAGGGTATCAACAGCAGCTTATATTGCTGGTCTAAGGAATGCAGATCTGTAGCAGAGCTCTTACCAGATCCATAAATGCATTAGAGAATGTGGCGATGAGTCAATGGAGTCACTGCAGTTTGCTAGGAAGGCCTCAGCTGAGACTGGGCATTTTGCCTGGGATGGCAAACTGAGGATTAAGGGCTTTATGGGACATGTGAACTCCACTCAAACGCAAACATAAGCATGATTAAAATTTAGCAAACTATGATGTACGAGCCCTTGGGCAAAATCCAGTAGACACAGCTGTATTTATAGGTTGATACAAAGAAGAACTGTTAGGCCGAACAGCAATTCAGCAACACAGAGAACAGAGAGGAGTTTGAGATCTCTCACAGCTACGCAGTGCTATGAGTCTCAATCTAATGTAGCGTATCTTTCTCTTAACTACTCCCTTCCACAGCTTTGACCAGACAGTTACTATGTGGGACCATTTTTCCTATGGATCAACGTATTAGCAACTATAATTAAGACTCACAGGAGAAAACAGCATTGTTCTTTCGAAGACCAGGTGTCTACACCACTATTTAGGTCATTTTAAGGCGTTGGCTGAGGGCTGCCCTTCAATGGTCTGTGCTGATAATGAGAACAAAAGAAATTTGGAAGCCACAAGAAAGATCAGTGTAGAAGAAGGCACTACTTTCTAGAATGGCTGCAGAGAATCACATACAATGAAACACTCCGCCAGTAGTAGAGGCATGGAAAGAAGTGGAAATGAGGTGTTAGTGTCACCCAAGAAAATCTGAACTTCTGCTGCCAGTTTTCTGTAGCAGGAAGAAACCTGTAACTTCAGTCTCCAGGGGGAAGAAAAAAACAGTGGAGACACACTGTTTATGAAACCTTCCCCATTTCTGCAAGTGAATCAACTTTATTGCTTAGGGAAAGGCAGGAAACACACTTGGGAATAATCATTGACAGTACCTTTGCCACAGCAGATTATGAGCTACCTCTGCCCTGAAGAAAACCACCTGTAGGAAGGACAGTCACCTTGTACTGAATCAATGACGGGAACAGAGCAACCTCAGCGCCGCTTGTACAAAGAAGCAAAGATCTCTTAGTATCACCCTTCAGACACAGTGGTACCTCACCTTGCTGCTACACCGGTGTACAGCTAATCTGGCTGGGGGAGGGTCATATGGCTTCTCATCTAAATGAGGAAAAACACTTTTGGATTGGCCAAAAAGGATACTACATTGGGGCACTTTGAAATCCCTTTGAGTAGCGTGGGCTAAATGGGAGCGTGTCTGATCTCCTCTTCGTCTCTCCGCAGCATCCCTTATATATATAAACCCAACACTTAAACTGTCAACTGTCCTGTGAAGCTAAGGTTTTTAGGAAGTAAAACATGAAGAAGTAATTCATGCACCTGAAATAAACAAGAAAGGCCCTGCATTAAACTCTGATCCATTCCCTTTTACATCTGTTCTTCCTACACCTGAGCTTTTCAAGACTGATAACGGGTGTTAGGTAGGCTTGTGCTCTGCCCCGGGAGTACATGACTGCATGACAACGAGGACGAACCAGGTTCCCACTAGCCTAAGTATCAATCTGTCACATCTGCCTCGCATGTGCTCTCCAGAAGGCGATTCCGATGCTTCTCTTCTCCCTCTGACTGAGGAATGATATCAGGAAAAGGACTATTACTCTGATTTGGCTACTAACAATCTTCATCATCTCCATGTACTGCAGGGCCTGTAACATAACTGCAGGTAAAGAGCAGAGTAAAAGAGTCATCCTGGAAGTATCTCTGCCTCCTGCTGAGTCTCAGACAGCGGTAGATATTCACCTGTGCCAGAGTGGCACTGGAACGCAGCTTTTTACCTGAGATAGAAGGCTGGAAAACACTGGATTACATGGTTGTCATCACTGCTTACTGGCTTTTGTTCTTTTCAGATTGCAAGGCAGCAGCGAGCAGAGTGCCACAGTGCTATGCTTGGGTGTCTGAGGAGAAGCTCATTGTTCACTTATTGCAAAAAAGCATTAAAAATAGGGAAGGAAAAAAAAAAAAAAGAAAAAAAAAGTAGAGCAGCTTTCCTCTTGGAGCACCAGGAGCCAGGTGCAGAGCTGCTGACAATGATGACAAACAAATACTGGAAATATTTTGCACTTCATCAAAGTAATAATATTTAGGAACAGATTCAAATGTCCTTACTTGTACTGAGCAGCATCCTACAGTTCTCTTGGAACCAGTGCTGTGTTCATGGAATAAGACATGTTTCTACACTGGTAACAACATGGGAAAGTATCAGTAATATTAAAGGCCAGGTTCTTGCATTCCTGTTTACACAGATTAGCACACATGCCAGTGGAAGCTTTAATTCTTGTAATGAGGTTTCTCGGAGAGTAAGGAAAACCCAGAGAAAAATATGACTGGCAAAATCTACCCTTAATATATGATGAAAATACCCGTGATATTTGATTGTGTGGCATTAACTATGACTTATCTTGGTCTTATTCTCCACTTTTGGTAGGACTTTTGGTAGGCGAAAATCTCAAGCTAAAGACTTCACACTAAACCAGAGGGCTGTATAATTTTTTTCTAGAACATACAGCATTCTGCATACTGCAAATATTCTGTATATTCTAAAGCAGAGTATAGTGCATGCTGGAAAAAAAAAGAAATTCAGAGGAAGCAACAGTAATCATGAAACTATACCAAGTAATAACTATACCAAACAGTCAAAACCAAAATGAAAGAAAGATTGCGAGTAAGATGAATTAAGGTTTATGACTTTACCAAACACAGTAACTATGGCAACTCATGCCACTTCCTCCTGAATCTTCTACCAAAAAAACTTCCTGTGTCAGTGCATTTCACTACTTAGGTGAAGTCTGGGGCTTTTTGTGTATATTTAAAAGCAGACATAGGCAGTGAGAGGTTCATCTAATCATAAGAAGTGGTCTGCAAACCAGTAACTGTGGAGACTGCACTTCTGCCTCCGCAAGGAAGCACTCCTGTCTGCAGTGGGTGCTCCACGTTCCACAAAGCGGTCGGCACAAAAACTGGCTCCGTTACGGATGTCAAGGACAACTTTCTCCTAGGCTGAGTTCTCATCCTTCTAGATAGGAGATACATGTTGCTCTAACACATATAATTATAACTGTATCTTATGTACAAGCACCTCAACATGCAGCATTTATAGGGTCTCATTCTGCATTTATAGGGTCTCATTCTGCATTTTTTTGTTACTTCATTCTATTCATTTGTGTGTTGTTTTAAATATTTTGAATAAGCTTCAGAGGCTGACTTATTTGTAATGGAAACAGAGCCAAAGAGACTCTCCCTCTTCAGTCTCAGTGTGAGCCAGACAGCCTCACTTTAACTATTTCCCTTAAATCAAAAAACACAACTGCAAGTCCAAATACATTGGGACAGGCATGTCAGCTGGTGCAAAGAGTCGTAGCTCTACTGACTTTGGGGAGGCAGGCAAATTTATAGCGGGTGAGCCACTCCTCCCACTCTATGGTGCAAGCTCTAGTGATTTTATTGAGTGTTGCAATAGCTAATGTTTTTAAAAGTGTTGCTTAAATCAAGAGACTGCACAAGAACCTAAGCTTGGGTGACTTTTGTGTTGACTTTTGCTTAAGTTTGAATTTCTAGTCCTTGTGGCTCTAAAGAAAAACTGGAAAACATTAGGTGAATGCTGTTATGTAAAAAGAGCCAATGATTTTAAACAAATCTCATAAGCATTATTCTTTTTATTCCTGGTGCATGTTTTTTATTTCTGAAAGGTAAGCAAATATTAAACTCTAACAGAAATAATAATAAAGAAATCTTTAAAAACATGTTCCTAACTCTCTCTGAAACCTTAATAAAAAACAAATTAAGAGTATTGAAGCTGACAAAGTGATGTCTCAAGTGAAAATCAAGGGCCATTTCACTACAATTAGCAGGGCTGGAAAGGAGGCAAGGATGCAGCAATAAGACCTGTCCTTCTTTTAAGAAAGCAAGAGTATTTTTCTCCCACGTTTCACAAAGACTGTGTTACCTTCTTATCTGGTTACTTGTGTTGTACAGATAGAATATGGGTAAGCAGGTCTTCTGCTTAATCGTCGCAGCTTTTTAAATACAAGCAATACTTAAATACAAATGAATTAAGAACAGGAAGGGTAGCGTTTGAAAACTGATCAGCTGAAATGCATAGGAGCTGCAAGAAGACATGTTGGGATTGCTCCTCCCATGAGCTTTCCTGCAAGGACAATGCTTATATTAAAATCTGAAGTTCCCCTAGCAGTGATAGCCTTTTTTCCCCTTTTTTTTTTTTTTGTTTTTACTCCTTCCTCACTGACTGTACAGAAACTTCTCCAGTGGAGTACACTTCAAGGAATGGGGATCAAATTGTTAAATACAATTCAAGTAGAATATATTAATGAAGGCCGAAATTCACTATTAGGAGCACACTTAAGACACATCAGCATAGCACGTAATAGGTTGAAAGATAAATTTGCTCTTTCCCCCGTCTGATATCTTTTTCACTCAGAACACTAAGTTAAAATGGTAGAAAACAATGCTCCTTTCTCCTCTAAAAATACACAGCGCATAACAAAAAAGTAATGTGTGATCAGCCCCTTGATGTGTTTAAGGTAGTAGCAGGAACTGATACTGCCCAGAGCAGCAATGAGTTTCTGAGTCCCACACATGGTAAGAGAAACTGAAACAGGGGATGCATGGAAAATCCATTAGCAGAAACCTACGTGGAGACAAAACATTTTGATTTTCAACAGATCTCAAGAGGTCCAAGCACAGCATGTTAATGTTTATGATAGAAGTCAGTCAGTCTCCAGGCTTATGTTATTTTGTTTTGGTAAAAGAATATGAGATGTTAGAATAATCACTGGTATTTTTACTGACTAACTCTTCTTAGTAGCTTCTCTCAAGTGTAGCTGGTTTTAATTTGTGGAATGAGGGTGGGCATAGCTTAACATTCATAAAGCTCTAATTGAGAGCATTTCCCTCACAGAGAACAATAACACAACATTTATTTCTTAGAAGTTTTTAAATTAGATGTTTTGATTTTAGTTGGCAAATTTCTGGAGTGTTTTTTTTTTTTTTCTCCTAAGTCCTCTGCTTTTCCAGTATGACTAAATCCAAAATGTTTGTACCATTAAGATGACAGATGACACGGCCCAAAGGCAAACACACACGATCATCTGTCAGGTGCTTGGCTCTGCTGTGGTTTACTGTGTGCTTTGCCAGCAAGTCTTAGCACCTTTGTGTGCTTCTGTTTCCTTACCTGTAAAATTGAGATAATGACACGTACCTTCTTTCTTAAAAGCTCTGGCATGCTTTCTATGTAAAAGTGCTACACAGCACTGAAATACAAATGTAAATGCTTACATAACCCTACCTCACTACATATACAGGAGAGTTGACAGGGAGAGAAATAGTAACCTTTGTCTCAAGGGATCTGGGCTTGTTTTTGGTTTCTAGTCTCTATTCATTTCTTTTTACCTTCCAGAATTGTCTGAAACATCTGCTGAATTGGCACAATGTGAATGGAGAGATTCCACTTCATCGTAATTTTGTCCTGATGCAAAACTGTCAATGTCTGGTGTTTTCAAAGGCAACAATTTTTTCTGAGTACAGTGCCAGGAATAATCTCCTGCTCTTTGACTCAATCCGTAAGCCCACAGGGTTATGTATTTATTTACTTATTTATTTTGATGTCTCCAAAATAGAAATGCATGTTGCCTTACCAGACTGCATGCTGTAAAACAGTGGAAGCAAATAAACTGCAATTGTTAATGTTAATTGGTCTTACTTTACCATGTCATTTCCAATTTTTTTCAAAATGGAGATTAAAAAGGGTTGGAGAAAAAGCTGTGATTTTGTCATAAGCAATCCAGTTAGCAGAGTGAACTGAAGGGATTTGATTGTTCAAGCCCTGCACAACCAACGAACCGCACAAATTCACATTAAGCTGTCTGTCCGCACCCCCTCAGCCTTGTCTGCACAGACCTGTGTCTCTGCACACAGTGATCGTGTGGGCCCCTGAGTGCACACCCATCTGCAGAAGGGCCACACTGTCCTGCGTATTTTGTACCATTCAGCCATTACATAGACCTTTGAAAGTGTAAATGCTAAAATGTTGATAAGCATATAACTCAGTGAGGCCTCAGGTGGCCTGTTCAGGCTAAATGGTGAAGACAATTTTGACTTTTCACTTGGAGCTGACACAGGGTTTGCTCTGTGGAAAACATCAAAGAGCAAAAACCTGGGAAGCACAGCATCTCACAGACTTGAGAAGCTCATGCAATCTAAAAAACAGTTCAACTCACCCACCCTCCAGTACAAAGCAGAACTGCATCCCCACGGTGCTGCGCTGTGTTCCCCAAACCGAATTTAAAAGACCCGAAGGAGAATGTTCCAACCTAAATTATCTCATTCATTCAGGATGTTTTCATTAATATCCTGCTTCAGTTTTCCAGTTGATAGTTTCAGTTGTATTATTCTTACCAATCTCTTAATAAAACCCCGTATAGTGTTTTTTTCCTAACGCCATGCTGCTCATGCCTTCCGCGTTCCTGCACACAGTCACTACCCGCTCACATCCTTGCCCTCAGTGTCAACAGTTCCAAAAGAGACTGAACCACTGTCAGTTGGGTGCACGTGAACTCATCCACACACGTACGCATAAATTTGCTGATTTTCTCTGAATTTCCATCAAGTCTAGTCTTGAGGTGCCCAAAACGGAGCACACTGTCCTACAAGAGGTTATAATTCTGTTCAAAAAAATCCTGCCTCTGTTCCCCATCCCATTTGGGACTTGCTTGTTGCCATGTCATTACACCACAGATTTATTTCATTTCCTGTTATCTATCACCTCAGGTCTCTGTCAGCAAAGTGGTCTTCTAGGTTTCTCCCTCAGAATGAGGTTTTCCTCAAGCATTAGCTTCTTGGTTTTCACGTTGCATGGCATTGTGCTGTTTTCTGTCCATATGCCCATCCTCTATAGGTCTATTCGGACATGTCTGGGCAGCTTCACTGTCTACTCAATCTCCCAAGTGACTGTCATCTAAAGATTTTATTAGCACAGCCTTCTTTCACATAACTACCAGTAGCTAAGAATCAACATAAATCCCATCTTGGTCCCAGCCTCTGCTAAACACCTCCCCAGAACATGCTCTGTTGCTGTTAATAATTATCCTTCAGCCAGTTTGCAGTCCTCATGACACAATGTTTATACACAAACCAATGTGTAAACTTGTTTTGCAAGCAGGAATGTCATGAGAAACCACACCAAATGCCTTACTGAAATCATCAGTAGACCCAGCAAATTGCCTTTTATCCACTGATTTTGTAATTCTGGTTTCTAGAAGAAGTTTGGGAAATCTATTTTCTATTCTTTCTTTGCTACTGAGGCTTATTTTTTCCTTCTCCTGTTAAAAAAAAATCCATAGCCGTTCCCTTTTTCCATTCCTGCATTCCTTTTCTCAAGCTGAGATATTCCCAAGATCTTTAATTAATTAGCTAGGAAGACATAGTTTACCCTGCATCACAAAAGCCGATGATAAATTCGATGTTTGTTGCAGCTGCAGAGCAGATGTGGGCCCTGAACTCTGAGATTTTTGTTCCCTCTGTGTAATGTGAGTCAGAATTTTTAAGGAAATGTATATGCCAACAGTTACCAGAGTGTGATACCTGAAGCACCTCAATATTTGTGTTTTGGGAAGAATGTGATTTAGCTATTATATCTCAGATAGTGAGACTTGCTCTTGGTGATGCCTGCAAGTCATGTCAAAGAGCGGTTTCAGGTTTGGATCCTAACCTTGGAGCCTGGAACTGGACATCAACTTCCCTAGAATTGTACAAGGATTCGAGCACAGATGACATTGAAGTCAGATACCACAAGGGTACCCTGAGTTTTCTAGGTAGCAGGCATCTCAATAATACTGGAAGATGACTGAATTATTCACAGCTTGAACTCCTTGAACGGGCAGAGCAGGAGACTACAAAACCCCCAAATGATGCTGTGACTGCAGAAGCAGAACGATCGGAAAAACCCCGTTCACATCACTCAAGACCACACATTTTGTCCTGTTTGATGGAAAGAGAAAAATTGCCATCACAGGAGAGGAGAAAAACAGGTAGGAAGGTTGTCTGGAACTGAGTATAAAAACAAAATTACACACTCTGTTAGAGAAGAGTCAAGCTCCCAAACCCGCTAACAGTAAAATTTACTGCACCTCTGAAATATACAGAATTCTGCCTGGAAATCAAGAACGGAGAAATGGAGGGAGGTTATGCACAGACAGCACAATCATATGGCCAACATATGGAAATCAAACTGAATAGCTACTGGGTTTTAAGTTCCGCAAGAACAATGAATTGAAGACGAGCGAGAGACCTCTCTCTCATCCTGTTTTCCCTGAGTATCGTCCTGCTTCCCAGCCCTCACGGCACAGGTAGCACTTACCTGTTCTTCAGATATTTGCCACTTCTAACTCCTAAGAAGCCTCAGACTGTTCCATAAGTACTCTTAACTACTTTCCTGAGCAAAACCACACAAAGAACTAGCAGATGAAAGGCAACTGCAATATTGGCATACAGTTTCCTTAAAAAATCCCCGCAACAGCCTCACCATCAACAGTGGGCTCATTCTTACAGCTAGATGGAAAGAGTGGCATGTGAGCATCACTGCGCACTCACACACCCAACTTGTTTGTTTAACCACACACATATAAAAGCCTGTTGAAATCACAACATATCTTAAGCCTAGGCAAAACGTTTTAATTAAAGGAAACATATTTTCCTCATTAGTACATTGTATGATGTATCAACGACCATGACCTACTCCTGTGGCATGTTTTTTTTTTTCTTCCCTGTGTGTGAACATCTGTACATTTCCCCAGAAGCTGAATTTGACACATGTGATGCAGGAACAGAAATGCCTTTTCAGTGGAAGTCTAAAGCAAACAGATGTGTCAAGCATCTGCCAGCAAGTCATGAGGAAGTTACTTCTGCTCCAGGACATAATAACCTATGCACTTCTCCTTAGAAGAATGCTTGTCTTTTGTGGAAAAGACAACTCCATACTATAAAATGTATTTTCAGTTGTATGGGAAATACTCACAGGGTCACAGAATCATGGGGTTGGAAGGGACCGCTGGAGACAGTCTAGTCCAACCCCTCTGTTCAAGTAGGGTCAGTTACAGCAGGTTGCTCTGGAGCATGTCCAGTGGCGTTCTGAGTATCTCCAACGATGGAGACTCCACACACACTGCTCTGTGTAACCTGCTCTGGTGTTTGACCACCCTCATATTGCAAAAAACCAAGGTATCTTATATTTAAACAGAATGTCCTGTATTTCAACTTGTGCAGCACTGAGATGAGTCAGGTCTATCTCCTTTATTCTGCATCAGATATTGATACAAATTGGCAAGATACACCTTGAGCCTTCTCTTCTCCAGGCTGCACAGCCTCAGCTCTCTTTGCCTCTCCCCGCATGCCAGATTCTCCAGTCCCTTAATCATCTCTGTAGCCCTTGACTGGACTCTTTCCAGTACATCCAAGTCCCTCTTGTACTGGGAGCCCGGGTCTGGACATAGACCCTGGATGCGTCTCATCAGTGCTGAGGCAAAGGGTAAAAATCACTTCTCTCAACCTGATGGCAACGTTCCTCCTAATGCAGCCCAGGACGTTGTTGGCCACATTTGCTGCAGAGGCATAGAGCTGACTCATGTTCAACTGATCATCCACCAGAAGCCCCAGGTCATTCTGTGAGATCTCTGGCTCCTGGGTAGCTCTGGTATGCACGGGCATTGGTTTCAAATCTGCATATCTAAGGCCAGGCACATAAATCCGTATTGGGCATCAAAATAAAAGCAGGTTGCTATTCCAAGGCACTGCAAACCTACAGCTCCCAATGGAGAAAAGTGAAAGTGTTATGATTAAATCCCTATTTCGTGTTTCCAGGTTGCCTGCAGCAGAGCCTTCATCATCAAATTGTGTATAAACGGAGTCTCCGTAAGATGCAACATTTCAACTAAGCTCTAACACGAACCACTCAAAAGAAAAGTGCATTTCCTTCCAGTTTATTCCTTTGGTTTCAATTGTGATAAGTTACAAACCTATTGTAAAATAGATACCACGCCACACAGGGGCATGCAGCTCTAAGATAACTCATCCTAAAATGGTGATATATATGGAAGGTTAGACAATGCTGCATTATACATGAGAATATCAGTTTCTTTATGAACCAGACCCCCACTGCCATGTGCTGGGAGGTATGAATTAGACATGATGAACATAATAAAGCCAAGACATCAGTGTTTAGGACACCTTTTTATAAAGCACTAGCCTGTCCCCGCACTTAGAATAAGTACCTGAATCCATTCCCTTATTAACCACTACCAACCTTCATCATTCTTGAACTCCCTTGTTAAGATGAATAGGAAAAAAGGGAAAAATAAGATCTTACTGCTAAAGCCCAATTCCTGGCCCCTGGGGTGCCTATTGTACAAGATAGTTGCAGAATGTAAATGCAGAAATGAGCACTACAGAAATGCTTATGGATGAGGAAATAATATCATGAATTGTGTTATGTCAAGTGAGACCCTATTTATAAACAGACAAAAAGCTTCTTGGTGAGTAAGTGATGGCAGGCAAGACATTGTTCATTGTACAAATGAGTGCAAAATATGATAAAAAGGAACTATAGGGCTCTCAGGAAGAATAATTCATGTGCCATTACCATTTTGACACCAAGGACAGTAGCGTATTCATCAGTATTGAGTTGCAGAGAACCTGTGCCTATCCTTTGTGAATCCTGTGGGAGGTCATGTACGTGGTCTGTTTCTGGGGTAGATCTTTGGAAGATTCTGGAGTTCCTCATCAACAACATGATCAAAGCCAGGGCTTGTGTCTATCAAGCCAGGTTTGGCAAAGAGGCAATGATCTCAATGTGTGAGCTCTTGCTGTCTGTGTGGCAGAGACATTTCACACGCTCACATTGCCTGGGAAGCCATGGGTGGAAAGGCACAAAAGGGGCAGGAGGCAGACAGCAGTCAGTACTTCAGAGAGCAGCAATGGCTCGAGCAGGTTATGGGGCCAGCTATTTGCACTACCGACAAAACATGGCACAGACTCTGCATGTAAGATGCCTGTTATTTTCTTAGTGGTTTGTAGCATTGCCTCCTTTATCCCCTAGGTAAATGCAATGGCATGTCATACCAACCCTTTATTCGTTTCCTTTCCACTTTGTTCCCCATTGCCCCTACCAAATCAAGTAGTCACACCTTGGACAAGACTCTTGAAAGGTAAGCGTTCAATCAAAGCTGTCTATCTAGGGGTTAGATCCCAGGGTAAAAACTTGGACTGATAGCCAGCTTTCAAGATGTGACGGAAAGCTGCAAAACTTGGCAGCCAGTGTCCAGACTGAGTTTAGACTCTGGAGGCTTAAAAATCCCAATCTGCTGAGAGCAGCATGGTGAGTTGACTGGACGGTGCCACAGCATTCACTCACCGAACTCGGGTAATGCTGCTTTCTGGCAGTTATTACAGCCTACAACCTACACAAAGCTCCTAATTCTTTAAGAAAAGCCAAGGCCAGTTCTGTTCCATCAATGCTGTGTTCAAGCCAGATGTTACAGTGCCTATACCTCCACACCGCCAAGGAGCAGCTGTTTTTGGAGGCTGAAAAACACTTTCAGATGGAAAAAATCTCCAAGAAGGAGTCAAAGTTACTCTGAAAGATTACAGTGCCTTCCCATCTGCTGTACAACACGTACACACACATCAAGTTTAACTTTTGCAAGGACATTGATGGGACTTGGAAATTAAATCCCGTTCAGAAGGTACACTCCAGAGAGGTATTGCAACTGTACTCCTACACCGACCACTCCAGACAAGATGTAAACAAGGGACAGTGGGTGAGATGCTGAGTTTGAAATGCTAAATATATTTGTTGTTCTCTGTCATTGCTTTAATAGGAGCCAGTATAAAGACGTTGTTCAGCACCACTGATTTTTTCCTGTTGCACTTTCCTAACCTTGCCAATCTTTGTGTTTGGGATTATAGCAGTGAGTAGTTTATCTCATCTGAAGAAGTAACAAAATGCCATGGCTTTCAGACCTCTTATCTCATAGACCCTTATCTTTTTTACTTCCAATTGTGCCTGGGGAAAGGATGAGGAGCAGATGAACACCCAGGAATTTAGCACATTATTAGTATTTTTTTTAACCTAGGGGCAAGGAACAAAACAAGCGAGCTGAGTACTGTGAAGTAGCACACTTAACTTTGTCTCCCGATCTCTGAATCTAGCACATTAAAGGATGGTGTTGCCGTTTGATACCTGCTGCTGCTAAGAGAATGCATAATGATAAAACCACCAGCTAAGCTCTTACATCATTTTACAATCAGGCATCTCAAAAACTGTTTATCTGATCAGCACCAAATTCTGTCAGAGCGTTGACATGTGCATTTCTAAATAATTTCAGTATGTCAACCTGAATAGACACACAGAATCAGAGAGTTAATTATCTTTGACAACTTTGCCAGCTAATTTCCTATTTATATGTACCAAACTAGGGGCCTCTTTTATCCTTCCTTGTCATAAAGAGTTTATCAATCAAATCAAGGCCTAAAATTGGCTGCCAAGGCGGCCTGCCATACCAAAGGGGAGTTTATCTGTTTGAAATCTTTCCGACTACCTAATGACAGCAACATTGACATGAAACATAATAGGCATTGTTTTGTGTTGTTCCTTCTCTCTCCCTGCCCCCTTTCCGTTTCTGCTCAAAGCGGACATTGCCTCTTTGGGAGAAGGCGAAGCTCAGGCTGGTCCCTCCCCTGCCCTCCTGCGGCTCCCCGCTTCCTAAACATGCCTGCGCCTGGATGCAGCTGTCAGGACTGGGTTTTGGATGCACACAGTTCACCTCTGGATTTGAGCTGACAGAACCTGCCCGTGTCAACTCCATCCTTGTCTCTGCCAATTCAAGCACATTCGTTGAGGAATATGAACGATGTTAAAAACTACCCGCTCCTGCTGACAGGCATTAGATGGCGGAGCTTTCGGTGCATGTTGTCACTACTTTTCTTTGACAGGCAGTTATGTTTTACTTTAATAGCCATATATCTCCTCTCCAGTTCCCTTTAACTGGGTGGAATTTTACAAGGATACCAAGAGGTTGTCACTTTGTTGGTGCATGCAGGCGTTATTGCTCATCAGGGAGCTCTCCCTTACACAAATTGTGTAAAAACACACTGCATCCCATGGCAAAGGCAACAGAAAAAACCATGGTCCTTGCTGAGACTTCGTTAGGATTTTCTTTCTCATCCTGGGTGGGGAAAGGCCAAGCAGTCAGGGACTGAATCCTAATGGTCTTCTGAACCCACACAGGTGATTTCTCTGGGGAAGATATGCTGGAGGTGGCAAGATTCATCACACATGATGCTTGTAATCCATCACACCACCCTTACCAGTTAAAAATCAATAAAAATATAGAACACTAAAAACATTGAATTGGTGCTTAGACAGTCACCACTCCTGGGCCAGACCACACTGAGAAAATTATCTATTATATGAGAAAAAGACAAAAATACGGTGTCATTTGCATTCTTGGAGATGGGGCCCTTTCTCACCAACACAACCACGCTGACCTAAGGTGGAAGACACTTAGCACTCTGCTTTGCATTCGTGCTGTGCACTGTAGATCCAGAGGAGATAAAATGTCTGCTCCAGTGCTCTCCCTGACCTCTGAGTGTCAAGGCACTTATATCTGAAGGTTGTTCCCCTGAAGTGAGCCACAGAGAGTTAGAATCACACTTTTTTAACACTCCACTAACCTCTTAAATCTGCAGATATTTTCTGTCTTTAGAAAATGGCTCCCTTTCTAATTCCAACATTTTATCCCAAAAGCCATCTCCTCATTCCATCAGCTTCAGAACATGGTGGGCACTGCGCAAGCCAGAGCAGCTGAGCTGGTATTCTTCCTGTAGTTGAAGTAGGCATTCAAGATATGTACCCTCCTCTTACAGGATGAGGTCTTACAGAAGATACAAAGCACCTGGAATGAAGTGCCTCATTGTAATGAGGTCTTGAAAGCAGATTTTATGTTATTTTATTACTTACTATCTAAAAGAAGAGGTGAGAGGGGGGAAAATGACTGGCAGATTCTTTAATGTCACCCAAAAGCCTCAAGGGCCCAATTAATCAGGAAATATGTTTGGCTTTTGGACTTCAGTTGCCCATTCCCTGGGGCTTCTGCAGTGCGGGGGCTGGACATATGTTACTTGCTCACGCTCTAAGAAATTATATTTGCATGGGGAGTGATACCTGCTAGTCCAGAATTAAGATGTCAAGACCTTCTCTCATTCAAATGCCAGCGCTTTCAGCTGGAATGTGTCTGGAGAGGGCCCACAAACCAGTTGAACAGCTTGGTTCATAACCTTCGACATTCCCATGAGAGTCTGCATGAAGATCCAGCTGTTTGGATAACACAGTGGAATAGGAAATTGGAGAACGTGCATTATTACACCCTCCTCCATTCTCACTGAAGAGTATAAAGTGACTCACCACCAAATAACTCAGGTAATAAGAAAAAAGATTTCATGAACTCGTGAAACTGATACTGATCCAAAGTCCTCTCCAGGCCTGCTGAGTCAGTGGAGAAACCTCTTTCACTTTTGAAATCAATGACAAAACTACAGCAGGAAGGTATTTCACCCCAGATAAACAAGCCAGGAATGGCTTCAAGCTGCTAAAGCTGAGCTGGTTTCTTTGGAAACAACATCAACTTAAAAGTTCATGAGTCCTTCTCATCTGGGTTGCCTGTCCAGAAGATTTGGAATTTTCCAAAGGCGCCAACAAAATCTAGTCATTTTAGCACCATTAAAAGGCTAACGTGTATTCATAGAAATACTCCAGCAGCCTAGAGGCACCTTTCTACAATTTATTCTGGGATGCACAGATAAACTTTTCCTCTGCTGCTTGTTCCAAGGGACATACACTTCAGACGGTAAAACCCAGTGACTGCTGGATCTTGCCTTGATCTACTGAGGCATCATAGCAAATCCCTATTCTGAGCTCCCACCGCCTGCAGGAGGGCATGTTTTCGGGAGGAGTGGCTCCGGGCCCAACCTATACAGAGACAGGTGTATTCAGAAATATTCCATGTGTTCCGAGAGACTTCCAGCAACAGATCTCACACTAGCTCCAGTGGCAGGAAAAATGGCTCATGACACAGCAAGGGGAGTGATAGTGTGGGTTAATATCTGTGCAATGGCTATTATTTTTATTTCCCTGTCTCTGGAAGATGAAGACTCAAAAATATTCCTAAATATAGAGTGAAATGACTGTGTTCAGACCCTAGAGAATGATCTTCAGTGATTAATACTGATGCCTTGGTTGCCATAGTCCTGTTAGTGCTGTGAAGGCTTCCCTATAGTTAGTGATGGATTGCTAAGATTTCACCAAATACACACAAAAGCCACCAGGAAGGAAACCTTGAGAAGCAAAGTTCTCATCTTTCCACTGCATTAATAAAGCTACTGTAGCAATAGCACAAGATCTCGCATACCAGAGAACCAATTCTCAACAGGGAACTTTGGTAAAAAGGAGGAGATTACTTCTGGATGCTGCTTTTGCCGAGATTCCCAGCACATGCTGTTGGTGATGCAAATGCTTATCCAGTAGAAGCTGGGCAGAGATCAGCAATTCATTTCACATTAGCCAGTATTGAACACCAGTCATTACAACCAGCACAGTCCAGATTTGAGCCAGTGACCTAAGGGTGAAAGGCTGCAGCTTCCCAAGCCGGTAATCATTACGTTTTGACACAACCAATTATTCAAAAACAGTCACTCAGAGCTCAATTAAAATTTCAGTAACTTAACCTTTTCTTTGCTTCTCCTTTGTCTCCTGCACATCGTGTTCCCCAGTCTAAATAAACTGAACACTTTGTCACTGCACTATATAATTCTGTATTCAAACTGTCAGGACCTACCGTAGTCACCTCTGTCACTGTCTCTGCCAATCCCAGAGAGCTCGCTCAAGCCTCTGAACAGTATTAAAGTGCTCTCCCTGACAGACACTTTGATAACATCACCAAGCACATGCATTGAGGCAAATTCCTTCTGACAGCATTCACTCAACAAGACAAAAACTAAAGAGGTATACGGATTTGTTTTAGTTACCTTGCTTGTGTGATAGATGTTATAATTAACTCTCTGTCTAATACTGAAAAGCTATTGTTAAGTTTCACGGCCTTTGAAGATTCACATTTGTAACAGCAAACCTCTCAAATGAACACATTTAGCAATGACTGCATTTTTCAGTGGTTTCTTAATGTTGCCAAACAGCAGCACTGAATATTTATAGAGTTTCTGTTAAAAAATTACACATATCATTGCTTGGTTTGCTTTGATCTAGAATTTATTGTCTATGAAGTAAAAAAAGACAGAACACCACACACACCTCCCCTTTCCCGTACACCTCCAGTGCATGTTGGCTGCTTAAGACATAGGGTAGAGGCAGGTCGTCTCAGACTTCAGTACAAATCTAATTAAATTAATGCAACCTCTTGGACAACACAGAATCATTATTGCTGCAACCATTCTAACATTCATCACATCTACACAGTCATCCATCAGAAACTAAATGCTTAGCCTCCTACTCTGTGTTCACCATAATGGACCCAGTTACATTTTTTTCTCCCCAGCAAGAGCAAATTATTACAGACAGACACTACTACGATCTGTCCACCTTCTGTATTACCAGCAGAGCCTGCACTGCAGTTTAAAGGGCAGGTCCTCCTGCTCTGAATGCTCCCTGCCAAAGCAAATACCCCTTGAGCCCTTTGGGAATGGTGAAGGACATGGACTGACACCAGTTCCTAGGGATGCCACCAAAGGTGAGGTGTACGGCTGGGTAAATCACCAGCTTCAGAGACAGTTTAAGCCAGAACTCTCAACCTCTCCGTGTTACGCAGTGGGAAACTGGTAGGGAGGAAGTGCAAAAAGGAACTAATAAGAGAGCAGAAGTTTAAGTCAAAATAGGTCTCTGTTTATAGCTGCTTTAACTTCCACCAATTTAGACTTCCTTAGACACTCCTACCAACATTTAATTTGCAATACCATAGATGTCACCTTTGGATTTGGCCCAGTAGGTAACTTCCTAACAGGGTCACAGGTTTCTCTGTTGTATGAGAACGTGTGGGGATACAGCCCATATTAGCACAGAACACATGCTTTTCATACTGTTACGTTTCCGAAAGGCAGCCCTGAGGACAATGTCTCTGATGGAAAAAGCTAAAATAATCCACTCCACATACGCTGATACTGCTGTATCTATTGCCTGAACTGCTCGTTTCTCCCATTTCTCCTTGGAACATGGATGAAATCAGACCTTTTGGATTTCTACCTGCCAGGAAAATGATAATGAACTACTAAAAGGGCTCCAAATGCTGCCAGTTGCCCCAAGCAGCACATATGGGTCCCAGCATTTCAGAGGATATGCCTGCTACCACGGCTTTGCAATACTCTACACAGACCAGTGGGATCTTGCTCTTTAAGGCAGCCACAAAGTGCTCAGCAATCACTGCATTCCTGACTCCATGCTGCAGCATTTACTGGTCAGCAGGATGCCACGAAAGCAACTATGCAACTTTAGTTTTGTGATTTTGAAAATAAAGGCAAAACCAAACTGCAGATGGCATCTACTCCCCACTCCCAGTTTTGTCCCTTTCATTACCATTGGGGGTCTTTGCCACAATGAACTTCACAATACTCTCATCTTCATTAGCTCTCCAGGCTATCTACGTTTTTTAATAGCTACAGTGACAAAAACAAAGACACAACCAGCCTGCCTCAGGGAGATGACAGTCTGGCATTTTAAACAATTTGACCACACACTGCACGTATTTCCTATAGAGCTACTTGAGAGCATGAACAGGAAAGATAATTTTTCTGTACCACCTGCACATAATCAGTTTTTTAAATTATCTTTCTTCTTTTATTATAATGATTTTTTGTTTAATCTTGAGATTGATTTTACATGAAAACCTGTCACTACCCTTTTAGCAGAAAGCAATATATGAGGGTTTGTTTTAATAATTATTGTAGTTCCCTAGACTATCTTAAGCACAGACAATAGCCTTGTTCTGATGAAATATAACCAAAGATTGATGGCAGAGTTGCCATCCTCATGTCTTGTGTTCCCGGTAGGTGAGGCGCTGGCTGTCATTTTGATTACAAATGTGGCACTGGAGTTGAGTGTACCTTATTGCCACAGTAAATACTGTGTCCATGTTTCCACTGAGAAACATTTCTTTTGGGGTTTATTCTGTAACTCGCTCACAAGCATCTGCTTGAAGTTTGGTGGAGAAGTTGAAGAGAACATGATTTTAAAGAATAGTAAGAATAAAACATTTCAGCTTCTTTAAACTACAAGAGTATTAAGAAAACACAAGTTAAGCAGTTTATGAAGCTTAAATTTTTATAACTGTTCTGAGGTATTGGTATAATACTTAAAGAAAGTTCTCTTTCAATGTACATTTCTGTAAAATGCATAACAATACCTGCTTAAATTCAAATTTGCCCAGGAGACCAGAACATCTCTGAATTGCTCGTCGGCTTTATCATGCAAATTTTTTATTTATCCTACAAACATTCTTAGGGATAAATAATATACAGTTTGAAATTATATATTATACTTTAAATATATGTGCAATGTTAGAGAGAATAAAGACTGTGGATTAGGTTTTCTGGGCCAGTGTAAACTGAGACACTTCACTCCAAAACTTTTTTTCAGATGTACAGTAGTACCTCTAAGATAGGACTCTAGATTCGTTACAGATTGTGGTCTGAGATAGACATGTTCATTATATCCTTTCTAGGATGCAATTTATGGATATGCATTGCATTTAGTGCAAAAATACTACATTAAAACTTGGTGTTCTTAACAACCCTTAGCCTCAGAAACAACTGGAGCCGTGACCAACAGCTGTGTCTGCTCCCCAGCACAATTTTACACACAGGGATGTCTCCTGAGACAAGGAGATTCCTTGCTTGGAGCCTAGGGATGACCCAGCTACAGCCTCTTCGCACCAAGAGGCACAAAGGGACATAACACAATGAAATGCTACCTAAAGATCTGGTTTTGGCACAGAAACCTCCCTTAGCATTTGTTCACTTCACTCAATATTCAGTCATTTCCTGAGATGCTGCTGCTGTAGATGTCTGGAATTAGCAATTCTGCTGCTGAATCTCCTGCTTTCACCTTTGCACATAAAGATAGAAATTTCTTTTTGCTGAAGAGGCATCATTTGTTTTTTAAGTTATTATGATGTACATTTTTTATTACCAGATCGCATTTAAACTGGTGAATGCAATGACTTGTGTGCCAATTTGTGACTTTATTTCTTCCTGGACATCCTTGCCCCCTAACCCAGCTTGCATCAGATTAGGGTTTTTTTCTGACACCTGTAAAATGATTGATCTTATTATTTCTTTATTTTCTAATATCATGCCTGAGCCAGGAGATGCTGAGATTCTTGCTAGCTTTGGGACTGGTTTAATACTTTTTTTCTTTTTTTTTTTTTAACAGATATTAACTTCTGTAATGCTGGCCAGCATTGCTGTCATGCACGCTTCCTCTAGTTGTTAGTTGAGCTGCCCCTCAACTACTAGATATTATTATTAACTACTAGATAAGGGAAGTTCCTTATCACTGGCTGGTATAGAAAAAGATTACAAAGAATTTATTGAACAAGCTACCCACTGGTTGAGAAATCAGCTGACAGCCCACAATGTCCAAGATGATCAGTGATGAATCCAAGAGAAGCCTGTCAAATTCCCTCGTGAAATCTGTGATTGTTTTTGGCCACTTGGTACTACTTTCTCTTACAGTGAAAATATGAGCAGCTCAGGACCTGCAGGTCAAAATCTAGCCTGGTCTTCTTTTACTTTGCTCTTGACTCAACCTTCCTAGCAACTCAAGGCATCATTTTTTCCTTACATACTTAATTTCTTCTCCGTTGAGAGGAATTAAAAGTTTTGGTGTAGCATTTGTGGCTGATGCTACCCAAACATACGAAAAACTGCCTACTTCTCCGAGGTTCAAATGGGTGGTAAAGAAGATGCTGCACAGGTTAATGATTGAGCTTCATCAGTTCTGAGCAGCTTTTTAGCACATTCGATTTCAAATTAAAACCATTCACCACCAATGTCTCTCAGTGAATGAAAAGATCAAAAACATGCTTGAACTCTTTATTTAGATGATACAAGCATTCATTTGTTGTCTTGCCTATTAGGTCTACATTAAAAAAAAAAAAAAGACTACGAATTCAGTATGAGATTACATGCGATTTTCATATGTGGGTAGCAGAACAGATATTATACAAAAGACGACAGGACACATTTTATATTTGACCTTTAGGTCAAAGGACATTAACCAAAACAGAGTGGATCTGTATAATTAATCCCCACTATCATTGGTAGTTTTAAACAGAAGTAATGTAAGAGAATTCATAAGCGATTTAAAGTAACGTTCTACATTTCCTTCTCCTAGTAGTAATACCATTCATTTAAAAAATCCAGATCTCATCAGCAAGTCTATAACAATCAGTTGGGGAAAACTGCATATTCATTTTGACCATGCAAATTAATTATCTTAAAACCAGATTTTATTTTACACTCCGGCACCAACTTCAGGACAATGCATATATATTGTAATATGACCTATTAAATGAGACGTAAATGGGCTGCGGGTTCTCCTTGGATTTTGTACCACTTGACTGACCAAGAAAAAGCTATATATCATGGGAATTTGGGACAGAGCTCCCGGGGAACAACAGACCAAAGCAGGAATGAGGAACCCAAAAGACTGCAGTGTCAGCCACCTAACAGCACATCATTGCTAAGGCAAGTCCTACCCATGGTACATACACAGTCCTCCCACTTCCAGTGTCTCATTTGCTGGAGTAAAGGACAAAAAATGTATCCTTTCTAAGCAATTCTGTTTGCTGCTGCTGAGTCAAAGAACATCTTGCTACCTGTCTGCCAAAAAGCATCTGTTACACTCTACTCACTCCCATTCTTTTCTCCATTCATATTTTAGCTTCTATTCTCATGCCCTGTTGCTACGAAGGTATCATAATTATATAACTACAATGATATAATTATATACAGAGTTCATTTTTATGTATAATTATTAACAGAGTTCATTTTTAGAAGATCTTAATAATATGCAACTGCTTCCTTTATGTCCACTGTTCCTAGATGGATCCCTCTGCTATCCCCTCCAAATTACCTTTGTCCTAGGAGACAAACTTCACAACTTTAAGGCACTCTCCAAGCAAAAATGTAGTCATTTCACATGCTACAGAAAACTGACCCAGTCAATCGCTTAAGTACATTTATGGAGATGTAGGATTCTTCACCCCCAAATACACAGGCTTTTTTCCCTGTCTATGAAATGCAGATCTAGAGGCAAAAGGAATAGAAAACAGATATCAAACTAGCTGGAAAGCTGCACAGAGCAGATAAGCACCTTGTAGAATGTAAACTTATTTGTTTGCTTGAAACAGTCTTCCAAGGAGCTTCTCACTAATGCATACTTCTAACTCACTGCAATCTTTGGAACCAAAGTGGTTCCTTTTTAATAATAACAACCAACAGCAATAAGCAACACAGCTCACCATCTTAACTCCCAGGTGACCCAACACCAAATACAACATTGCAATTTGACTTTGGGAACATTTCAAATCACATCCTCAGCTGCTGGAAGTCAGAATAGTTCTATATCCTCCAAGAGAGTTGCCCTGATTTTTATCACCTAAGAATCTGACCATTGTAACAGAATATACACAAAGGAAATCTAATGTTATATCAGATAGCGAGTTAACCAGCCCTTTGTTTTTCTCTCTGATATCCTGTCTCTTCAATTGCTGCAAGCAATTAAGTGCCCACCACTTGTTTGAACAACCAAACCAAAATAATTACAAATGCATGTTACACTACAACAATTGCATATTAACAAAGGCTGGGGGCCAATTAATCATTACACCATCAATATCTAATTTGCATAAAACTATTCTCTTTAAAGACTCCATGTTTGGGGTGACAGGGTTACCTCATTGATTATGTAAATTCCCCATCAAGCTTTGCAGAAGCAGTCAAAAGAAATAAAAAGGCTTGTCTGTTTCCAGCCAACATCCTACAGCTATGAGGCAGGACAAAATGGGGGGAAAGCAGAATGAAAGGCAGGCAGGAAGGTGGGGAAAAGCAACAATGCAGACTCAAGTTTCAAAAGGCTGGGCTACAGTTCAGGCATAGGAGCATAAAGCTGAAAAAAAATGAATCTGGAGTACGCCAGCTAAGGCGGCACTGGTGGACTGAGTTCTTTACAGCCATGTCATGTCACAAACTGCAATAAAACAGCTCAAAACCAGTGTTACCATCTTCCGTTTTACCTAGAGCCTCCTCAAAGATACATCCTAAAAGGAGATACATGCCTCTGAAGACAAACCAAAGCCCTACAGATGAAGCCACCAATAAAATTATGTATTCCCTTTGTGATTTGGGATATTCATTTTCCTGAAGATTTTCTCCGGAAGAACACTGGCTTCTTAGATTAGCAATTTTCTCCTTGAATCTTATGAAGAATTCTCACACTGACTGTGGGCGACAATTACAATTGCAATATTTTTCCACTTGCACAACTGGGCTATGAATTAAACAGGCCATCAGCTCTAACCACTTCTGCCTGGCTGTGCAGCAAAAGCCAAGGGGTCTGTTGTGTTGTCACGTACAACCCAGGCACCCCAAAGTGATGGCCGTGGCACAGCTCAGTGTCACCAGTTAGCTGCTGGGACAAAGCAAAAGGAGCCAAGGACAGCTTGCATCTGCCCATCCTTCCTGAACAGAAATAACAAGTTTCTTGACTCCACTTTTGAGGTGTGCAAGTAAGACTTTTTTTGTCTTTTTTCCCAGGCCTGTGCAAAGTGGGAGTACTGTATATTATTCTTTCAGAAATCTTTTTTCCTTCAGTGACTAGAGGCTAGTAGTCATTATATAAACAGGCCTCCTAAAGGCTAATTAAACCCCTTTCCTGTGGTAAAAGAAAGGTACAGCATGCAGATTTATCTTTCCCCAGAATTAAGGAAAAAGCCACCAACATGAAAACAAAAAAAGCCCTCATCTCGGAAAGCTAGGATTCACTGTGGCTGCATGCCTTCAGTGCTGCAGTGTGGTGGGCAGCAAGATACAGAACAGCTAGACCAGGTTTCGCGCTAGACCGGGTTTCATGCTATCCAACATACACATACCTACAGAAGAGGACAAATATTTAAAGTAGCAAGTGTCTAAGCAATGAGGCCACTAAGTAGGGAAAGCAGAAATCTTCCCATGGCAAGTAGTGCAAACAAGCATCAGCGTAGCATGTATTATATCTGCAACATACTTCGTACTCTATTCTCCGTGGAGGGCTTTTCAACACCAAAATGGGGGACAAGGTGAAGAGAAGGGAGTTAAAAGTGCAAGCTGCACTCTCTGCTCCAAAAAGCACACTATGCTGATTCAAAAAAAACATTTTCAAAAATGCCTGTGGGTAAATTTGAGCTGCCCACAGCTCCCCAGGGGCAGCCGAACTTGCTGTCGAGCCATTTATGTGGATTTCAGTCAAATTCTAATTTTAGTGTTCATTAAACATGGGTAATTCCCAAGCCAATCCCTGCATCACCTAGTATACATAATACCTCTACAATATAGGTCATCCTAGCTTAGAAAACATATACAGACATCAAAGTGCAACCATTTCATTATAAGTATTAACTTTATAAATAATTATGAACTTCTTAATTCTTTACAAGATGCTGTATAATCACAAATGTTTAAAAAACATTACAAAAGGAAGAGGGATGAGTGGTTATGGTATATAGGTATATATATGTATATAACCCACGCACACACATGTATTAGAGAAAGAAGAAAGGTCTAAATATGCATGTATCTAGCTACCTGAGGCAGAAGGAAGGATGTTTTCCTGAAATGCAGGCTACTGAGGAGAAAGCCTGGTCTCTGCATCAACCAAAAGAAAGCCTCAAACCTGCTGTCCTAATAGGTGTTAGCTTCTCTCTGTTCTCTACACAGCTCTTTTGTGCAAGGAGGTCCTAACCTGTCAAGATGCTTGCTTCAGGTTCCTTTGAGACACTAGGGTTGCAGTAGGATGGGGTAGCAAGGCTGTGAGTATCCTGCACCAGATGTGTATAAGTATAGCCATCTCCTTCCTTCCCCTCTCCCCTTGTCATCTCCAGCTCTGCGGCACTGAGGCTGCAGGGCAGATGCTCCACTCTGTACATACCAAAATGTAGCAATTCTTTTGTGTGTCAGGAAGGAAGCACATGCTTTTACTCACTTTTTGGATGCTGCAGCTGAGGCATAGAGAGACTTGTGCTTTCAGAAACTCCCTGGAACTTGAGTGACCAGGCTGAGCCTTATTACTGGAGAGAGGATCATTCCATGTCTCTACAGAAATGAAGTGGAAAGGAGATACCTCAGCACTGTGCTAGATCATGCCAGGACTCACACAATAATTAACACTGGACAATTATGTCTGACCGGACAAGTCTGACACACAAAGCAAAGAAGTTGTAACACTGGAAGTAGGGACTGTACTGAAACAAACCCTGCAAGAGGATACGCTTCCCAAAGGACATGGATGTATCATTTAGTATTAAACACAGTTATTTTATCAGAAGCATGGACATCTCCGGTGAACTTCAGAGAACTACAAAGATGCTATCTTGAAGCCAGGCAGGAGCTGAGCTAGGAACAAACAGATCTCAGAGCAATAATGAAATTCAGTCCCTTTTTTGACAACTTGAAAGGTGGCCTGAACAGTCAGGTGCCAGCACAGCGCTGGCCTGAGCGCCCGCACGGCTCAGCTGCCCTGCTCTCAGCAGCTGCTCCGGCCGTGCACCACCAGAGGAGGACTCTGGGTTGCAGGGGTCAGCCCTGACTGTGCACACAGTTCACAGTCATTCTGCACTGAGTGGACAGTGCACACCTATGGCCCAGTTGACTTCTTCAGATGGCCCCAAAGAAGCCTCCTCCAAAATAATTCTCCATAAAAATCATTTATTGTTTCCTTTAAGCAACATCTGTTACTAATCTAATAGTAGCATTTTAAATATGCACCCTTGCACAGCATTAATGTGAGAAAGTGGATTAAATACAGTTTGACTGCTTGCATTTTAACAGCTCCATAGCTAATGTTGTTTATGGGCTGTCGGGTTTCTTTTTATTAATTTATATTGATCTTAAGTGCTTAGAAAAGCAAAGCCTGATAGAACAAGCTCAAGGCAGGCAAAGCACTGATCAGCAGTAGGCACACATCCCCACACAGCCCTGCCAGGGGAACTCATTTGCAGCCAGCAACACACCTGCTACTCTGCTGCCAGGTCCCCTAACACGAGCCTGTTTCTCAAGCCAAAGTATATATTACTTTTCCACAAGGTGAGCCAGCAGCATCCTAGAGATCAGGCTGGGGTCATCTGCTTCTTTTTGTCTCGGTCTAACCTAAGCGTGCTTTTAATCCTGCTTGCAAGAACTCAACATAGAAAGGCGCAGGTTTCCATTTGAGAACAAAAAACAATGGCTATTGCAATAATATGGCAGAAAATTTTTTAAAAAAAAAAGTAAATACCTGAGAAAGGAGCTGCCCCTTCCATTCACAAAATTTCTGCACTGAGCAGACAATGAACTAGTAGCAATTTGCACAGAAACTCAAGAGTTGCACAGTTCATGGCCAACTGCTTTCTATTGCCTAGAAACAAACCCAGACCTTGGTTCCATCCCCTCCCTCCAATGCCTCTGCTCAGCTGGTCACTTATACAGCTTCGCCATTCCTAGGCAATTCAGGGTAAATGAGGCTAATCACTGCTGCTCAGTACAGCTGACTCTTATCCCTTCTCCAATCTTACTTAGGAAATTGCAGTGGGATTGATTATTTGGGATGGGATTTCAACCCCTCACACTCCTTGCTAGGTCACATGTCACGGTTTATTTATATCTACCCCAGTCATCCTAAGGACAAGTGGAAATTTGTCAGTCACCATCCTAGGGCATTTGGACAGAGTAAGAGTCGAGTCAAATGTAAAGTACATTTTTAGATTTCTTTCTGTCCTGGCCCTTGACTTGCCCTGGGATCTGGCTGCTTTTGTGAAGTTATTGGCTAAACCAACCTTGCCACTTATAGTAGTAGAAAGAATGTAAACAGAAAGTTGCGATTGATACTGAAAGCATTACTAATTGGCTCAGAAGGACACGATTAGGAAAGAAGGAGCCAGTGGATAAAATGAAGGGAGAAGGAAAAGCAGCTATTTATGAATGCTAAGTACATATAAATAAAATAGATAACAAATAAGGGTGGAAAGAGGAAGAAAGTTGAAAACTACAGATAAAAATGAGAAACTAAAAATTGTAGAAAACTGATAAGAGAGGTAAAAGGATATAAGGGTCAATATAATTAACAGCAATAAGAATTTATTTTTAGTATGTTAAAAACATATGGAATCCTAAGAATGAAATGGAAAGATGCCAAGAAAGGCAGATATGTTCACTAACAGTAACAAGCTTTGTTCAAGGCTGCAAGAGGCACAAACATTGGCAAACTGACAAATATTTACAAAATACCGCTTGCAAAGGGAAAAAAAAATGCGTAAGTTGGGCAAAACCGTATGTGTTGAAATGCCACCTTCCACAGAAGAAGAGGCAGGCTGATTTTAAGCAGCTTTCCTCACATACGGTATGCAGTGGTCTTTTCAGTCTATAAAGCCTTCACAGAAACAACACTTCTTTATTAATCTGTATGGAACCTACCACCACCCAAGTCACACGCTAATGGGAATGCTATCACTGCTGTAAAATCGTTTCTAAAGTTAAGCAATCATCTAAGATGCTCTAGGACTGGCACTTTAAGAGTGTTATGCATGATGCTATACATTATCTAAACCACCTTTCTCAAGGAATAAAGAATTACCCATCACGTATGAGCATCACACACATTTCACTTCAAGTATAAAAAAAGAGTAGGGGAAAAAAAATCCATTGAGGCCATTTAGATTTTCCAGAAAAATCAAGAGAGAGTATGCCCCACAGCTCCTGACTGTCAGTGGGAGCTGGGAACCTACACCCCTTTTGAAAAGCTCAGCTTCAATATTTTTTGGTTTTGACCCAATACATTCTGCAAAGAAATGAATACATACCTCACTTCGGTTCCTATCATCTCTGCTTCCCTCCCTTGCTGGCAGCCCAATACTGAATTCATTAAATTTCATTAAAATATCCATCTGGTTCCTGCTTTTACAAGGCTATGAAATCTGCGGCTCTTTGCAGAGCAAAATCAGCTGTTCCCTGTTTAATATGGCCTTTCTGGCATATGCACACTAGATTTAACTTAAAGATCCCCCATACTCAGCTGACAGTCAGTGGTGATACAAGGACTAGTTCAGCTAAAGACTGTGGAAGATTAAGGTTGGCTTAATGATGATGAAGTTTGGTGCTCTGGCACATGCAGCACTAGAAAACTACAACTCCAATAAGACACCCTGGCAGTCAGGGTAGAAACAGATTACATGTCAATGGGACCCAAAACATAATTTGGTTCTGAAAACCACAAACTCAAGAACTCCAAGTGGAAACAAAATACTTCATTTGCTTTCCCCAATGGAGAATGAATATTTTTGTGACAATAATGAAATTTCCTCTCAGAATATTCCATAAATCATGTTTTCTATTAAAAAAAAAAAAAATCAGAAAAATCTGTGGTAGAAAGTTCCAGTGGTAATTGGATGCCTTGTGGGATGCTGCATGCACTTGCCTAGTCTGCGTTCACTCTCAATCACACATAACTGAAGTGACTTGCATTTACACTGACAAACATATTTTGGATTTGCCAAAAGGAACATCATTTTGACTTGGGAGAGATTCTGCTATGATAGGTTCATGGGGACGTGACATTCCATCCCAAGGCTACATGGAAGTGATGTGCTGCTTCTTTTCTTTCTCTGAAACCGAACGGCTGGGGCTCTCACCTCAGATGTGGAAGATTCAGGTTTAATTCCCAGCCCTGCAAGAGTCACAGTAAAAACTCATCTTACAAGTGACTGTTAACTGCTGGACACTCCCAGGTATGTCAGAATCTCCCTTTTAATAGTGACCGATGAAACAAGCGTACAGCCAGTGCATAAAATTGCACTGCACATTTATAAGGCACGTGTACAGATCCCACTGAAAAGTGAGCGTGAAATGTGGTAACACTGGAATCTTATTCTCCTTCACTCCTATAATCCAAAGTCAAGAAACTTAGAAAATTATTCTTACCCTGAAAAGGCAAAGATTACTATCATCTTTTTAAAAATAAGCATTTAACCTTATTTGCAAAGGCTAAAAAATCCCCAACCCACCACAACCCCACTGTACACACAGACATGCTGCCACCACCAACAAATCCCACTAACTTCTCCCTGGAGTTAGGAAAAGGTCATGCCTTTGCTATCCCGATTCAAAAGTTTCTGTACCTTGACAGCGGCTATTTTCCACCTCCTGTGACCTTGAGAAGTGCTGTTCCCTCCAGGCATGCCAATAGTTGTAAAACAGGGAGTGCAGTAGGAAATGGATATGGATAGAGTGAAAGTGATTCTGTTGTCCTTTCACACACCCTCCGTGAGATGTTGAATGTGTTTGAATGTGATCCATCAAGACATTGATCCCTTGGGGAAGGGCAGATGTGTAAGGAAACTTCAAGTGCTTTCTAACCAGATCTACCTACAGGAGAATGTACTGAGCAGTACAGTAAGAAGATACATATATTATCGATAGTCCCATGTCACGGGACAAGTCACAGCAGAGGTGAGGGGAAATCAGATGTGTTGTGGGGCTCTGGAGATTATACATTCACTCGAAACAAATTCTCCTTGAAAAGTAACAAGCAAACTGCTCTCTGTTGTGGTCTCTTCAGCTATCCTGTGCTAAACTCAGCTGCAGGAAAAAGAGAATGCAAAATAGAACAATATATTTTAACAGAACATTTTACAGGAAACACTGCAGAGATGGTATTCAATTTTAAAGCTGCCAAACGCCATAATTAAAAGAAAAATGTACGATTAACTATAAGAATTTTCTGCTTATGTTTAAGACCCAAAGAATTAAGTCAAAATCCTTAAAAGCCACGGCTAAATGAAGGAAACGCACAAGCTGGCCCTAGCAGTGAAGTCTGTCACCAACATGGGCTTTATCCAGCTTAAGCCACTTCATTCTTTGATCAGAAAAGAGTGGCTTGAGTGGGTTTATTTTAGAAGGCTGGCAAGTGTCTCAGCTAGGACAGCTGTGTGCTCAGAGCTCATCTCAGGAGTAATCCTGCTTCCCCTTTCCCTCTCTTTCCAGACCCCAGGGCCTGATCTTGCAGAGGTCCTGCCAAGTACCAGGAGTTACATTCCGGTCAGGAGGGCTAAGCACTGCAGGAGACATCACACGCTTCAGGCTACCTCAGAAGTTCACTGCAAGAAGCAGCATACAGGAAAAGGGGAGGGAGCTATAATTTCCCTTGTCTACTCCAGTCCTCACCTCCCAGGACCTCCCATGAGATGCCTACTTCAGGACACGTGGCCTGTCAAGCTAGGAAGGTGCTGGAGAAAGCACCTCCTCGAAGCACTGCCTCAGCTACACAGTGCTCACCCCTGCCTTGTTCTCGCTCGTGCATCGTGCACACCTGAACCGTCCTCAGACAAGCTGGACATGGCTCCCATGAGTCCAGAGCTGGTGAAAGCCGCTGCTGCCACACTGCCAGCACAGGATCTACAGCAATAAAAAGTCTAAAAGACTTAAGTTTCTCCCTTGGTGCAAGGTCAAGTTTAAGGCTCAGCAATCCACCCCAGCAGCACGCAACACCTCAGAGTGTAGCCTTAACTGGGTTAGCCAGACCACTGAGTAAGGTGCAGAATCAGACTTAATTGTCACTAATTGCATTCCAGGACCAAGGACTGAAGCCTCCTAAAGCCTTTCTCTTGTATCCACAGTGATCTGCCCCGTGGACTGGGGGGACTGAGAGGAGCCCTAGCATTTAACGCACAGAAATTGAGAGCAAATCCTTTCCAATCTTAACGGTGACAGATTAGGACGTCTCTGCCTAGGAAGAAATGCTTGCGGGATCACACTTGTGTTCAGCTTTTGTTTTCTAAGCAGGGATTTATTGAATATGAAGCTAAACATCCTGCACAGATGCTTTGGGTGTTTATTTTCACCAGGCTTGACTTTTTGTAGGAGTTGTTATTGGTGGTGATATAGGTCTTCCGCGATGGCATTTTGGATTTAATTCAGATCTAAATTCGATTGGCTAATTCATCAGTTAGGTTTCTAAAGAATCTGGAGACCAATGGAGCCCCTAACCATGAAAAATGTGACACTGCTCTTTGATTACCAGCTGGGATCTCCAAGCTCTTTTGGCCTACAAAGCGACAGTTTTTCAAAATATACAGCAACTAATATTTCATTTCAGCTGGCAGGGCTCCATAACATGGTTTGGACCTTACAGTGCACTTAAACCCTTTGATAAACAGACTGTATAGATTGAGCAGATGGTGGTTCAGGAGTTCAAAATGCTCAGGTTTCCAGCTGAACATACAATAACCTGTAGGCAGAAGCAGAATAACATCTGAACAGGTTGGAACTATGTCTGGGATGGTCTGTTCTACTTGTTAAATGCTGAGGGAGAGCTGGTCTGAAACAGGAACATAGGATTGGTTGGGATAATCTATTTCTATAGGAAAAAGCATCCAGTCCTCTATGGTCACAGGCAGCTGCATCATTGCATAGCCCTTTTTACAAGCCAGCCTAGTTCCATCATGACAGCAGTTGGCTGTTGCACCCTCATCACTTCATATGGAAGGCTGTATGAGAATCCTAATTGCTTTAAGGGACAGCTATAGACATTTAATCCACCTTTTAAGAGTAGTTACAAAGAAATTGAAGCTTAACCTATCCTCTTTGCCTTTCAAAGGGAGATGTCTGTGGGAAGACAGGTCACAGTCGTGTAAGAAAACCAAGAGCAGACTGGCGTTTGAGCTGAGGTGCAAAGATAGAAGAGAAGCCAAATTCTGCAAGCTGCCACTGCCGGGTGTGCATGGTGTGAGCCATGACTCTCCACGGAGCCTACAGCTCCACAGCTTCCAAGAGTACAAAGTTCAAATTAATTTTGAGGGTGGTGAGGCATCTGCAAGACTCACCTCAAGCACACTCCTCCAGTGTTTTCCCTTTCTAGGGTATATATGATCTCCTGGAAAACATGACTGGCTGGGCAAAAAAGGAGGTGCTGAGCTAGCCATTCCTGCGTGCAAGTTACATTTTCCTCCCGGGATTCTGGTGCCCCAGACCAAGTTTCTCCTGCAGGAAACTGCCAAGTATAGCTCCAGGAGCTGCCAATTTCCAACTAGAATAGTTGAAAACCTTGCACAAGGCTGGACAATTCGATTCTACAATCCCTTACTCTCTTGAGCTGTCTTTGTTCAGACGATGGATCGGCTCACCTGGGTGCATATCGGTTACAGAAAGAAAGAATACCAATGCTGAATGTAACTTAGTGGAAGCAGTTGCAAAGGAGAAGGAAAACAAAGACCTTCTCATATGCCAAATATTAAACCTTCCATTTGCATGAATACTTTTCCTCCTTACAGAGCTAGATTTTGACTAGCAGCTACAGCAGTTACAGTGCCCAGCAGAAAAGCAGAAGTTCTGGCACCAGATCGCCATAATATAAAAAAATATTAACTCAGGCTTAGTAACTGTACAATTTCCTGGTGTTCTTTTAAAAGTGGGAAGGAAGAAAAGGATCTATGTCAAACATGCATATCTAATGAGTCCCATGACCTGATCTGGAAAAGACGCATCAGGATGCTGAAAAAAGCCAGACCTGAGGCACTGTACAAAGATCTGCTCCTTAGAGTTGAATTTCAAGGCATTCAGTAAGGTGTCCCCAAATAAATGCTAAATCTTTCGTTACTTCTGAAAACAGAAGCTTTCTGTGATATTCTAGCATCTCTCACACATCTGATATTCCCAATTAATTAAGTCCTCAGTGAAGCCTAGAATATCAGCATCTAATGGCTGATGCATAAGTACCAGTGGTCTGGTCCTGTCTTCGCTAGAGCTCAGACCACCAGCCTAAGCAGGAATATTGGAGCTGGACTTTGATAAATAAATAATTTTAAAAAAAAAAAAAAAAAAGTATTGTTTCCAGTAGTACTTCTTTCTCTCCTTAAATTAGCTAATATGAAAGTCAGGCTTTTTGTTTTCTCTATTTTAAAAAAAAAAAAAAAAAAAAAAAAAAAAAAAAAAAAAAAACCAGGGAAAACTAATGTTTCCAGAAATTAAATGGCAAGTTGTGTTATAGTTGTGTTATTTTTAGGGGGTTAGATGACAGGAGGCATCACATTTGAAAGTACTCACTTGATCAAAGAGCCCTAAAAGGATTCAGCAGCACTGAGAACTATATATCAAATAGGATTATGACAGAATTAAGGGACTGAGCCATTTATAACTTAGGGCAGTCTCCCTCTTTGAAGCCTGCCTTGGTAATTGATCCATTTTTCTATAAACCAGAACCATAGCATTGCATTAAAAATCTGTATCTATTCCAAAACTATTAGCTTTCTACAAGATAATCAGGGGAAAAGGTAACATTTGTATGTGACACTAGAATTTTCACTTGAAAAAGAAAATAGTCATGACATCTAAATAGAGAGAACATTTTTCTATCAGTATTACCATGTCCAACAAATTCTTTTCTGCAGCATGTCAAAGCACCAGTTGTGCATTATGGAAACATAAATCACACAATAGAAGTGGGAACTATTGTTTTGTGTTACACAAATTGAAAAGAACATGAATGCATCAGTGGCATTTATTTTACTTCTTGAGGCATTCAAACAGCGCTGAGAGGAAATCTAAACACACACACACAAATCAGTCCAGATGCTCTTACTCATGCAACTTGTCCTTGTTTGTGGGAACGCTCTCCTCAGGAGAAATCCTGGCCCTGTTCAAGCCAAGAGCAAAACTCCCAACAATATCAAAAGCACCTACAGATGTCAATGGACTGCACAAAGCAGTGGCTCCTTGTTTGGCATTAAGGTATCCCTATACTTGTTAATTTATTAGATGCATTAGCGTAACTGAAAAGAAGGAATAATTCCAAGCTACAGACTCTAAAACCCATCACACTTATTAAAGCACTCCGCTCAGTCAAGTCAGGGTTTTAGTGGACCTAGCAGATGCAAGTACTGCCATGTGTCTGTCTCATCCTACAGCAGACAGACCCTACCTTTTCAGATGATGCAGATATAAATAGGACCACTGTTAGCGTGTCTGAAATTCAGAGAATATTTTCACCACCTAATATAGCTGCTACAAAAAGAAAGCTAATACCCTAACTTGTTCAGGCACTTTGGTTTATCCTCTGGTGGCACTGACCTCCCCTCATTTGACTGTGACAGGAACCTCATAAACCAAAGTTCAGAGTTAGCAACAAATACCTGCTCCTTTCTGTCTGCACGTGGCCTCGTCTTAGGAAGTCACCACTGCAATTAAATCCATAACACTGTCTAGATACCTGTCTATGTATATGTAAACAGGGACGTACACAGCTCTTTTACTGAATTATGCATTCACTTAAAGTCATATTCACGTAAATTTTCACTTTTATTACTGAATACCCTCGGTATGATTTAGCCCATTATATAGGGAGTATCTCACAGCTCCTTTATCTGAAGCACGCAGAGGATGTGCTGGAGGAGTATATTCTCCCCTGCTATTAATAGAAGGTGCACCTGACAAATTCTTAGCTGCTTCTACACATTTATTTTATGCACACACAAGAGATGGAGGAACATTTACTATAAATGTTCTTGTGAGATGGCAAGGATGTATGTAGACTAATTCATAGATTAACGGCACCTGCAGATTATCTGCAGCTTTGGACCCCACCTTTTCCACATTAAACTGTAGTATGCTATTTTCAGAGTTAAACTGCTCACCCACCATCAGTGATTGTAAGAGTTTTCTCTGCTCATTTAAATAGGTGCAGAAACAAGATATTAAGCAACAGCTAAGACTTCACCCAGTGTGTATCCAGGCTAAAACAGGGCATTTCGCAACCAGCAAAAACTTGTCTCATTTTCCAGGTCTTCTTCCATAATAAAATATTTCACCTCTTGCTTTTGAGATGAGGAAAAAATACACATACACACTTGAAATATATTTAAATATGAGGAATTCTATGGCTCCTCTGATGGATTAAATATTCCCATCTAGAAAAATAAAAAGGAAATTTTGTATACTCCTTCTATGTATTTCTAATGTTTGAAAAAAATTGAGGCTTTCGCTCAAAAACCATAAAAAATTGTAAACTTTCCCTGTCTGTGTCTTCTCATTATTCAGTTGGGTTCCCAGCCAAATTCATCCTGAAATTCAGCAAAACCCACTCAACTTCATAGACTTACACTGCAAACAAATTTTTCACTCCTGCCTACTCCGGGGGTAAACAAACACCATTTGACCTTGTATTGATTTCTTTGATTAATTTCCCATTTAAGCCCCATTCTGAGGGGTTTAAGTGGGATATATGAGACTCATGGCATTCGTGCAGGCCCTTTACACAGGGTTGGATTTCTCCCTTACCACATGCTACCATGCAAAATTATGAAAACAATCCGTTCTTAAACCATTCACTTCAGTCCGAATTACCATAGACTCCATCACAGCCATCTGAGTTACTCCAGCAGATCCAATCTCCATCAGAATCAACCTAAACTTTGCATTATATGTTGTCTATTTTCCTCCCATTTGAAAATATTTACATAAGCTTGGATTTCAGCAGTATTTACAGTTTCAAAACAGCAATTTCTGTCAGGACAGTTCATCCCAAATCATGAAATGCTGTTCTAAATGTCACTGGAATTGTATGGCAAAGGTTAGTTTGCTAATTCTGTGTTCTGCTTGTTTCTTTTAAAATCAAATGAAACTTGACTTGTTTATTTATTTATTTTTCAAGAAGGCTTTGAAAACAACACTAACTCTTCAGGGGAAAAAGCAAGGACTGGTTTAACTTTTTCTAAACTTCTTACCTCAAAGCTTTACGCAGCAGAACCAGTTCTCACCGTGTGAGCACAGGTCCACTAACCCTAAACCTAAAGAACTGTGTGGAACCGAGCTGGACAGCTAGTTCCCACGTTAAACCACGCACAGCATCTGCAGCCAGGGATACAGGGACACTGCATGCGGACACGGTAGCAGAACTCCCACTCCATTTCTCCAGCACAAGAAGGGATTTAGGGGGAAATTCCAGACCCCAAAAACAACAAATGAAAGGTCTGCCTTTGACTTTGACGAACTCAGTGGTAAGTCTCTTGAGCAGGATTAGCCCACATTTAATGGGCCAGCGTTAAAAGTTTTCTGCACTGATATTCAACAGGAGCAGTACGAAACTGTGAGCATTGCAGAGGTCTGATTCAGTGGCAAAGCTGATGCAAATTGCAGGGAAATGTTGTTATTACACTATACACAATTACACTATCACCCAGAGACTCCAATTAACAGTATAGTCTCATTGTACAGTCCTGGCTTCAAAGGGAGTTTGATTTAAATAGACAAGGCAGGTAACTGAAGCCTTAGGATATACACTGTACAACTGAGAAATGAGGCAAAAGTAATTAAGTGACTTGACCAGGATCATACAGGAAATCTTTGGTTGAGCCAGACCCTGATTCCCATTATGCTTAGCCCTTGCCTGCAGCCATAATTACAGCAGCATTCTTCTGCTCTGACCTCAGCCTAGCTGCAAATGCAGCACAAGTCAAAGGCATGGCTCCAGTCCCTTCACCCCTGCAAACCCGGCTCCACAGCGCTAGTCAGGCATGAGTGAGTCTGTAGAAAGGGGGAAAACAGTTTTCAAGTGCATCTCCACACCCAGCCTTGTCTATCCTGCAAGCCCATGTGTCCCTGCACTGCAGTGCAAGCACACAATCCCCCCAGCTAGCATCACACAGCTCTGGCTCCTGTACCCAGGCTGGCCGGGGTTTCAGCAGCCATAAACTAATCCAACAGTTTTAGTGTGTTAAAAACACTGTGGTTTATATGGTATAGACCCAGGAAGACATTATAACTTTTTTTGCATTTCTTTAGTGATTACATTTTCACAGGAAGTCTACTAAAAAATTATTAGCGGTGGTTTGGATAAATACAGCCTTGAAAACATTAACTGACGCTAGGAGCTGCCAACATTGCAGACAATCAGGACCTGCTGTAATTTCAAGAAAAAAAGGAATAAAATGGGGAATTTCAATAAGTTTGCTTTTTTTTTTCTTTTAAAAATTACATTAGAATATACCTGACATATTTCTTGCCCCAGTCTCATCTTGTGATGCCGTCTGTAAGGATGCCAAATGAACTTAATTGAAGGTTATAAATATTTTTCTCCCATTTCTCTCTTCCTTTCTGTAAGTGCTACCAGAGGAAAAGCTCTTCAATACAGCTAAAATTAACGTGAAACTATCCACTCTAAAATCTGGGAGCACCAGACCATCAGCTACCAGAAACTGTCACAGTTCCACTAGCACTTCGTGCAGCTGAGCTCTTCTCCCAAACCTCTGAAAAATACAACAAAACCAGACCTGCCAACAGGTCAGTAGTCACGTAAAGCATTTGTCTGTACAAATAGCACAGCCATAGCACCTCTCAGTTCCTATGAGCTCTTTCCTTTTCCTTACTGATTTTTATAACAACAGATAGGATATGAGTCCCTGGATCAGCAGGTTGAGAGAGATCCACCAGCAGATAAATGGTTTTAGCTTGTTATCTCCTGTTGACCCAGTATGAATTAAATCACACATTAATTCTTCTGATAGAGTTACTCGAAACAGAAGCATGTTGTCTTGTGTAGGGGATCTCCATACCTTTTAATTTCAGACAGTATTTCCTCTCTCAGCATTCACTAGAAAACGAAGCCCTGTTAACTGGCAGGACGTTGCACACAGTTTTACAGCCCAGGTAGGAAGACAGCAGCTTTGCAACGTGGCAACCAACTGCAAAGAAGCAGTACTGGATTAACCATGATAATCTAACACCATAATGTATCTTTCCCCCACATCTCCACTGACAGAAAACTGTGTTTAAAACCACAGATGACAGCATCTCCTCTGGGCTGGGGTTGAACACACACTCAAGATGGTGAGGAGCAGCGACACAGAAGGTTTTTGCCCAGGCTTTTCGCATTGAGCTACGAGCTCCCGTATATCCCTTCTCTCTGGGCTGCGCACACGTCAGCATACCAAGAGGCTGCTGAACACCTCACCCATGACTGCATGAATCAGTTATGATCCCAGGTCTGGAAATACCGAGTACACACTCTCAGGCATTCAGCCTCCCCCATGCCTATGGGTATAGGTGTAGTTATCTGTAACCATAAGAAAAAATACACAGATCAAAAATCTACAGATCAAGGATTTACAGGAAGAAGGCGAGCCACCTAGGAGATGCATTACATTTTTTTTAAGCAAGTGAGTAAGTCATTATGAATGAAAGGCAAAAACTGCAGATTAATTATCCAACTTGCTCTTCCACTGCTGCTTAGCAAGATTATGACTGTGACTCTTGCAGAAAGGGGACACTGCAGTATAATTGTCTTAAAAGCTCTCTGTAGCTTAGTGAGGTTTAGCCTGTTAGTGTGATAAATCTGCATCAAACAGAAGCAGAGGGCACCAGCACACTCAGGTACTATGTGCTGCCTCACCACCTTTTCTGAGGCGCTGTCAGTGTGCAGCAGGGCCAAGAAAGAGAGATCCTACAGTGATATTAAATTTGCATGTTGAAGGCAAAACCAGTCAGACTGATTACATTGCTGATTTAACCCTTAGCATACTTCAGGGCTATCCTTTGCTCAAGCTTCTGAAAGCAGGAACTGCAGAAAAATGTTCACATCTTCTTAGCACACAATTTTTCTAAGATTTATAATGATATTACAGTTTGTTTATCGATTGATTCATAAAGGAATGGAAAGTAACACATCACTTCCCCCTGCATCTATGCTCAGTGTCAGGTTAATACTTTGATATGCCATCAGGTAAGCTGAAAGCATAAACTCCTTCAAAACTGAAAACAAGCAATACTGCCTCCAAACTTTGTAGATTAACATTACTTGCAAAGGAACAACTACCAAATTTTTTTCGACACAGATATTTAAGACTTTCTGATGCTACTGAGCGTCAGAGAAGAGGCTATCATCTTCACTCTGAAACCCCAGACACTTCACTGCTGTGTTGCTGGGTTTTGCTCAGGAAAAGAGCATGTCTTTTTTATTTTCTTTTAGTACACTCCTGCCATTACAAGTGTTTCATAATTGCCATGAACTCCCTGAAATCAGTTGTTTCTACAATTAGTGACTGATTACACACAGCACTAAACATTGCAGGCAACAGTTCATTAACTCCTGGTATCAGACTGTATGAAAGGACTCAGGTTTAATTCAATCAACTTTGCCCGCAGACTGCACAAGTAGCTTGTTGCAGGGGTTTCTATGTGTCTGTGTGCGTCCACAGAAATATTCCTGAGCTTTAAGAATGCTCCCAATCCTGACCTGAATTAAAGGTACCTAGCTTTATAGGCAGACTAACCAAATCTTCAGATCTAGATGGCATGAAACACTTCAGATGAATCCTCCAAAATCAAAGACGGATTCTGCAGCTTTGCCCGATCTGAGGCTTTCTCTGTAGACCAGCTATGTCACCTGATTTACATTCACTGTAAAAAGACAACAGAGGGCTAACGGTCAAACATTCTTCTAATAGGAATTATTTCACAGCTTTTCTTTTTGAAGAAGAGCATCGATTAGAAATATACTATAATTAATCCAGGCAGGGCAGCTGAGGAAAAGTACACCAGCTGTACGTCTCCTTTAGATTATGATCCAGATTCATCACATAATGGCACATGATTTATAACACATAACCTCTGCTGCCAACTTGGGAAGCAGAGGAAATCTCTGTACCCACATAGCCTTTCAGTTATCGACCTGGGTGTTAGTAGGTCCGAAAAGATAGCGACAGCCACTAGTAAAAAAAGCAATCGAACAACATCCATTGACAGAATTCACCAGTCCCCATGGACTGGCTGCAATTGGCAGCAACTTCTCAGTTTCAGCGTCCAAATATAGTAGGGTAATCACGGAGCTGATGTATCCGCTGTCCAGTCTCCACTTATCAGCAAATTTTTTTCCTTTTCTTTTTTACTGTGGAGATGAAAAGACTAATAGCAGAGAGGAGTTCAGTGGTGGAAATAAAAGAAGGAAGAATAATACAAACAACAGTCAGGAAGCTTTTGTTTTTAAAGAACAGAAAAGAAATGCCTTGTTTAAGCAACCTGAAGTCAGAGGAAAAATTCCCATTGACCTCTCAAGGGGCTAAATCGCATTGTTAAAGATGTTACTAAATGCCCCAGGAAATGCTTCAAATCATTTATGATACGATACTTTCCTCCCAAGGAGAGCTTTAGCAAAAAAAAGCTTTTGTGTTGTCTAGGTGGAACTCTGTTATTCTGGCTGCAAATCAACTGTCATCTTCAAAAGTCCTAAGGAGCCTCTCTCAGGCTGCATTGGGTTACTACAGATGCCTCTTTATCCAGAACAAAATCACAGTAACAAGCTTGTTCACCATACAAGACAACACAGTCTTCCAAAAGCAAGACTTCACGCTGATCAGTCTTTAAGACCTTGACATTGTACACTGCCCAAATCTGAGCTCTTCCAAGGCCCAAGGGAAACCTTGGACCCGCTTAAAGGTAGTAATAAGCCACCTGTTAAGTATGTGGTGTGGATGAGAAGTGCGATACCAAATGTCTGTCATAGAAGGATCTGGATTATGAATCCACAGACCTGAAAGTTAGTCCAGGCTGTTACCATTCTCTTGGCATTTACAGTCCCATTTCATGCCTCACATACCATGGAGCCAGAACTCAAACAAAATGCTTTCAATTCTAAGTCGAGTAATAAACAAGTGGGGGAAACTTCTAAAAATGGTAATTTTCTCTCTACTACCTCTCACATGCATGAGAATAATTATTTTGCAATACACAAATGCTCCTCTCCGTTGTATGCTCTTCTCCTCCCTGCCCAACCATTGATCAGTAACTAGAAAAAAAAAGCAGCACTGCAGGATTTCCACTTTTCAGTAAAAGACGTTCAAATGAACGAATCCCAAAACATCAAGTAGAGACAAAAATAGGTAGCGCTTTAACAAGGCTGTCATGTTTGTCTGTGGGAGTACTTTTTCAGTGTGCATGGAAGACAGGTTGTTAGATTATTCTAAACCAGTGTCATGATGTACACATAATTAAAAGTTGTGTTGCCTCTAAAGTGGCTGCTGAGAAATTCGAGGAGAGGTCACGGACTTCTTAAATTCCTCAGCAAAATCCTTGTGCCCAAAATAACTTCTCAGAAAGTAGCTAGCATGATACAGAAGGAGGAAGAGAGGCATTTGTTTCCAAAATGGGGGGAAAGCAGATAAGTTCAGGAACATTAGTTGGGAACTCCATGTTTTTAAACACTTGGATTTGTTGCGAATTTATCCTTAGACTTTAATTCTCTGTCTTCCTAGACTTACCTCTCTTTTTTTCTTTTTTTAAAAAAAGCTGTGACTCCAGAAGTAACAGGCGCCCAAAAGAGAGATAAAAGTAAATTTCAGATTGGGAAACTGTATTGGGATTTATTGTATGGAAGCTTTAGAAACGGCGACACATTTTCCAGCCTTTTTACTAATTACTCCCTCTTATACAACCATGATTGCCTGGTAAGCCTGGACATACATTATTATAAAGCTTTTTCCAACTCATCCAAAGCTATAAACCATGGTTAGCAATTAAAACTCTCACTGAAGTTTCGTATTGCTTGCCATGTAAGCAGAGGGTAGACGACCTCATTAAGAATGCACATGACCTCTGGCTGATTGTGCTGCGCAGAGCTGCCGCATGCTGCAAAGGAAGACGCAGACACGGTTAGATTTCTGCTTCCGTCCCAATCTTTAAACGTTGGCTACTGTTGCTTTAAATATTTATAGCAGATGCAGGAAGTGTGGCTCGAATATAATGGAAGGACAAAGATGGTGAGAAACTCATTCTCTCCAACTTTTGTTTCACCTTAATCCCTGGTTGCTACAAGTCAAGAATTTTGATACGATCTGTTAGTGCTAACTGGGGGGGCTGTAGATTTAGCAGGCTCTGGGCCCCTTAGCGTAGGGTTAAATGTCAAAAGCAGAGGAAGAAGCTGTCTGCAGTGAATGTGAATTAAATTCTCCCTTTCTCAGCAAACGAGAAAAACCATTTGCCACCAGAAAAAAGCAGAAATTTCTATAGCACTCTATTGTAATACCTCATGTCTTCTTTAAGACATCACAGCAGACAGTCATCGCTACTGTGCCCGCAGTACTACCTATGAATGAAATCCAGTGGTACCATGTGGACTGTCTTTGTTTCAAGAGATTCACTTTAAATCTCATCTTGCCTTTCAAATAGTCCATCATTTATCCCCCTCCCATTCTGGCCTTGCCACATACAACATAAATAAAACACTATTAATTATATTAATCAATTATGATGTATCCTGTTCTTACAATTAATCCCATCCGTTACAGTGGAACCTTGCATAATTATGAGCGTACGTTAGCAACTTAAGCTAGCTAGTTTAGAGCCAATAACAATTGTCAATAATGATACTTTCCCCTCCTTGCACAGGGAGCATCTTTAGCCGGTGAGCTCAAGCTCCTGTTGGCAGACGAGCCTCCAGCTGTTCTCAGGGAGGAAGACACAACACTTGAGCACGAGAAAGGCACCTCTGGTAGCATGTTACACTGGGCTCAGCTGGACTGCTAAGAGGGGCAGATGTGATTACCTGCGCGGTCTAGGGTGGGAAACAGAGGCACAAGTAGTTACCTGATAGCAACATGCTAACATGAGGGCTGGGAATAAAAATGAATCTTTCCGTTCTAGCAATAGGACAAATTCCTACATCTCAAAAGCTTTTTCTAAAAACAAACATACCCTGACTAGGCTTGACTCCAACGAGGGCTGTGTTACATTATGATGATGATGGAGCTGAGGGAACAGTAAATAAGAGGACTTTGCTGCTTTTAAAAAAGGAGAGATGGCTTCACCCTAATTTCTCAATAGATTTGACAGGCTCAAGAACAAGTGGGCATTATTGACGACTCCTTGACATAAGAATTCAAAATGCCAAGTTTATTTACCCTGACTTTCTGGATCCAAGAGTGAGGATGTTCATCTCTGGGAGTTTTGGCAGACCCACAACACTGAGAGATGTCAATCATGAAGGGCCAAGACCATAGGGGAAATGCTCCCTTTCTGTGGGCGCTGGAGCAGCCCTCATGATGGTATCTGCTGCTGAATTCTTCCAGATGTCGAAGATGGAGTTCAGGCTTACTTCCACAGCTCATGCTTACCTTCTGTTTTAAAAGAGGACAGGGGGACTGGACTCCCGGGAATATCCTCAATTACAAGATCAAACTGTGCTTTGATGACAGAGTGAGGGAAGGAAAAAAAAAATGCAAAATCTACCCATGTGGTGAGATTTCATGGGTTTTGTCCCACTGTTCCTTGGGGAATCAAGAATACTGGCATGTCCATGCATGTGTTTTGCTCAAAAACTTGGGAAGGTAGGGAGCATGTATAACGATATGGGCTGCACACTGTACAGGAGGGAGATGCAACTATGCAACAGCCGGTTAAAAAAGAAAGAAAAAAAACCAACAAAAAACAACAACAACAACAAAAAAAAACCCAACAAAAAAAAAACCAGTGCCAAATGCTTTGGAGTGCTTTCTACCATCCATAGCTAGAACTAATTTTCACCTTTAAAACTTTTCCACAGAGAATTCTTTTCCAGTATTTTTAACTTCTTAATTACCAAAAATACTTTTCCCTCCTTTGTTCTTTTTACATTCTTTCTTTCCCCCATCTTTGTGCAAATCTAAATGATCATTTCAAAAGTTTGGGGGTTTATTTTTCCATTTGATTTCTTTCTTAGGCCGCACATAACTTTCTCACAAAACAAGCTTTGGAAAATCACAGGATCAAAAGGAGCATTTTTAGTCAAGTCATCCGTTGAGCACTGGAACTTAAGGTGCTTACCTTCTACCCTCTCCAGGCTCTCAAATGTGACCTCCTGAATGGATTCTCCTGTGTCTAGTGAGAGTTGAGTGCACTCACACATCTGTTTTCACAAAACCTGAAGGCACTTAACCTTGACACCCATGTCATCTGTCAAATTTTGCGAAAGAGGCCCCAAAAATCAAAGTTTCTGGGAAGGGATGCAACAGACATATGCACACTAAAAAGAGTGATAAACAAGCCTTTAGGAAACCACGATAAAAAGAAAAACAGAAAAATGATAAAAGTGTATAGGTGATAAAACAAATAAAAGAAAAACTAAACTCTGAAAATTCAAAGTTCCACGTCAGTGGCTATAACTTTTTGACTGAAAAATTCCAGTCTTACTTTATAACACTAAACTTTGTAAGCACAAATAAAGGGAAACGATCTGAAACCCTAGTTTTGTTCAGACCTTCTCCAAATGGTGATTTTTGAGTCAAAAAAGCTGTGCAGTTTGCAGTGACAAGAAAATAAGTACATGGGGTTATAATCTGCCTTTGTTCTGCATGGGAAATTTCCATGGAAGGTGGAGCTGCTGGTTATTTCCATCCTCTAATTAAGATACATAGCAATTCTGTTTGGCCTGACGTACACGGAAAAGAAATACAGACATGTAGCGTGTTAGAAATAGTAAAGGGAACAGCTTTCCTAAAATCCTCCAAAACGATACCGAAAAGAATACTCTGGTCCTCTCTGACCTATCAGTGAGTTTTCACCTTAATGTGGAAAGCCTGACTCTAAGACCACCTGGAGATCAGGTCACCTGGACCATGCTCACCAGACTCCCCAGCTCCTCTCAGTCTGGCTCCGGCTGCAAGATGCAGAAAGCATCCAGCATGCAGCAAGTTTATTTGTTTCCACCATTTAGCCATTTTGCTACATGCAACTGCTTGTACTAAGGACAGAAAAGTTGGAACATCACACAACTAGGTCATGAAGTGCCTGCATCGGATAAATTACTGAGCCTGCCCACCTGAACACAAAGCAGAGCTCCAGGGGTCAGGACTAACAAGATTATAAAGGCTGATGATGTATAAGTACGGAGAATGTTCCTGCAAATGCTTAATGATGTGAGTAACCTAACTTACATGCAGAAATCCTTTGAGTAGCATAAGAAGTTGCAGCTGGGACTCTGTCTAGCATTTGCAATTCTTGGGCAGCATCTTGCATTGTTAATTTTAACTATACTTTTGTGAAGTGATATCCGTTGCTGTTCTAGGCCATTTAGCAAAGGAAAATTGCACGGTAAATCCAAGCTCTTTGGGACTGTTACTCCGAGGGGTTTCTCATGGATTTCAAGCAGAGAGCAGATACTCAGCTCATACACAGGATGCAGCAATTAGGCCTTGAAATGGCAAAAACATCCAAGGTCCCCGAGTTCCAGTCCAGCACCTGAAGTAGCTTCTGTCTGCTTGGCAAGCGGCTGAGAGACCTGCGCTGCACCAACCTGTTTCTGGGTTGATGAGGAAGGTGAGAGACAGCCGAGGTCTGCTGGGGCTGGGGACAGACAGGGCACGACATTTCATGGTCATGTGCTCGCTGCTTTAACACAGGACCCTGCCCAAAGAAGTGCTCCTCGAAAGGGATTTGTCTCCTTCCTCTTCTTAGAGCAAATTCATCTGTATTAATTACCAAGGAGACAGCGCACAGCTCCGCTGAAGTGAAGGCCCTCCACGGGCTGCAGAATTCGACTTTCTGAAAATAAAATACTTGTGACAGATGTACCCAGACAATGAGCACATCCTTCAGACACTGACCAGGTAACAAAACAAATATGTCAGGCTGAGTTACAAGGAGAACCACTGAGGAAAACACCAGTAATGAAGATTCTGGAGAACTGGAGATTCTGAAACTTCATTTTGGTCGTCTTTGGGGTTCAGGCAAAGAAGAGCAGTAAGCCAGTGCTTCATGAGTTTAGTGCAGTTCAAAACCTTCAGTTCTGTGAGGAGGTCAGTACTTACATTTTCTTCCAGGTGACAACATATTTAAGTATTTGCATGTTGAACCAAAAAATTCTACGTTTTAGGACCTGGCCCAAATTTTCTCACCTTTACATCAGTAACCATAATACAACTTGCAACTTCCTCTGGTGTCCATACTCTAATGTGTTCTTTATTTGGCAGAGTTTTCTTTAAATCTGTATGCATAATGCCAGCACAACTAATGCAAGGCCCTTTGTAAAACCTTTGCCATCCAGGGAACAGTTTTGTTTATCTCCTCACCTCACTGACTGTCCCACATTTTTTATTCTCTCCCTAAATTTCCCTCTGCACAATTTTATTCTTTGACCTTTGTCACTGCATTAGTTATGGAGAGATTCACTTTTCAGAATGAAACAAACAAAGAGAAAATAATTTACTTGGGTATGACAGAAAATATTTAGCACTTTTATGTAATTTTCTTTTCTAGTGTGGGGGTTTGGGGTGAGTTTTTTGGTTAGTATAAAAAGCAAACTGAACAAATCCACCTCAGGAAGTCAGTTTTACTTTGAAAATGTCAAAATAAAATTTTGGCATTTATACAAGAACCATTTTACTTAAAAAAAAAAAATCTCTAGGCAGAGTTTTTCAACTTTTTTTCCCTCCATCTGAAAGCATGAGATAATTTTTTCTCTTTGGAAAAAACCACATTTTTGGAAAAAAGGTGAAAAAATTTCTGTAGGAAGCACTTCACTGTGTCCCAAATCTAAATGACTGAAGTGTTACATATGTATGGTTCCCACACAACCAGAGTAAACCACAAAGCTTGGAGAAACACACCTCTCTACCACTAGGCTTAAAATATACCTTGCATAGTGTACAGACATCAGGGCCCACCAGCTATGGGACCACCACCTTACCTCTTTGGAAGTTGCAGCAAGGAAAGGGTTTCTGATGAGGAAAACTCTCTGGTTAATGATCACCTCCAAGGGCAACATCCAGAGGAAAATAACAACTGTAAGAAGAGCCTGATAAGTGTCTTTCCAAGGGGCATTTTACAGAGATAAGCAGATAGGTAAGTCTTCCTGCCCTCCTCAGTAAGCAAGCCAGGAAAAGGTCCTGCAGATTAGTGCAGCGGTTTTTAACTGATAAGCTTTACTTTGGTGGAATATAAAACAAGCCTCTAGGAAAATGCCTAAAAAGTACTAACACTAGCACATGTCAGTTTGCAACTCTGCCACGCATCTCAGAAGAGGTGGCATTTAATTAAAAACAGCTACTCAGCTCCAGAGAATCTTAACTTCTAGCTCACTTGGGTACAGAGACTCAGAGGGGGAAAAAAATTAAGGTGCTTAGAAATGTGAGAGTGAAACAGAACTCTACATTTATTATTACTGTTGTCATTCAATCTTCTGTTCTTTGAGCATTTGGGGTTGGCAATATTGCTTCCCTGATGGGCAGAACTGCTCATTAATATATGTGATACATCTGCTTCTCCATGTTGTACAGCGCAAGCAAAATCAATCCTAGTCATGAGTTTGAGCTCGGAGCTATAATGTATCTGACAGCAGTGTAAGCCCAGTTTCCCCATTTCATAAAAAACATATGCTGTGAGATCACTAAGATGTGATCTCTTCTTCCATTCATATCTGCTGGAGTTTCACACATAAACAGAGAGTTTTTCAACTCAAAATTCAACACCTGATATCCTGGCTTTGCCCTGCAACTGGCATTAACAAATGATCATTGATTTTAGCAGTTTGCAACTACCTTTGCTTTACTCGGGATGCTTAACTAGTGGCGTGATCCTGCAGTGACAACTGATACCTGGTATGCTGCTGCTTAACCACACAGCCACCAATATCTCATGGTCTAATGTGCATCCACTTCAAAACACAGCAACTATTTTTCCAGCGTAATGTCAGTAAACTTATACTTCAGTTATTCCCACATCCAGCAAAGTAAGAGATGACACTTTTTAGATGCCTCAGTTATTTAGATAACTCAAGTCTGCTAGTGTAACAATTTAACTGAATGGCATTCACCGGGACAAAAAAAAAAAAAAAATAAAAAGGAACATCTTTATTAATACACCTGCAGCA
>JAVJGI010000036.1:17261978-17341297 GCA_035590275.1 Ibycter americanus
TTGTGTAACAATTTAACTGAATGGCATTAACCGGGAAAAAAAAAAAAAAAAAAAAAAAAAAAAAGGAACATCTTTAGTAATACAGCTGCATCAGTTATCTGGTGCTTGTAAACCTGCCTTACCGACCTCTTGACAACAAGGGAAATCAGACATTTTCACAGTAGTGGAAGAACTTATACAATTCTGTTTTATGTAGAACTCCACTTCAGGCCCTAAGGAACTGCTTTTTCATTTTATTGTTGCCCTTTTCTCTTCACCCTGACCTGCCTCTGTATTCCCAAGTTGCTCAGCCTTTATCTCTACGTAAAAAGGGCAAAAGCCTGCTATTCGGTGTGCCATTCTGAAGAGGAATTCCTGTCACATGAACATTCGAACATTGCTACAACCTGACAATGATATCTCCCTGAAATACTATTACTGAGCACTCACTACATATTAAAATGCACTAAATGATGTGTTATCTGCAGAGGAGAGAGGAAACGAATAAAGGTCAATAATTAAATTTTTAAAAGCCTGCAGCCTACAGGTCACGATTTGTGTGTTAAAGGTTGCGAAATCTTTCAGGAGTGGGTTCCTATTACTCAGATAAAAAACCCTGAATGCATATATGTGTAAAGCCACAAGGTCAAACACATAACACACTGCTCCTGGCATATCAAAAACAAAATAAAGTCCCTAGAACTTCAGGACAATGCATACACAAGGTCTGAGTGAACTTCTTTATGCTTAATGTTTCAAAAGCAAAAGGACCTAAAAAAGATCAACCCTGGGAGCAATTTTTGCATGGAAAGTTAGTTTACCTGTCTATTTACCTAAACATTCATGCTGCTTGTGTTTGTAAAGTAGGTCTGCACTACTAGCATTGACAGATTTAAAGCTTTCTAAAATGCCACATATTAAACACTTAGCTGGGAAGGAAAGCAAATTTCCTTATGGGTTACTAGGCTGAGGCTGACAAAATAGTACTTTACAAAAGGATGTCAAATGAGCAGTCAGGTATGGATTTTGTCTTCCATTTCAGCAAGGTGTTGGGTGCTGCTCTTTTTGCCACTGGTTCTTACTGCTGCTGCAGTGCCATGTATTGCTTCCAGAGTTGTTCTACATTTCCAATACAGCCCAAACCTAAAATAAAACCAACACCAATCATTCTACTCACTCCAGTGTGCTCTGGATCACAGAAGCCTATATAGACTCCACCTCCTGACTGTGAGATCAAGCCGGGATACAGCAAATCTTCACAAGCCTCCACTGGATTCATATTTGCGCTCTTAATTCTGCAGCTTCTGGTCCTGAATGCCGTACAAACCACCACGCACTACAGTGAGCATGTAAGTATGTGGTAGAAACATCATGACCCAGTGTTGTAAGTCATTCTTTTTACGTAAATAGGATCCTAAATACCAACTGATTGTTAAAAGGGCACTTACCAAGGTTTATTAAGTACATACAACATAAATCCATTTGGCATGTAATTAATTCAAAATTACATGAGCACTAAATGTGCAATTAACTCTGCGAGGAATGTTTAGGCCTTTAGCTGGCATTTACAAAGGAAGCTACAAGTTTATTAGCTAGCAATTTATTGCTAAAATACTGGCAATTCATGAGTATGTTGATTGAAATCTAACTTACTATCACTATATTGTTATAGGGCAATTAAGGGTCTAAACAACCCTTTCAAGTAAATTAAGAAACAATGGAAGTTTTATGCATTAATAAGAATGCTGTTAACCACACAACTAACAGGTCTTTTAGCCCAACAAGTGTGCTTTTCCCCAGCTGTAGAGAACCCTTTCAAATGCACTCAAATACATCAGCAACATGTTTCTAACCTCCAAGGAAATACGAGGGATCTGCTGGCAAAATCCCATCACTGTTGTCAGACAAATATTGCTGAGGACGTTGTACACCAGGTTTTAACCCAAAAGCCACATTTTAGGGACTCTAGTCAAAACCGTAACACAAGAAAAGCTCAGCACCGATGCTGAAAAAGAACGGAGCAAAACAGCGAGTGTTACTGATCCCTTTGCCTGGGAAGCTCTCCTCTTGGGCCCACAACTAGCAAATTATGTTCCCAGCATGGAGGAGCACACTCACATAGGTACTGCTCAGTATCTTCTTCTGGCTCTACCAGCCTGGTGCTCTGACACACCGTACCTATCAGCACTGAACTACAAGGTGGTACAGAAGTGCCCTCAGAAGCCCAGGAGCCTGCACAACAGATGGATCTATGGGGCTTCATTTCTTGCTTTAAGAATCATCATCATCAACAGAACTCCAGTTCAAAAGGGAAACACTAGTTTCCAAATCTGCTAAATCTGGCAAAAGTTTGGATTCCAGCCCAAGTTTTATGGCCTGGAGCTCTTTTTATGATGAACAAAATACTGAATCTGAGAATCCACAAATTTCTTGAAAATACATACTTAATATGAACTTGGAGACTAACCCCATAGTCCAAGTCTATTACTCAAGTATATATACTCTCCTGGGAGAACATCCAGTTTATGATTACTTTTTTATCTCTGGAAAGCATAATCTGTCCGTAGCAATGTCAACAGACAGCCATCTGCAGCACATATTTTGCTTCCACTTATAACCTCCACCCTGTGATTCTTTTCATGTAAACTAATAACCAGCTCCCATGTGCCAGTACTTTATCGCAGCTGGATCATTGCACCCATTCTCTGCTGTTAGTCACTGCAAATCCTGGGTTTCATATATAGAAGCCAACTGAAGCAAAACGAACAGATGACAACAGAGAAAGCTGCTCCCTTGCATCAGGCTTAGGCAGAGTGGTGTTTTGCCATCTAAGATTTCAGTAGCATAAGGCTTCTTGTTCTTTCGTTCGATTGTCCCCCAACATGAAATTTTGTGCTATCAGTGAAAATTAATCCCTCTGCATTTTGCAGTAGAGCAAAAGGTTAGGAGGAACCACAGAAAGAGGGGAGAGGCAAATCGTTCCAGGATTATCTTTTAGAGCTGAGGGTCAGGATCTTTTATAGGACTGAGACATTACGAACAAAAAAAAAAAATAAAGAAAGAAAAAAAGTATCACTCCAACTGATAAACAAGACAAGTCATATGTCCCTAAGATACAGCCAAGTTCCTTGGCACTCTCCTTTCCCTCTCTGAGATCCGCCCAGCCAGAACAGGCAACATCTCGCCCTCCCCTGCAGTGACCCAAACGGCATGAGGTGCCACAGCTCCTCTGAGACTGCCCTCAGCCTGGTACCCCACATCAAAGACAGGCGCTGTGCAAGTTGCTCAAGAGCACGTCAGTGCACACCTCACTTCACAGACACGCTGCACCACCTCTACAGTCCTCTGTAGGTTATATTACCCATAACATAGTGTTTCCCCATGTATTATGTATTACAATTTTTTGCAGCAACATAACAACTGCATTTGAAAAGCCACAGATGCACCGCTTCACTGGATAAACTGTATTTCAGGTTGCATTGCAATACCTCTTTCTGGTCCTGTTGCGTGGTCAGGTGCTGCCCATCCAACAGCAACCTGCAAAAGGATCCATGGATGCATAGTATTTAAAATCTGCAGAGGACAGAACTCGTGCTGAAGGCTTTGAGCACTGAGCAGTCAAACTGGAACAATTAGACTTAAAAACTTAATATGCATCCTTCCCTCCCACAGAAATCCATGATTAAATCCAACACTGAGGAAAATCAAAGCAAAAGAAGGAAAGGTGTTTGTTGATTTTTATTAGTTTCTTTACATTTTGGTATTTTGGGGGAGGTTTGTTTGTTTTTTAAGGAGCTTCACCTTTTGCCTTGCTCAGGGAATTTAGAGTTAAATGTAACTTAGAGAATCCAAGGGCTGTAGCAACTGTTAAGTGTTTCTTTTTAGAAAATCTGAATGCAAATGTTACAGGTGACATTACTTTGAAGTTCTATTCTTAGCTCTCCAGTAGATGTTTAATGACATCAGAAAACATTATCCAAAGCAATACAATTAAGCCTGCTCTAAAATCCCTGAACAAAAGAAGTCCAGTACTGAGCACACATGTCCAGGATAGAGTAAGCTGTCAGATCCCCATGCTTACCCACATGTTGGTGGGGGGCAATTCTGAGCAGACTCAGATTTTAACTTGCTTAAAGTTGACCTCACTGTGGACACCATCAGTGTCTTTCTGGGTGTTCAGTTCACGCATGGATTAACCTCTCTCAATTTTTACAGCAACAAACCAGCAGTTACGAGGCTAACTGAATAACCAGACACCCCAGACAATGACTTAGCAGACAGGCTGTGCTGGTACCTTAGAAATAGTAGGATTATATACCACGCAGACGGCTTGAACCACAGAGTACTTTCCCTGCCTTGCCTGGGACTCTGAAGTGGAGATTGTGGAGCAGACCAGTAGGAGACACAAATTGTGGTACTGTCCTAGCAATTTCTAGTTCCTATTTAAATACCATCTTGCTTGTTTACATTGGATTTTCAGTGTAAAATGATATTCAAGCACATTAGACATGGGGAGAGAGGTTTAATCTCGGAATGCTGCTGCTATTTTACCCAGGTTCTGTATCAGGCTTTGAGTAGCTCTACACCAGAACAAACAGTCCTGGCTGAGCTTTTGTTTTACATATTAATGCTGCTAATTTACATGCAATCTTCATTTGATCCTGGCCAGGCCCTATTTTTTCAACCTCCACCTGCTCCTAAGCCACAGGGCATTTGTCTCCAGTCTAGATTGATTGAACAGTGGGGGAGAAGTTGATGGGGTTGTTCCATGGAGATGCCTAACCCCGGTAGGTGCTGCAGAGGGTTTTATATGCACAAATGTATTCACGAACAACAACAAGAGAGCAGGATTTACTGGTGCCTGCCACCGAGTCCTGAGTTACGATGAGGACTGTGTCAGTTGAGCTATTTTCAATGTTCTTTTGTTTAGGGTTGATTAGAAGTGCAGTCTGAACTGTGCAGCTCCCACTGGCAGCCTGATAAATACAGGCACAGCAGCTTTGTTGATTGTCCTCCTCCCCTCTCCCTTTCACTCCCTCTCCTTAAAAATGGATTTCCAAAACTGCTCCATTCATTCTATAGTCAGGCCACCAAAGGAAATCAGAATTTACTGGAAGGCCTTCAGTTTTCAGAAGGCTATTTAGGGAAAGTAAGAGAGGAAGAGAAAAAATCCCTTGGGAAAATCTCATCTGAAAAAAACCCACAGTGCATTCAGAGAAAAAAAAAAAAAATCAAATACAAACATTAGGCATGAGTATACCAACATGTCACTAAATAAAAATAATCTTTAGAGCTTAGACAGAGCTTTTTGACTCTACAGAGCAAACATTAACCAATTAGTTAAAGCTAAAGCACAAGCGTTAAGGTCAGCTATGCACTAAGCTGCTGCACTGTAAATCTGAACTAAGTCCATAGACTTAAATCATCATGCTCTGGATTTCCAGTAGCATGTCTGACAGCAGAGGCTGGCCAATTGTTTAACACAAAAGCTGTTCTAAACTTTCAAAAGCCACTTTCCATGTGCATGTACATGCTATGTACCACTAGAACTCAGCTACTTGGCTGCATACATTTCTTCTGCAGACATTCAGTTATCCAGGACGAGTTTGCCACTGCTGTTTTTTTACTGAATCTTATGGTGAATAATACTTCTGGAATTTGATCTCACACACACGCACAAATTCCTAAGTAAACACTGATGCTTTTAGAGTATCCACTGCATCATCCCTGACCCCCTCAGCAGCTCTTTGGAGCAAGCAATTTCTTTGAAGCTCAAAGCTTAGTAGAGCCAGTAAAAGAAAAAAATCTCCAAAGCAGCTTACAGAACTTCCAAGTTTTCCACCTCTAAAACAAACACGCTTCTATCTCTTTAAATCTGCTTCCTCATAACCACAAACATGTATGTTTTTCATAAAGCTCTGGAAATTGTACTGGACCCAAGGGAAGGTACCAAGTGGAAACCCTGATATCTTGAGATTAGAACTCTACTAGTCCTGAGGTACAATGTGCTGTTTGTAACAATTATAATAATACACCTGTACTACCATTGTCAGTGTGGAGTAGCCACATGGGGTCTCATTAGTATTGTATTAGGACTGCATGGGGAAACGGATAATGGCCCATAATGAAAAATGCCAAATTTTCTATATAATAAAAATGAACTTGATTAATGAAAATCACTTTCAGGGAAAGAGTTACAGCGTTGTTAGAAATAAAAAATGATGTATTAATCCGACACTCTTACAGATGGTCCCAACCTCCTGACAACTGCTATTCATTTGAGATGCTATTAGCATGCATAATTATGCTAATTAAGTTGTAATTAAGCACCAATTCTTCAGAGGGCTTTTTTTGTCTATCATTTAATACAACTCAGCTTCAAAGAGTGCTTAAAGCTTTACACAGTGTTTCATGAGAAAGGGGTTCCCAAGTTTCTTAGTAAAGATTCAGCAGCTGAGCTATGGAATAGGGCCTGTAATCTTTGTTTTGGTTAAAGGGAAACCAGTAAATTGAAGCAGGGTCTGCCAATTGTTGATAAAATAATTAACACTTTCTGCTAAAATAGCACAGTTCATACTAGGACAATTATGAAAAGAAGAAAAATGGTATAATTATCAATGGAGCCAACACCAGTGGCCTATTATGGCTGCTACCCCCTAATTTGAAAAAAATAATTCATTGACAAGTAGATTCCCGTAAATAATAATAATGGTCCTGATTCAGATACTCTTACCCATATTGTGTACAGTCCCTCATTCCAAGACTACTCCTGCAGGCCTAATTTAAATAACAGGGCAAATTGCATCAGCTCAATTTAAATTGATCTGAAAATCAATTTAATTAAACCAGGGCCAATCTCAGTGTGAACACTCCTGCTTCATTTTAACTTACACCTGTTTCCAATTGATCAAGGATTTGATCCAGTAAAGGAGTTCAGATAAAGCCACTCTTATTTCAGGGTTTCCACTGTTTTAATGCAACTTTCCTGTTTAAACAAGGTTAAATCAGATGCAAAAATAATAATCCTTTCTGACAGCTCATTTCTAACATTTTTATTCAAACATTCATTAAAATGAGAGAAATCTCTCAAAAGCCAGCAGAAACCCAAGCCTCTGTTTGCAATTGCTGGCAAATCCTTCCCTCCTTTTTGGAACAGGACCGGGCTGCATGGTGAAAGCCATATTCTCACAATTCCCCATCTCTCCCATTCTAGCACAGAAGATCTCTACTCCTATTTGGGCAAAACTCTACTGTCACATGAAGATTTTAACTGATTCAGCCAATTTCTTGTCTTGTGAGCAGAGCTGAAATGGCAAACAGCTTCTTTAAAAAAAAAAAAAAAAGACTCATTATAAAATATTAAACTATGTACTGTACGTGCAAGTTGACATTGTGAGTATCCAGGCTTGGCCAGTTTCCTGGGACCCAAACTTTTGGCTGTAATCCTCATTTAAACAGCCTACAGGACCAAATAATTTTGCTTCCTCTTTACTACAGACCCCATCCCAAACATTAAATGTGTTGCCAATAAAACCTAAAGCAATGTGGTATTATTTGCCTCACATGGAATACTAAGCGATATATATAAAGGCATATAAATATTTTTTTAAAAGTAAATGGGGAACATGCACTGTAAAATCAAAAGTCTCTGCACTAATCTTCAGATAAACACAACTGGTTGCTGTTAAGAAAATGGCCCAGAGGGGATTATCTAAAATACTGTTATGCTGCTGACAACTTGGCTGTCTCTTTTTTATTATTTCATTATATTCTTATTTAGTGCTCTACTCTATCATCTGCTATAATTTCAGATCAGTCTTTACTTCTCAGTTAGTTCAAGTTCTCAAACACTGGCAGGATTTTTTGGCTCAGATTTCAATTAAAGACGTAAAAAGTAGAAAAGCCCACTTTTCTGACTGGGATGTTTTTAACATTTGGGGTCTTCAGGAATGAAAAAGCAAATTGGAGGCAGAGCGTTTGACTTTCTGTCTGAAAACAAACAATGAAATATTAAAAGCAGGCTGGACTGCTTTGAACACAACCAACATACTCCACTTAGCCAGACACCAACCAGAAATCCCTTGAACAATGTTTGGAGCCAGATTATCAGATACCTGCATGAGCAAGTTCATAAGCAGAACGCGCATGATCTCCATACGCATTTTCCCATTCGCCTACATGCAATATTTATAGGGTCGTCCATAGACTGAACCTTGTTGCAAGTTGCTTACAAGTACAGGCTCACACGTGTTAATGTCTAACATCAGACGCTGTGTGCTTGCTTTTCTTCAAAAGCAAATATGGATACTTAAAATTACTATAGGAAAAACCATCGAAACAACAGAATATGGGCATGTTGGCCAGTTCAGCCCTCATTATTCAATATTTTGCTAAACAAAACACCTACTTAAAAAAAAAAACAAAACTCACTGATTTATGCTATGCTAAATACAAGGATAGGCACAAGGAAGTAATCATCTCAAGTCTGCAACCCCATATTCGATATGTTCCAAGTATCTCCCATTGTAAGGCACGATAAGAATTTACAGTGTGCTTACAAAAGCCATCCTCTGGTAGGAAATCCAGCACCAGTACCCTCCAGAGTCTTTTTCCTGCTGTGAAAAAAAGCTCAGGATCTGTCCTAAAATGCTTTGTTCATCTGTTCATCCATATAATCATTTTCCTGGATTTGCACTGGTGGCACTGACTTCCTATCAGTCACTTTTATAGCAGTTTAATCTGTATCAAGGAGGATACATAGGATTTCTTATACTTTCCTCATTCCTCTGAAAGGCATTAGCACTAACCAATGCAATGTAGCAGGACCCCTGTTGTACAAATGTCCCAGTCTGAGACAGTCAGGGCTTTCTCAAAGGGCTGTGTGACCCCAGCTTGCTGCGAAGTGCCCTGGCCTTCAGAGAGTCACGAACAATGTTTCAGGGGAAGACAGTCAACTCCCATTGCCCCAGGAAAAAACAGAACTCCGAATTCTCTCCTCCTAGACAGCCATAGGGTCATGATGCCCTGCAAAGGTATTTCCAGCAAATCTTAACAAGGTGGCTCTTACCAGGGGCTTCTGGGGAGAAACCCCACCTGAACTTTAAAACCTTTGGCAAGACTCCAACAAAGTTTATTACCTCCTTGCGCTAAGCACAGCCAGCACACAAACTGGCACCAAGCCTGGCACTGCACACCAGGCCAGAATTACGCACTGGAACAGGTAGTTTACCACGTCTGCCTACTGAAACCTCCACCAGCAATAAAGGATTAGAACCATCAGTGAAGCCTCACCATGTGCTTGTCTGCACCTTGAGACACATGCATTATTTTCAGCAGTGGGTTAAGCAAATAACTTACGTCATCTACAAAAAAAAGGATTTGCAATATGCATGATATATGCCCAAATGGAATAGAATTCAGCAGAGAATGTTTGAAAGCTTTTAATTCAAAATACTTTGTGCACTTTTTGTTAAGTCTGCTCTATGTCAGCTATGTTGAAAACTACCCAAACTACAAGAAGCTAGCTCAAAGACAACACATGCAGGTTGTTCTTTCAATACAGATTGTATTAAAGGCATCATGTGTTCTCTGAATGTCAACCAACCATTGAGTATTGGCAAAAAGCAATTTCTTTAATAGCAAGGTTAATTGAAATACCATTGAAAGCTGATTTCTATTGTACAATCGAAATTAGTGCCTTTATCTGAAAAATCCAATTGGCATTGAAAAAGGTTGCTAGATGATCATAAAATGATGAGAAGAATGGTGGCTGAATGAGTAAAATCATGAACAGGGAAAGAGAACATGCAGGTTGCACTCCAGTTCCATCACTGCACAACTTTTCTTCTCAAAGGCCCTTTTCAACCCACTAAGGATTTTGAGACATTTGGGTGAACTGTTCAACATGAATATTCTCTACTGCAATAAAATTATAATTATATTTAGTCAATCATGAACTTACTAAAAATGTTAGAAAACCATAGGAGATTTTAGATTCCCAAGTACTGGGAAAGCTTATCTCTGAAATTCAGTAATCTCAGTGAAGAAAATGTAGCGGACTCATAGCTGCATGTGATGAGCCACCTTGTCTGTCCTTCCTTGCTCGTAAGTACAGTATTTGGTTTTAGTGTTGTCTGTACTTCTTACACTATAACAAGAGTTTCCAAAAGTAAGATCTAAAAAAGAATGGTACAAATTTGGAGTTTGTAATGAAATCTGAAACTAACAGATATTTTTCTTCCAGGATTTTGCTTGCATATATGAAAACACAATCTCTAACAGGTGCCTGATCCAAACCCCAAAGTCTATGGCAGCCTTTCCATTGCCCTCACCAGGGTTTAGATCAAGCCTATAGCGTCCATTTTATCCTGGTTTAGGCAGGAACAGAAAAGACTCTCGATCCACTGTAGAAATCTGACCTCCAGGCTCAATCAGAAAATTAAGAAGTATATAAAAAATACCAAAATTCAGGTCCAAGTTTAACTCATGTCTCAAAAAAGAAAAAATGGGATTCTGTGTAATTTGTTTACCCATCCTCCATGAAAGAATCTTCTCCTGACTGTACTTGAAGAAAAAAAAAAGAAACGCAATTCAATTGGCTTTCTTTGAAGAACAAACAGAAAACAATCCAGAGGCTGCTTCCCTCCCTCCCCACCAGTGCAACAAAAACAGTGGGAAATGATCTTTTGTCTTGTAGTAAACTCAAAAAGCATCACAGCCCATATTGCACAGACTGTGACACTTTCAAATCAGGCCTCAGCAGCAGTAAGCCCCTATGAAGACGACATAAAGGAATGTGAGTTGAGAGGGAAAGTTTATGAGTATTCCTTCCACCGAAATTTTGTCCCCATGTAGTAGAAATCTAGAGTGATTAAAAGTGATTCAATTTTAGAAACAAAAGAATGGGATGCTTTTTAGTGACTCATTTTGGGGTTGCCAGACTTCTGCAGAAGACACATGGGACTGTTTTTCAAGAATAAATGCTCATGTCCCTATTGCCAGAATCTATCTTAGTAGTGACATTTGGCTCTTTCTCATGGGAGAGAATTTGTTCCAGTAACGCACCAACTGAGTTTATCATGAAACACACAATAGGTGACATTAATATTCACTTTGAGCAAAACAACAGCTCTGATGATGTTTTGCTTTTCATTCCTACCACTGTTCAATAAGATTAACACTCATCCACTAGAAAGTTTGTTCACAGTTAAGCCAGAATGAATTTTACTCAGCAGAGCAACATGCTCTGAATACAAATAAAGCCCTTATATTTTTCAATTAACATTATCTCTTGCTCTCAGGACACTGGGACAGTATCACATAAGAAACTGGGAAAGTCCCAGTAAAACTAGAACACACGGTTACTGTAAATAATAGAAACGTACACACTGGGGAAAAAAGTTTCATAGGAATTGCACACAGGAAAATGCTTTTGCTCATGCCTTTCTAGGACAGGTTTCCTCGAGGGCACTTACTACATGAGCAACCAGTCTACTCCTAAATTTCCAAAGCAATGGTGTTTCTACCGCCTCTTCTGATAGACTGGATTTATGAGCTTCCTGCACATACTCATTCCACTGCTGTTTTCTCTCATCAGTGCCTTACTACTTCAGTAGTCACAAAGTATCTGAGCAACCCTCAGACAAGAATCCAAACAGATGCTTTATTCAGATACATCCAGGACTGACCATAGTCAGAATTTTATGGTATCAAACCAACACCTTCAGCGGATCCCTTCAGTTCACTCACTGCTTGATGAGTTTGGCAGTTGGGCACTGTTAATCTAATGGATAAGAGTATTATTTTTGCAACTTGCATTCAGAAAGCACTCTCAGCTAGTTTGGGCTCTGAGAATCAGGACTACTACTACTCCTGCATTGCTTGTTTGCCTTTTTGTCTGACACTGGGCTGGTTACTTCAGATCTGCAGCTTCAGTCTGTTCATCTATACAAGATCACTGAGAACCACAGCAAGTGATCACAAAAATTTTCTTAAAATCAAATTTCAATGGCTTTAACCTATACAACTTATATGCTGAAAAACACTGATATTTCCTTTCACCAAATAAAATAGTTTCTTGGTGGTGTCCTGCCTCCCTTTTAAAGGATATTCCTTACATGAATGCTTTATTTTCTAATTAATTCCTGGTGCTGGTAAAGCATGTTACAATCCCCAGATAAGGAGTCACACATAAATTCAAAGAACTAAATATTTGGTTTCCTTTTTTAGAAGATCATCCAAAACATTATAATTCTTAGCCATACAAAGGCACAGCAGCTCTGCTACGTTTCCACAGCAGACAGACACCTAGATTCTTATTTTCTTCAGTTATATTTGCACACCAAATAGGAAAGAGAAACCACATTAAACAGTGCTAAGGGATCCTAGCGAAGAAAAGAAGTCAATTGAGTGATCCATGCAGAAAGCTCCTAACCATGCCTGCCACTTGACCTAGAATTAACAGAACTGCCAAGTTTAAGAGTAAAGTTTCCTCACTGTGAAAAATGGTAAAAAAAAAAAAACCAACCAACCAAGGAAAAAAAAGAACCACCTCTACCCTTCTTTTCTTAGTCACTCCTTCAAGGAAAATCCTGAAGCCAGAATAAAGTTTGCACAGGGTTTTAGTTACAGTTAATGTATAAGCCAACAATGTTTACTCAATATTATATAGGCTTTGCAACACACCATGGCAGTAAATTAGCTTGATATATTAGCTCTGTGCTGAGAAAATGAGACTGTCTCCGAGATCAGTAAAGCACTGCAAGTATTTCCCCTATGGTACAAAGATGAGTTCAGGTCACAGCAATAAAATCTAGGCCAACGTGCTGTGCTGCACAGAGAAGAAAAACAAGCTCTAGAATCCTTGATGCCCTCACGTACACAAGTGGAAAACATCCACTGACCACCATAGTGGCAACTACGGTGCCATAAGGATAGGCTTTTTTTCTTCTACTTCTTTTCACTCTTATACCTACCCCAAAACAGTTCTCTACGGATAAAAACAGTTGTACCCTTCCTGTTCTTTCTCTTCCTTCTGATTTCCCCTAAAGATAATTTTCTTCTGAAATGAAGAAGAAGAAGAAAAAACAAAAAAAAAACCAAAAAACAGTCTGTGGTGGGAAAAGATTAGGGACAGTAAGATCATTTCAAGCATCTCTTATTTTCTGGCTGTGCCTTTCCACCTCAAGCTGCTTAGAACAGACCTGTTTTGCTCATCACCAATGCTTCCAGTTACATCCTTCCTTTAAGGTAAATCACAAAATGAAGCTGAGGAGTCACCTTTACACAGGTTTTTGATGTAACTGCCAACATCCCGGCACCTGTCCTATGTACCAGCTGCCTGCTACAGGGATACCCTCCAGAAGTGAGAAAGCTACTCAGCCATTTCCACAGTCTGTTCTTCTGCATACTCATTTGCAAGATGGGAAAGTAACATTTCCTTGTTGCACAAGAATGTGAAGAATCTTAAAATAGAAGAAGTATTTGTAAAGTGTTGTGAATTATTGAGTAGAAGATATTCTATAACAGCCAAGTACTCTTAGCAAAGCTACAATTTGAAGTATGTCCCTATTTGCTGACAAAGACCCTTGTGTTACCTCCCTTTTTCATGCTCGTGGTTTGTCGTTTAGGTGTAAAGTGATGAATGAAGAAACAGCTAGCTGTTCATTTAAAATCCAAGACCTTGGACTGAACAGTTACTTCTCTCTACAGTTTAACCAGAAGAAAGAAAACATTATAACCAAATCAAACACTGGTCATGTGATGCTCACTATTGTACAACGATAACAAAGAGCAAACAAAAAAGGCATCTGGAAGGACATACAAGCACTGCAGCTTCCAAGAGGTAAACTACATACTTTGCCAAACTGACATCTTTTCCACTGGTGGACTCTCTCTGAAGCTATGATAACTAAGTACAGAATAGAACTATTTGAATGTCAGCTTGAGAGTTTTTAATTGCTTTTCCAAATCAGGTGGCATAAATCCACACTAGAACATGGGGCAGGTGAATTCTAAATTTGACAGTTGATGAGCATTTTACTACATTCTGAAGTACTGTATATATTATCTCACAAGCCTAGTGCCCCGAGGGAAAAAAGTGTGTGCAATGCAGGTATTTAAGACTAGCATTCAAACATACAACCTTTACAATGACACTGCTATCTTCAGCAAAAGCATACAGTGTTTTGATTGTATGATATTGAAAGCTATCGTTAGCCAGGCTGTAGTAGCTCCCATTTGACTACAGAACTCAAAACATGTATCTGCTGAACAAACAAATGCTGCTGGATTCTTCCACATTCACGTAGCATGAACTTAGCAAATACCAGCATAGTATTATCCAGGTACAGAAGTTTCACTGAAATTTGGTTAGTGATTTAAACAGGTGATGAAGCACTTATGTCAAAAGGATCTACCTTTTTGCTCATACTTCAAATCACGATTTCAACACGACTTTTTACATCTGATTTCAGCTTACCCACTCTTCACCTTCTGCTCTATATAATTTATTCATTTATTGAAAAATATCTTAGTGTTATTTGTGGGAAAGTAAATGGTGCAGTGTGAATATAAGAGCTGGTTAAGTATGAACATCTACTAAATGCTAAAAACAAAAACTGACTTTATGTAGTAAGAAAACTAAAGTGTAGTGCTGAAAACAAAAACAATGGAAAATAAAACATTTGGTTTTGTTTTATAATTTTCTTGTGAAAAAATATTTATTAAAAAGTCATCATCGATGGAAAAAAACATTGCTATTAAATAACTCAATACTTAGTATAACAGTCGGACATCATGGTCAATTAGCACAGGTTAGCTATGCTGTCCTATATTAAAGTCAAGATTAATTAATTGTCTTCCCACTACCCACATCTGGTATAGTCATGATAGAATTCCAGGAGTCTCATGGAGGTTTTGGAAATGGCAGAGGATTGCAACAATCAGTGAAAGACCAAGATTTTTCTGGGTGCAACTTTGGTTCCCACTGAAGTCAACAGTTGGTAGGGACACTCCTCTTTTCAGATGAATAGTTTTGAAAACAGAAGTTGAGATGACTATGACTCAGGCAGGTCTGAATATTAGATACACGTGGATCTTGTCAATGGTAGCAAATAAGTCCTAGTGGCTAAAGCTAAAACCTTGTGTCATCAGGTCTTACCAGCATATGAAACAGTTTTATCGTGCACTATGATCTGGGACACCATTCTTTTCATAGCCTGACCCTGAGCAGCACTCTCTTTTTGGTACTATATGTACACCTGTCCCAGTAAAAATTTATTGCCTAGTCATTATTTTAAACCATCAGCCCTGCTCAGTGAGAGGGTTAAAACCCATTAGCACAATATAAATAGTATCAGTGCTAACAGCCTCCTACCTTTTTCATCAGTAGAGAAGATATCAGATCTACTGTTTAAGGCAAATTGGGCTTATTGAGGAAGAAATAAGCTCCTGCCCTAAAACAGGACTTAAATGCCTAAGCAAATAAATTTAGAGTTCAAGGAGGAGACAGAAGAAGGTAACCAGAACATTAGCTAAACATCCCAGAAATAGTCACCTGAAACTGCACTGGAGTGTATTTTTTCCTGACAAGGCCTACCATGACAGCACTAAGCTAGTAGGTGCCAAGTGTACTCCTGTAAAGATCATGCATGGAAAGCTTCTGTTTGCTTGGGTGTTATAAGCTGATCTTAACGAAGCCTTCCTCACAAATCACAGGGTAGAGTAAAGGTAAGTAAACTTACCTTCTTCATTCAAAGTTGCTGAGAAAATCTCACCAAATACTCGTACAAAGACAAAATGCATTCAAACAAATGAAAGGTCATTAACTATACACCCTCCAAATAAATTTGCAACTAGAAAAAAATACTGGTATGTGGGAAAAAAACCCCAACCAAACAAGAAACCTAAAACCCCCGAAACAAAGTAGTTACCTTTTTCTTGCAGTTCTGGGATGCTTAGTATTTGAGTTCGTTGATCACACCAAGCTACAAGGTCTATAGAACTTGTTTCTGCAAAGAAATTAACACGTTTTTCAGTTCACTACACTCTGGGTCCTCAAAAATATATGGAAAGGATAGTTTTGTACAAAATTGCTCACTGGCATCGGAGAGGAGCAAGCCTTCTCAAATGTTGCAGCTGTCGTCCGCTTTTGGAATTAATACAGATGGAATGAGAACAGCAAATTCCCACTTGTATTTTCACGTGTATTATTTTCGTACGAAAATAAGCCATAGTCTAACTCTTGCTTTAAAGGGCACCACACATGCCCACGCAGGACATGAGTGTGATACATTCTGCCTTCACACTTGAAATTACCACACTAACTTCTTCATATAGGCAAATCCACAGAATGATCTCAGTGATAGGTATAGATGGTCTGAGTAGACTAGGTCGAATTCTGCACTTCTTGCAATTAATGGCAAGATTGCTACAGACATCAATGACTGTCCAACAGCCCTTGTTTTGCTAATTAAAGGATTCATCTTTACAGGATAAAAAAAAAATAAATAAAATGCTCTGCTCCCACTGAAATCGATAGGATTGGAAAACATTCAACATACCCTGGCCATTCTGGCCCTTCCCACAGTACCAATCTCCTCAACTCCTTCTTTTCTTGATATATAGCAATCCACACACACAACTCCAACTCGTATCATTAGAGATTTCTTAATATGTACTTAGGAATAAATGGATCTTTACTTACTAAATGCTAGGATACAAGAATTGTAAATACAGTTATTGGGATTTTTTTTTCTCCTCTAAGCTGTAAACATCCACAGGGAAAGCTTTTATTTAACTTGCATGCCAGTGAGCCGGTAAGATACTCCCATGTTAGCACTCCAGATCTTGTGCTCACATGTGCTCTCTACAGTCTTGATGAAACCTGAACAGTCCAGGTCCAGAAGAGGAAATCTGATTGTCTCTTATATCTTTCATGTGCAGCTACCATGGTAAGCGTTAAGTCAAGCGATGCAGGTTTTAACACCTAGCTCGCTGCAGGTTTGGAGAAAGTAAGATGAAGTACATGCCCATTAACTGCAGCATAGCTGTATATACTTCTTATTTCACATTTATATTGCACCAGTATCCAGAGACCTCTGAGAGGCCTCTCTCCAGCTCTGAAATTAACCTGAAATATTTTAGGGAGGTGTTATTGGAAATAGTTTTCCCATTTGTTTAATAGTCTCTGCTGTTCTATAGTTACTTCGAAGTTTTCGTAAAAGCTGAGATTTACAGAATATTGATATTATTATGCAATCATATAATTATTCTCTTGTTCTAAACTACTTTTTTCCTTTACTATATAAACAATAATAATTTATCAAATGACTGTTGCTTCCACGCTTACAACTAATTTTACATGTAGCATTCAGGGCAAGCTTCAGTTACCATGTTTTAACCTATTTTTATCTGCTTTATGTACTTTTTTTAGTAGACACTTTAAGTCATGCTACCAAAGAGTATATTAGAGAAGGCAGATACTGCAAGGGCAAAGGCCATTGAAAAAAATGACATCAAGTTTAATGTCCTTTTGAGGGGACCTGCTTAATTAAAAATGGCCTTTGTTCCATGAGGTTGCATAAAATATCATTTCAAATGAGTACTTGGGGAAACTTTCCCTGACTGTGACAGTGCTGCCAAAATCTAATTAGAGATTCATCTAGTCATATATATCAATGTTATTGTCTGTCAGGCAGCCACAATGTATCATGGTTAAGTGGATTTTTAACTGTCTAAATCAGTCTATCTAAACAACATAAAATAGGAAACAAATCAAAAGACCAGTTAAAATCATGAAAGTGACACGTATTTATTATAAAATACCATTTGTTGTATTAATCGGTTTAATGGCAGGGAGATGGAGCCACATGTGTCAGAGCAGTGATTTTCTGCACACGAAGATGATGTTAGTGCTAATATAAGAGACAACACTCTCCAGTCTTTATAACTAATAGGACTCAATAGGCTTTGCTGTGTTTCATCAACAACCCAACGTGGTTTTCAGGGGCAGTAGCTGTCACAGTACCAGGCCTTCGCTGTGCTACAGAACATAGTCTTGGAAATCATCACGTATGCATTACAGTGCCGGCCAGCTTCACCTCAGCCACGGAGGCAGCCACTTTCCCCCGGGAGAAAGCTGTGCGCCAGGGCTCTTCCAAGAACCACCACATCGTGCATGCACATCCTTGCAAACAGCACAGCTAGTGCAGGACAATTTAAGAACAGTGCCTTTATTTTAAATCCTTTTATTCTTGACTTTCCAACCTTTAATTTTTAACTAATATTTCCTTTTTAAAGTTATACTTTAATCACCCCCTCAGCTGTTCAAAAAGTAATCGTGTTCTTCTGTGGCCTCTAAGTCACCTCTAGGGAAGACTCTCCGTAACCTCTTCCCTGCAGAGAAATGTAGCTGCTAAGGAGCTGATAGAGACCAGCGATAACACTGCTCCTTGGCTCCACAGAATGGGACAGGAATAAACATCCTCCTTCCCAGCTCATCCTGCTGCCTCTCGCCCCTGGGAAGCGAGCGGAGGAGCCAGGCCAGCACAGGTGCTTCCCGGTGTTAGCCAGAAGGCAAGGCTTGGCACTGCTCAGCTTTTCTCCAGCCACTCCCTGAAGTTTTGGGGTTTGTTGTTGGTTTTGGTTTTCCTCCCCTCAAATCGGCATTTTTCCCCCCCCACTATCTTTATGCCGTCTTGTTCGTTCTGTGCAGCCATGAGGTTGGGACCCACGTCTGCATTGTGCTTGGGCAGTGCCATGCACAGAGCGGATTTAATCTATGCTTGTAACATCCATGCAGCCGTACATCATGACTTTATGATAATTTTTTGCCACATGTATGTTGTTGACAACAATTTTTTTCCCCTCTCTTTATCAATAAGGATTAGAAACTAAAAAATCTCAGTATTGAAAGCTTTTAACAAGAGGATGCTTACATATCCCTGAGTCAGACAAGCATTCACTGACCAGCCCTGTTGTGCCTCTAAGGGATGATTTATGTTGAATATAGACCCACAAATACCGTTGACTTAGACGTAAAGACCATCTGCAGGAGAAAACCATAATCAACCTACCACCTAGACTCTGAGGCTGCCAGTCACTGAGAAAGTGTTTCACTCAAAGAGTCACAGCAAGGAAGGATTTTGGTTCCTGAAACTGAAAACTAAGTGGTTATCATGGCTGGAAAGCCTGTATTTTAAAGGAACACATTCATTCTTATGCAACGACATGTCATGAATTTTGCATGAGGCATAGCACTTGGTGTCAGAAATTATATCAGCTCCAGCTAGGGGGACAATGATACATATGTTTGTACAAAACACATAATATGTTTTATTTAAAGTGTGCCATAAATATTTTTGCCCTGAAGCAGGGTTTAAAATGAGCTCCGTAAGGTGTCATAACAAAATGTATGTTCAGAAAGTAGAAAGAGGTGCATCTATTCCTAAATGTCTAACTTCATCTGAAAAAAAATTGCTGGATATTCACTGATAAAGCTGCCACTCCATTCAGAGATGGCCGATACTAATAGTAAAACATACAAGGCCACGTTTTCTGTCATGGCTCACAATTTATGCATCAAACCTTTTCTCTCTCAAGAGCCTGAAGACAGCAGTGCATTGAGAAAAGCAGCAAATCACCCCACAGATTATAGATGCATGACATTCAATGCTATCCAGTGTGAGAAAAATAATATCGCTAGCCTGGTTTACAAGCAAGGAGGATCTTAGAGGCAGCAACAGCAAACACGTCGGGTCCCACCACCTGCCCACACAGGTAGCCCTTGCTGCTTGTCAAGGTTCCTGTTATCCGGACCAGACCCAGACATAGTTAACCAGTGTGTCAACAGGAATGGTCTTCGTAGCAATGCATCTCTCCTCTGCTCACTGCTGCATTCCAGTAGCTATCACAACTGGATTTATGTCCTTAGTCAAGCAGATAATAAAGAACATGGATTCTGGAAATGGTCTCAATTATGGGACACAAAAGATGAGGCCAATTTGTGGATCTCTATCATTACTGTAGGTTTGTTCAGCAGAAATTATTAAAATTCAGCCACTGAGACATCACATCTACTCATAGTACTTAGCGATCTCTAGGTAGATCATTGGTTGAGCAAGGAGACTGTGTTGCTTTCTTCAGCTCTAGGGTAGCATTTGAAGTTTTATGGATGCACACACACAAATACACACGTACTATGAGCAAAGCAGGAAATAAAGCCAAAATAGCTCAAGGCAGCCTGGAGTTGCACTCCATTTAACACTAAGTCACTCTTAATAAATCTGACTTGTCTGTCTCCTTTCTCCAAGAAATAGCTTTAAATTATTCCAAAATCCTAATCCAGTAACTAACCCTACTACAGCAAACTGCAAAGGGCAGATAGTCTGTGTGCTTTATAGTCACTAAAAAAACTTAAAAGTTAACACTGAATGTGCAAAAGCAAAATAACTCCACAATAGGATGTGACAGGGATAATATTTGGGAAATATTACTGTGTTCACAGTTATAAATGAGGCCAGACTTATAACTGTGGCCAACCATTTCTTTCTAGGTGTCCATTTTCCAACACACAGGTTCAGATTTCACAAACTGAGTAAAATCAGCAAGAGGCACAGGCCTCATGCTGTTCATCTCAACCCTCTTCTGTCATTGAGGGAGGTCTAGGTGTCACTTAAGATTTAGAGCTACCAAAACACCACCAGAAATCAATGACAGATTCTGAAAAGCTATGGATGGGCTTGCATTTTCCATTAATGAAAAGGTTTAGAAATGCTCTCATTTTACACCTGCCCCCAGCCAGTACATGTTTGGCTGAGCTGTAACTATCTGGTTAGACAGGCATTAGAAATAGAAGCATTTTGTTCATCATGGTTTGGAATTGCCCAAATGCCATCATCAGGATTGAAAACTATCGCTGGTAGATGGGAAGGTAAGTTCAGACCTGCTGTCCTGAACATAAGAGCATCCAAAACCACTGATGTCAGAAGTGGCTGCAATTTTATTAAAAATTAAAAATTTAAAAAAAAAAAAAAAAAAAGAAAAAGAAGAAGAAAAAATTCTTCAAAATCTAGTACAAAAAATGGCAGTAAAAGGCTGTCAAGGTTATAAAGCTCCAATATCAATCTGAAAACAAAAAAACCAACCCACAAAACAACGACGTACAGTAACTAGAGGGGCTGAATCAAAGTCTTCCATGTTCAGCCTTGCCCACAGAGAGAAAATCATGGGAACATACTACAGGGTATGATCCATCTGTCCTTTTTGATAGAAGGAGAAATCAGTTTTTAAAGCATAGAAGATGGCAGAAAGAAGGAACACTCCTCCATTTTGACTTGCAGCATTCCCATTGATTCTGAACCATCTTCTATTAAATCGATGGCAGTCTTCCCATTGACCTCGATAGAGGTTGGACTGGACCCACAAGGGAATCAATCCCATAGGTAGTAAAACAAATGAAGGCAATGGATTTCTTCATGAGCTAGTCACCAATAGAATTAAGCCAGTCAAATAGAATCAGATAATGATTTAAAATTCAAAATAAAGTCGTCTTTCTCCCTAGCCCACACTTGTCTTCCTCAGATACACAGACATTCAGGATCTTAGCCAGCCTCATTCAGTGCAAGAAATATAAATACTACAATCCGTGTATTTTTGTGTCAGCTAACCTAACAACACTTGGTCTAGGTGGAGACTAGCTGAATAAAATAAATATTCACAACATTGGGAATTGGAGCTCAGACAGGTCTTTAAAAAATCTAACTTGTATTTGTATTTTTGATGTGCAACCTAATTAGACCAGAGCATCTTTAATTAAGTGTGTCAGCCCCAGTGGAAGCCACAGAGTTCAACGCTAATAAAGCTGATAAGGTTTTTATTTTTCAGACTTAGTTTATTTAATGCCTCATCCATGTTAAGCCAATCTGTAACATATGGGCAGTTCTCCCACTATGGATTTATCGTTTGGGTGTTTCTTTTTGTGAATTAATGCAATCAAACTCCTGCCAGTGTTAATTATTTTTCTCCAAGAGCAAATCCCAGAATTGAAAACACACACACCTGTTATTTGCTGCATAAGCCATAGCATAACAACTGAAAAATAATTTTTAAAATGCTGGGAGAACCCAGAATGTTTCTGGATTGCATAAAAGAGATTTGGAAGAAGTTCAAGAATGTAATATTTATATGTTTGGCCTTATAAGATAATCAGTAGAGGTGCAACAAAACCCAACTCTAGATCCATGTAGAAAGGAACAATTATTTCAGTCTTTAAAGACCTCTCATTTACTATCTCTTTACTTAAAAGGGGAGAGTGGGAGGAAAACTAACTAATTATTGGAACAAGTTTTAAAGTAATGTGGCAAATTATTTATGTTTTAAAACACTAAAACCAAAACCTTCTTTTGCAAAGGTGAACTTCAGTTCAATCACAAGAACTTTAAAAAGAATCACCAGTGAAACTGTATAGCTTAAGTTTTGCATCAGAGTAAGCATTCCTTGCTGCCTTTAAAATGTGTGAAAGGATCTTCCAGCCATACACCCCTGGGCAACGTTATGGTGGTGTTGGATACTCATCTAGAGTCAGCAGCTCTTTGAAATCTCACACTCTCTCCTGTCTAAGCCATAAGATTGGGAACATTAAGTGCTAAATCTGAAACATGACTTCACTGTGTTTGGACTTCAACAAAGCCACTGATCATTTTCATGGCTCATTTGTGCAGATTAATTGGTTAATATCTATGCAATGTTTTGGAGGTGGAAAGTACTAAACGATTGCTCTCAGTCCTGATAATCCTCTGTTGCAGTCTCATCCTCCCAGCTCTGGGCTCTCCATCACTATTTTAAATCTCTTCTGTTCCATACTTCCTCCCCTTGCAAGCAAGCTAATTACTATCATACATAACAAAGGAAACATCCCTTTATAGGGGGAGATGAACTAATAGGACTTTTCTAATTTTTGGCATTCCTTGATTACCGGAGCTACAGAACACTGACTGCAGAATTGTTCTTTCTGCTTTTCAAGCCTGTTAGTAATGCTGTGAGTAGACACACAAATGTTCACTGCCATACTTGCAAAACTTCACCTATTCCTACTTCTCGCACAGCTTTGGTATATCATGTGCCAAATAATGCCAACTCTATCTTCCCATACTCCCAGCACTGAGCAGGTTGTAGTCTGCCTGGAAAGCCATTCCTGAACTTGCTTATAGATTCTCAAAGTCTTAGTCAAATTCCTTCAGAAAGTTCAGTTCTTCTGTGAGGCATACAGGAACTCAACGAAACCAGGAGAACCTATTTCTGCATGATCACTGCATGCATTTGCTGAGGAAATTCAATACTTTACTTCCTTCCTGGCCACTTCTCTATCCATTACTTCCACCCTTTTCTTCCCAGCTACCCATTCATACACAGTTAACTTCATCTGCACACATCCTGTTTGTCATACAAGGTCTTGACCAAAACTTAAGTTCTGTGTAGCAGGGACCTTGTTCTCACAGGTGTTGACAGGTCATCCCCTACACCCTCCTAGAGCTCTAGAACAGCCTTTCATATAAATGGCTACTGTGAACTCCACAAGTCCATGACCTGCCTGGTCCCAAAGTTTAGCCAAATCATATAGGATTTTATTTCCCTTCTCCACTTTTTCAAGAATCTATTGCAAGCACCACATAGGTAGTACTGACCCACAGCATGGCAGCGGTTTATTTAGGTTTGCTGCTGTTAACAACGGTTCTCTACTTTCCCCTTTTACACTATGACAGCCTGCCAATAAAGGAAGTATTCCCAAAAAATCTATTTAAAGCCAGGTCGCTCCACTGATATTTATAAACCCCAGTCCAACCTCCAAAACTAACTTTTATCATTGCTGTGAGAAGCACAGTGTCCTTGTGGGGTTTTGGTTTTTTTGGTTTTACTTCTTCAGTTGCTGGTCATCAAAGAACTTTGCATTTGCTTTCTTTATTTAAACTCCTGAGATTCACAAAGAAGGGGAAATACTGTCTTGTTTTCAGGCACAAACAGGATCTCACTTCAGATGTAGATTCCATCCTTCTAGGTGTATTACAAGTACAAACTGCTGTTATGAGTGACAGAGCTGTATAAACTTGCTATCCCCTGAACTTAGGATTCTCTACAAGGAAAAAATTGGGCTCACACAGGTTATTTGCTGATACCGTTTTAACAGCAGGGATATTACTACACCTCTTATTATTTATCTCAGGGATTCTAAAGCAAAGCAGCTGAAAAAATAAGTACAAATACAAGGTTACAAAAACAGAATAAGGAGAGCATGACCGCTGTCTTAAACTGTGGTTTAACTGTTTCCATGGACTTTGCAATCTCCCTTTGGAGTCCTGCTTTTTACAGTCCAAAGATACAGGGGAAATAGAAGCTATTTTATTTTTCTCTGTTGTTTTTACCCCTAAAATTAGAATGTTATTTTAGAAATTGTCTTTAGAGGTCATGATTAGCTGCACAACGGCACTAAAAGCTCATACCTATAGCTTTATGTATTTATAAAGGCTGGCTTAAGTGTATACAATACTTTAATATTAAATTATGTTATAAACACTTTTTTTCAAAGTAATTTGAGGAATTAGGATTAAAAGTTCTACTGAGGGACAGTAAGGGCTACAGTCCTGTATTCACACATTTGAAAAGTGTTCCCTCAGAGCTTCAGAAAATCAGTGAACATGAAATCTCAAACATGTATTAGTATCTGTCCCTTCTGAACCATGTAGGTTATCTTTCAGAAATCCAACTACAAATCAGCCAGTCAATCTTCTTGGTAAGTTCTTTTTTAAAACTCTCTATCTTGTATGTCTGACCTCTCCCCTCCCAGCCTTCCCAAGACATGAAGGTATGTTTGAAGCCCACTAAAATATAGAATAATAGAGGCTCTTCTATAGGAAATTTAAGGAACACTGGGAGCTGGAAATCTCTGGAAATCAAGTAATCAAAGTTACCACATTTCTGAGAACTAATTCTCTCCTGTTCAAAGCTAAGATACAGGGGGGAGAAAAGAAGAAAAAAGAACGGGGGAACGGGATGGGAGGGAGGGGACACGACCCTAAAGAAGTATCTCACAAACACAAGCCCAATACAGAAAAAAAAGGAATAATCCATTTGGAAAAACTGGTCCAACTGGGGAAGTACCCTGTGAGGAGAGGACTTATACTAGTGGCTGGTAGAGGCACAGGCTTCTCTTAATGTCAGGACCTGAGAACAACTCACGCATAAAGTTGTTACTTTTAGGGATTCTGTTTATAAATATACTGTTATCAAATACTCAATCAAATTAAGACTTTTCTAACAACAAAGCACAGAAGTAAATACTGATGTTACTAAAAAGACAGGAAAGGAGATACAATGAAGCAAATACATACACAAAGGACTTCCCAAACCATTCCCATTCCTCTCGGGGGAATTATGCCATTCAGGATTGGTTCTTAAAGCTTTAGTTCCTGGAGTCCTGCTACAGCTGAGAATTTCAGCTTTCCTTTTCCAGTGAAACATGTTTCTAACTGGAGTGGTTGAAGAGGAAATCTCATAAATACAAAACAAAACTAAAATTCTCCAAACAGTGACAAAAAGATTTTTTAAAATCCAATTTTATAATGTTATTGCAGAATGAATGATAGCTTTTACTGTATAGGATTAGCAATAGTATTTTATACAACCAACCATAATCATACATGGAGTAACCAGAACAACAATCCTGTCTCTATCAGTACAAATAACGACACTCCCAGTCACTTCAGCTGGAGCAAATGTCTATGGTCCCCAGACTTATGTGGAATTAACACCTGCCTTTGGGAACAGCCCTAAAACTTGGGGAAAGCTCCAACTTCTCAGTCCATAAACTTATCCAAACTAAGGGTGAAAGCAGCCTCCAGGACACAGCAAACACACCTATAATTATCCCTCTCTCTGCCCTGTCCTATTCACCCAGCCCCACTTGGAAGAGGACGGTACAGAGAGATCAAAAACCAGTTTCAGCCACCACTTGCTCTTCTGATTCTCTTCCCTCCACATGAAATCCTTGCAGTAGAGGGAAGGAGGGCACGCAAACTTTCACAAGTATTGGAGAGTTCCCAGATGTGCTTTTTCAGTTTGCTGAGTGCCCCTGCACAAGAAACACAACTGCTCTCATGCAGGGACCTCACAGGTCATGTGTGCAAGGAAAGAAAGCCAAAATAAACACAGCCCCAACACATCCACAACTGCCCAGAGCGAAACAGGGGAGCCTGTCAAACCACACAGCAGATTACGAGCTGCCTGTGGAAACCCTGAAACAGCCCATGTCTAGAGGAAAATACAAAACTGCTCTTAATCTCATCACTCTCCTGTAAAGAGGGGCCCAAACAGCTGTTTAACAGCATATTGGGCTTCCTCATACAGCCTTGCTGTCCAATATGCTTCTAAGCACTGGAATACTTTTTTTGTTGTTCTTCATAAACAAAAGGCTGCCATTTGCCATATGGGCTGAGCCAGCAGAGTCCCTCAAAGCCTGAAAAAAAGTGCTGTTTTATATGGCATATAAATAAGCATCTTTGAGTACTGAGGTCTCCTGGGCTTGGTCAGAACCTGTCTTCTGCTTGATCTTAGGGTAGGAGATTCTGAGATTTCATTTCTTGGCACTGTACTACAGCATGAACCAGACAAAACTTACCTCTACCTACATTACACTCTGACAGTTCTGCATCCATTCATCAAACAAATTAGGAAGTGGTTGCTCATATTATTTGTTTATTCGTCTAAGAGTGGCCTGTCGTTATTTGTTTTCCAGCACACTACAAGTTCCTCGTCTCTGTACACACCACCGCCCTTTTTCATGACGTGGCCATGTGTTTAGGTTTCCTGCATCTTCACACTGACAGCGCATTGCTTGCCAGTTAAGCATCGCATTAGTTTGAAGACACCATTCATCTAACATTAGTGCTTCCATTAGTATGGACAGTTCAAACTGGGCAAAATGCACACCTCATGCATAATTTAATGGACTTCATGTAGTGAGTCAAAAACCGTTAGTACAACAGCATAAAACCCAGACTATTTCTTTGGAGACTCATCACTGGGAGATACTGAAACCAGGGCAATTGCTCCACAAGATTAGTAGTTGTCTCTGCACGCAGCAGCAAGAAGTGGGTTGCACACTACCTTTGCCTTGTCTGAGGTGTTCCACCAATACCCTGCAAAGATTTTCTGAACCAAAAAGCAATCCTCCTCTTTCACCAAAATCTCCTACTTTTCCTTCAGAAAGTCTTCGCTAAGTATCTCCAGGGCTTCTTGCTTTTGATCCCAATGGTTATTATCTCACTGATACAGCATATGAAATTCTTCAGAGGACAGTCTTTTGCTTTATGATACATTTTTTGCTTGTTTATTTGTTTAAAAAAGAACTAAATTTCCACACAGTTTAATAACCCATGAAAAGAAATAAATCAAAACCAGAATCCCATGCAGAGTTTTCCCCCCAGATGAGACGCATGATAGGCAATCAACAAAACTGAGCAGGAATAGCATTTACTATTTCACCAGAATCAGTATCTCCATCGATTTTACCCCAAAACTGCTTACATTTAACAGTATGACAGAGCAGTATAGCACTCTTAGGACAGATGCATTCACACTACTCCACATTCAGTCCTCAGTCAAGACAGGCTGAATCATACCCCTTAGAACTGAATGACAGCTGCTGCGAAGTGTCAGAGGCTTTGCCTTGATACACACGGCAGGCTGTGAGCCATCACCATGGAGGGAAGGCACGGCCATGAGAAGAGGTGCTGGGACCAGGACCCTTGTGTGTCCTGACCTGCAGTGTGGTCCTAGGAAACTTGTACCAGTTTCTGTTCTTCTGTTCCTCCTTGCAATGCTTTGTTTGCATCTCGCTACAGATGGCACCCAAAATGGGATTCCAGGCACTGCTAGGGCAGCAGTGTTACCAAAACTACAACTGCTTCCAATCACTCATTTGACTTGCTAGATTGTTTCTTCTGCTTTCTCACATTTTCACAATTCTATCCAGGCTTCTTACGCACTAAGAAAGTTATTAGATAACTGTTTTTAAAACGCTTAAGTACCTTCAGCTAGAATGAAGACAGAAGGTACTTAAGGGCAGTAACCTCTGATAAAGGTCTCTGATAATCGACCTTTATCTGGGACAATTCACACACTGCAGCCCAATTCTTCTGTTACTTTCCTAAATTAGTAATTCAGAAAGGTGGGTTGGTCACCATTCGATCCCTGTTACTGCTACTGGAAACTCATCCAAACACAGTAAGAGGAAATTACTGATAGACTATGACACAAAGGTGTAATTTCACAAATTGTCATTGACTTACCCCATTTATCATACCCACTTTTCCCTTTCAAAAACACTCCTACAAATTTCCTTGTGCTGCTTGTGTGAAGCTGCAATGAATTAACATGACTACATCCTTTCCACTTCCTCCCTTTCCACTGCTGCTCCGGTCTTACCCTCTGCCCTGACTGTCCACTCAAATCCAGTATCGCTTTGGCCTCTAAGTACTGAATTGCTCCATTTAAATCCCAGAAGGGAAGAGTCTGCAAGCTGTAATGACCAGATTACAGTCCAAATCTCAATGAGATTTTAGCACAGAAATTTCCCCTGTAATGGTCCTCGTATGTGGCTGAATAGTATTACATTTGCCCATTCTGTGCCTGTGCTTCCTCTGATCTGCTTTCTCTCTAAGCAAAGCACTCAATCTCAGTGTTGCAGTTTTTCCTGTTTTAAATTGAGACAACCAGATTTACCTTTGTGCAAGGCATTTTTAGACCCTTAGGAAAAAACTTTAAGTGAGACCTGAGTGTTAAGAGAAAGACCTGCCATGTAAATTTAAAAATCATATAAACATGGGTTGTCATTTCTTTAAAAAAAAAAAAAAGTTGTTCAATTTCTGAGTTTAAGCTCTAAGACAGGAAGGAAAAAAAAAAGGAGAAAAAAAAAAGGGAAAAAAAAGACCAAATACCTGACAAAGAGAAAAAGAAAATTATAGTATTTTCAATAGTGAAAATATTAGGAGAATGAGAGAATGATAGCAGAGCATGCCACAGGCTAAAGGAGGTCAAGAGAGAAAAGAAATAGCTGTGATCTATAATCAAATGATAGAAGTAGGGATGCATAATGTATAAATATATGTAATATACTGTGTGCATTCACAGTGCATAGATTTTTTTTTTTCTTATTTAAATCACCTTACAATAAAGCAATACTCTTCTCACCCATCCATGGAGAAGGTTCATAAGGCTAATGTGAGTGATTACTTATGAGACCACTGGCCTCAACTTTAAATGAATGCGACTTAGATAATGATTTCTCTCCAGCTTCAAAGTCAAGACTCTTCAAAACAGCCAGCAGAAACAGTACAATAGATCTGTTTTGAAGACAGAAAACAAGAATCACTGTTCATGCACTTTTTTTGCAGTCTCCCAGCTGCCAGACCCATTCATATGAACAATGTTTGAAGTAAACTACCAGCCCCAGATCAAGTACACTTGATGTCAAAAGTGACTGGCTGAGGCAGACAAGTAACGCTTGGTGCCTGAACTCCGGAGTCACAGCAGGGTTTAAAAAAGATGAACTGGAATGGTGGTGAATGAAAAAAACATGAGCCTTCCTTCCTGAAACCATCAAATGTCTCTGGAATCCTTGGAATCAATATTTCTTCACAGATGTGTGAAGATGGACAACTGAAACCTGTCCTCAGCAAACGAAAGTCCTTGTAGGAAATGCATATTAGTCCTTTTCTGGTCCTCGCCAGGTCTTGGTACCCTGTAGTTAATTTACAAGAATTTTGAGTTTTGTGGAATTTTTTTGTGGACCGAGCAAGTCAACATGAATACAGGACCCACAGAAATTGGTCAGAAAGAAGCATAGGTTAGGAGAAAAGTACTTTGAATTGATTGTGCGATGGTCAAGGAAGCTTTTTTACATCATTACAAGCATTTTCTGTGATGCTGAACAGCAAGACCAAGAATGTTCCTGATACAGGGCAATAATTGAATTTCAACCTGAGTACTTTCCAGAGGAGGGAAATTACTCTGAAACGTCAGGTCCTTTGCCTTTAGGTAGTAGCCCTGGATGGGAATCCTGCCCAAGAATGTTAGACATTAGAACAAAAAATTACAAGCACTTTGTCTTCTGAGTGACTTATTATGTTCCATGGAAGCAGCAAAACGCTCATGTTCTCTGTCCCAGACACTCTAGAGCAGGATGTTTTATTGAAGTGCTACAGTGTTTTCTTTCTGTGATTTATAACCTTACATATTCCCCCATGCACTGAAAGACACTCAAAATACACAGGCAGTCTCCCTTTTAATAAAAAACAGATCCTATTTCAGCTAACTGTATTACCTGAATAACCTCCATCTTAGGAACAGCAATGAAATCAAGGCAAAAGACAGAAGGTAACCCCTTGCAGCCAGAGCATTAGATGACCATCTCAAGTGGTTTTTTCAGATCTCACCACAATCTTGCAATGGGCTGCCACAACTTAGACTCAATTAGATAAATATCACTGAAGTTTTCATTTAAGCTCATCTGTGACCCAAGATTAGATCACTACATAAACATTAAACCAAAGGACACCCTTTCCCTGTGCAGCTCAGAAGTATAAAACCAAACAACTAACAAAACAACCCCCCAAAAAAACCAAAACAAAAGAAGGCCAGGGAGTGTCTATAGAGAAAATTAACATGATGGACTACAAAAGGAAAAAAGCATTACCTTAAATGTCATTTACTGGAAGTATTCTTTAAATGCTTGAAATATTTTTTTGACGCCCAAAAAAACAAATCTACCTGAAAAGGATATGCTATGAATATTAATTACTCTTATTTTTACAATTGCAAATGAAAAAGAACATGGGGAACAAAGAAGTAATAGAAGACATTAAAACAGAAGCATAAAGCCTCTTTGTCTTTCAGAGCTGTGTTATTTTAGGCCACTTACGGTGCCGTCCCCTACCGGGAACATTGTTTTAGAGGACCGCAATACAATACATGGCATAAACCTGAGCTTAAGGATAATGGGGAATTAAGTATCTTCCAGTGAAAAGCTCTTTAAAAATAAATAAAAATACAGGAGAGGCTTCTCTTCTTACTCAGTTTGATAAAACACAAAATGAGTTGCTATTGGATAATTATGAGTAAGCATATTTTAAAAGGAGTTTTCTAAGTTCACATTATTGAACATTTAAAGAAAATGAGACATTTCCAAGGGAACACTATTGGGCTTGTAAGGAACATAGCTTACACCAACATGAGCTCATACTAAACCCTGCACTCGCCCTGTGTACAGCCTCCCAAGTTAGTGATCTCCACCAGAGAAGGGGCCTTGCAAATGCACCACTGTGAGCTGAAAGACAAGCATGGATATACAGAAGCCATGCCCAAGCCACAAAAGACACCTCAGCCATATCCGACCAGGGAATTACAATGAAGCAACTTCTGCCAGAAAGTCTTGCTGTTGCCCTTGTTTGTGGGTTTGTTGGGTTTTTTCTGTCGTAGTCCTCCCTTTCTGATAGGCATCCAAATAAAGCAATCATCCTGTCTAATTACCTAGGCATTTCTACTGCTTCATCACTGGATGGCCTCAGCACCTTCAACTACAACTTCATTCTCTCAGCTTCCAAACAGCAAAGGACTATCACGATGCTATCCCGCAACTGGGAAACGCGGACCAAAGGGTTGAATTAATTGCCCTTGGTCACAGATGATAGCTTTGAAAGAGCTGAAAATTCAATGTTGAATCACAAGAACATGCTTCACTATCACTAATAGTTTCTGCTGGTTAAATGGGCAAGGTGCTGAGCATCTTCTGAGACTCACTGTGTGATCACTTTCCCACTAGACTTCAAATGCATGAAACTCACAGCTTATAAGCTTGACGGTAAACATTTCTTTATTATTTTACAGCATTTTTATATGGTAAAGCAAAAAAGTGTTTCCACTTTTCCATAAGGCTATAATTAGCTGCAATTTCATATGCAATATAGAAGACTCATGCCTACAATTTCTTTTAGTCATACACACACCATTTCATATCCATTCAACAAAAGAAACTTCAATGTACTGGGGGGGCTGGGGGTGGTGGATTTTTTTTCCAACAACAGGAACAGGCATATACAAATTTCTTCTTTGCACAGACAGGTTTATGTACAGAAATCCCATTAGAATCAATGCATACATCAAGGTACAAATATGCTCCCATGGGACTGACGATAAATGACAAAAATGAAGACTGTTTAGGATTTAAAACTCTTCCAGCAGTTCAGCACCATGGGACATATTTCAAAGCTAACTGTACATGAATTTTCTAATTAAGTTCAGTTCACAGTTCTTCTACTAAAGTCATACAGGGCTTCAAATGAGGAGACATAATAGCAATACGACTTGAGAGCCCATCAGTTATACCCATCAGAGGAGGGGTGCACACACTGAGAATCAGCATCTTCAATGGCTGTTCACTGCTCGTGACTTAGGAAAAACACCCAGAATGACACATTAATGGAGAGCCACAGAATTAATAGTTTGAGAATTTTCCTGGCTGTTTGGCTATCCTGAACATCTCCCAGTGCCATTAACTGGCTATACTGAAGAGTTCAGATGCCACCTTTCCCTAAGATGTTCAGAGAGCAAAATTCCCAAAGATTTCACTGGCTATGTGTTGTTACTCACACACGATGCACAAGCGTACAGAATGAACAGGCTCTAAGACTGCTCTTTACAGCTAAGCACCATTTTCATTTATTCTTCACCCACAAACTTGATCAAACCATTTTATTTCAACAAGAAGCATAGATGCTCTCCATTACGCCAGTTTCAGAAGCCAGTAAATTCATGGGTGTGAGCAGAACTGCAGGTTTTTAACGCTTGCATACAGAAAAAAAACAATGAGCCCTATAAGGTGCTCAGTACATTGCAGGATCACTTCTGAGCATGACATGCTAGTAAACATCTAAAAACCCATAATCTGAATTACAGAATGCCACACACACAAAAGAATATTTCCTTTATAGATTTTCTACAAGGGTGAATTTTCTCCATGTTCCCTGGGATTTGTACCAGCCACACAGACGGTGGATTTACACAGTGAATAAATTTGGCCTTTCTTACATATATACTTGACAGTAAGGAAAATTGCACCAACTCTAGTAAGTTGCATAGTTTGTCCTAATCTATGTTTTATTCTTTCACATACACCTCAGTTTGAGGGGAAAAGAAATAGATATCAGATGTGACAAGTGTATGGTTTTTTTCCCCTGATATCTGACTGTTCATTTTGCCTTGGAAGGGCTGGAGCACCTTTCAAAAGTTTTAGCCCTCTGTTTCTGAGGAACTTATCCTTGTGGCATGTCTGTCAGTTTTCACAGTGCTCAAGCAAGTCTTTGCAATTTTCACATAATGGCAGTTGTTGACAGGTTGTTAGGGCTGACAGTGAATATGTTTGAAAAACTGTCAAGCTGGTGAAAAAAAAATTAGAGGGAGAGAGAGGGAGCCTCCTTACATTTGTAACAGCATGTTAAACTGCAAATGCATTCTCAAAATGCACAGGCCCACTTCCAGTCATGTTACTTGCTCTACAATGACAGCATATGTGAATATATGATCCTTAAAAATTAATGTCAGATTGTCACTTTATAGGTCATGGTCACATTACTGAAAACTGTTTACCTTTCTAGAACTGATTTTACCTTTAATGCTCAATAATAGCTGTTTCAAGCAAAGAAACTGTTACAAATATGATGCTACTGCTGCTAGTTTTTAATTAGCTTAACACTGCTTTTACCAGAGGTATTACTTGCCCCTGAGAACCCATGGCAATGCATCTAACCTGGCTTCTGGCCAAATGCCTTTTCCAGCACTGTACAGAGGTGGTGTGGGAGAAGGTTTTCCAAAGCTCCTTAGCTGAAGAAAGGCAAGTGACCAACAGCAGCTATGGCCAAGCACAGCCTTGAATCCCCTTCCACAGACACCAGTATCAGGTTCATTGAGAGTCACTTTACTCAAAATTGCGAGTGTCTTCAGAAATGAATCAGTATGGATGCTAACATCTTTATTTACATTGAACAGCAGTGTACTCCAAAATGGTTCCTTGAACAAAGTTGGCCAACATGTAGAGAAGCACCATCAGCGTGACAGAACAGAAATTATTGTCTCATTATTTTAAGACAGATTCTGCCCATTTTGGTCATCCTGCGATAGTGTGTCAGTATCTGATATTAAGGAGGAACTTCTTCTCTTACATCTTTGCATTATGCAACTCAGCAAGACTGATTTTTCTTCTTCAACAAAAAAAGCTTTAGAATTCAGCTTATTTCTCTGAAGGATGAACTTACCATGGTCTGTCATCCACATTCTCCCTCCCTCACATAAGAGATTCTTTAAAATATTTTCAAATTCAGATTTTAAAGACTTGGTTTTGCAGTCTTTTTACAGCAATGCTTTGGTTAGTATTTCAAGGGGAAGACTGTGGATCTTGAGCACCCACAGTGTGAGGCAAGTCTATTTTGTCTAATGTTGGAACAGACTAAAATAACGGGGAGAAATGAAGGGCAGGTTAGCATAATCACAGCTATGAAATTATTATAACCAAGATAGAGTACTATGTACCATATTCACAACAAGAAAACTGACCTAAACTTTCTCTCGAGTAGGAATTTGATAAGGTCAACTATGTAGTAGCAGTGTTCCATTAGAGAGCAGTTAAGTTTACAATAACATGTCCAGCAGGAAAATAAAGCTGTTAAAAAGAGGCAAAAGAACCGGACTAGATAAATCAGTGAAGGAAAAGGACTGCAAAGATGATGTGGAAAAAAACCATGGAAGATATATCTCCCAGGGTTACATGCAGCATCAAGATGTAAATACACTGGGACTCAGAAAGATATTAAGAGAGAGAGTTAGAGATAAAATAATACAGAAGGTAACCAAAACAGAGCAGTAAAGAGGAAGATTAAAAATTAGTCATGCAAGAAAGTCTAGATAACATGACCAGGAAATACCAAACTCTGTACTATGGAGAGGAAGGAGGGTCCATGAGGTTGAGTGTGGGTTGGCATCCCAGACTGAGCTCAAAACTTGATGTGTCACAGAAGACTTCTTCCAGCTCCTGCTGAAGTCAAGAGAAGAACTCCCATTTATTTGAAGAGAAGCAGGATTAGGTCCTAATCCTTCTGCCTCACTATCCAGTAAAGTGAGGATAATAATTGTATTGACAGGTAATTCTGTCTCACAGGAGTATTCTGAGGATTACGTAGCGTCTGCACTGTGCTGTGAAATGCTAAGTGCTAAATATGATTATACAGGGATTTCCATCCAAAGATCTCAAAGCACTTTCCAAACATTAATAATTGAAGCTTTATAATACCCTTAGGACTGCACATGTAAAGAAGGCAAACAAGATTCAGGGCTCAGCAAAGCGGGCAAGGATTATTAGACTTATTTTATACTGGATAAACTGCACCACAGTGAGATTAAGTGACTTGCCCAAAGTAACAGAACAAATCAGTGACACTTCAGAAAACGAGCCTAGAAGGCCAGACTCCTTCACACTTTGCAGAGGAAAGGAAAGATACACATGGAATGACAGGGTCAACCAGCTTATGGAAGGAGTTGGATGGATCAGGCCACAGCAGAGAAGCAGAACACTCAGAGAAGACTGAAGAGAGCACAAGAGGAAAAACAAACAAACAAAAAGCCACTTTTTTGAAGAGTGGCAGGGTTTGTTTATTTTTAGATACACAAGCAAGAACCAATAGAAGAAAAGATAATGCCTTAAAGCAACAAAAAGTACAGTTTATTGGCAGGAGGTATACCCACTACCAAGAACAACACCAATTCTTTCCCTCACAGATTCAGCAAAGAAGATAGAGAACACATGTCAGAACTCAGATTAATTTCCCAGGGGAAGAACAAACACAGAAGGAAATTAAAATCATGTTAGAACAAGGAATCAAGAAATCAGAATGACTGAGGACTAGTAAGACTTACGGATGGAACAGGCTCCTCTCAATTTCTAGAACAAAAGGCTAAATATTTACAGAATCCTTCAAAATCATTTTGGTATCAGACGCAATCTAATCAGACACTGAAATGGACTTGAAACTCAAGATGGCTAGGATAGTTTCAGGAAATCACAGCAATCTTGACATATAAGAAAGAACATACATGTAATCAAAGACAGCTTCTGAAAACATTTAAGAATTCGGTTTTTTACACGGTGACAAAAGAAAGATCTCATCCAGCAAATATGACTAAATATCAAGAAATGACTCTACAAGTAAATTTACCTTGACTGTGTTACCGGGTGTGAACAGGGCCAACCAACCATGTTACAAAGCATTAATATTCTAATACATTACAAGCGACCTTCATCTGACAGCCAGCAAGACTCTGGAGCGGAGGACTCTGGTATAGTGCTGCAATGTTCAGGTGAGGCACAGCAGCAGATGCTGAACATGAAAGTTTGTTGTCAGGACCAGCATTTGGCAATTAAATGATTTCTCTCACAGTATGTGTTTGTACAAATCTCTCACAGGCTTCTGAGCTAGAGGGAGTGTAAGACCAGGTTTGAAGGAAGCAGTAACTGGAGCACACTGCCAGTGGTTACCTCGACACTCCTAATTCTCATTTCAAGAGTGAAAAGAAAGAAGAATGTTTTCACCACCTTGCTGCAACACAGAGAAAAAGCTTTTTGCACAGAGTAAATGAATACAAGTCCAAGATGTGTTTTAGTTCCTAGAAAGGTTTAAAGGAAATACTACAAATCCATACAAGCACAGACTGTTTTTATAAAAAAAGAGGAGATTAAGAAAAAATACACTACAGTAAACTCAGGAGGAATACAGAAGTGTTACATAGTTACATCTCTAGACAGTTGCACACAAAATCATGGAAAAAATGTTTTAAGTATTTACTGAAAAGGAGGATACTGAAATAAAAGTTGCTAACTTAAAAGTGGACTCCAGAAGCATTCTTGGCTTAATTTCTGGGATTTTTTTAGATTTTGGTAAAGGAAGAAGTATTTCCTTGGTAATTTCGTTGCAGGAAAGAAGCCTTGAAATCAATACAGGAGAGCAGTACCTGGAAAAGTGTTGTCTTATACTCTGATTCCACTCTCTCTTTTGTAGCAGCTTCTCAGCTTTGCTTTTGCTAAATCTTTCTTCTATGTCATGCCACATAATGCTGGGCATTTAGCTTGAAAAGAGAGTATCTAGTAATAACTTCAAGAGTGCTAGGAATATACATTGTTAATACTGACCAAAAGGATAAACTAGAGAGCAGTATTTTCTCGTCTTTAACAGAATTAAATTAGAGCTGAGCAGTAGGATTTGGTACAGACAGGAACCTCATGACCAGCTTTGTTACAAATGCACTCTAAACATTTTTAGTTAAAAGTGATCTGAAATATAGACAATTTAGTGTTTTCCTACTTAAAAACCTTTTAGGCTCATTGTGAAAGATACTACAGATCAGTAGAAACTACTGTGAAAACAGTCTCAGGTGTCTGAAGATGTGAATCAATTTCCCTTTAAGTCAGTGTGAACTTTTCCATTAATTTTCAAGGAATCATTGTGAAACACACAGATACAAATGAAGTTTACATACAGAAAGATGAAATCTCCTTTTAATCCTGACTTCCTATGTTTCCACACTTCCAACTGAGTTAACTGGGGTTTTGCCACTGATTTCATCAGCAACAGGATCAGGGTCAATATTTTCTGATATAAAATGATAAGCTATAACTCAGTTCTTTTGTTTCCTGAATAAAATTTAACATCTCCATCATCCAGATGCTTTTTTGAATACAGTCTACTTGGTGAGAAGGTGATGACCTCCCTTTGACATACAAAGGCTGTTCTTACTCTAAATAGGCTGCTGTAAATTCAGTTTTGATAAAATCTGTCTCCTTGCAAGTGAAGAAGTGGACCAGATATCAAACCTTCATTCTTACACTACTTACTGACATGTGAGACTTACCATCTTAAGGAATTTTGCCAGCATCAAGACCATGGAATCGTATCCATTACCCTTTTCTATATCCAACGCAAATAACATGTACTATTCTTTTTGTACAATAAAAGCACAAAGAACAAAGCAACCAAAGGACAATAACTAAGAACAGTCTCTAATTTGTAATGGATTTCTATCTTTGGGACTAAACTACACAGATTTGGACTTCAGTATTTTAAAATCATAAAATTTCTGTATTTTTCACAATACTTTGGAAATTAAATCATTTAAGCCACAAACTGTATCATCCTCCTATTGAAGAAAGTTTAAGTACTAGCAGCATAAACCTAGAATATCTGATTTAAGATTGGATAATTCCTGCTATTTAGAGTAGAAGAAAGAAATTGGCTCAGTTGAATGTAAATACTTGTATTATGAAGTGAGTAGCAAAAGCAGTGCATTCACCTTCCCAATGCATTTTTTTCTTGATATTTCTGCAGTACATGTGATGTTTGGCATTACCAACTAGTTTATGTCCCAAAAAGAAGCACAAACATTGTGTTCCACACACAGATCCCTAGTTCCGATAACCTAAGACAATAACATTCGGAAAAATTCTAAAAATTAGATAAAATAAGCAGCTTTTTTTCCATTTTAAAATAAGCAAATTTTTTTGCTATTCATTGCCATTAACAAGGAACTTGTGATCTAATAAATGTCACAATCAGTTTCATTTAATTAAAATAATAAATATTATACAGTAATGCAGATTGACATTTATATCTTCATTTACGTGAAGTTGGATTTATGGTCAACGCTTTATTTGATGGAGGCCACAAATAATGGCTATTAAACTGCCACAGGATGGACACAAGATCACATTAATGAAATTAGACAAGGCAAGGCACTGATATATGGAGCCCTCCTGCTAGAAAATAAAGTCATGTCCAAAGCAGATGTTTTCTTTGGCTGCAGTTTAAGTTTGCTAAATTTTTAGTGGGCAGTTTAACTTCATATACACAAAGGTGGAAAGGAACAGAACTCCCGTGACAATGCCTTTCAAGACATATTACAATGAATGCAGCACATGAGCTCTGCTTCCCTTGTCAAACACATTCATGCAAGAATGATTCTTAAGTGTACAGAAATGTCTAAGACTAAATATTAAATTTCAGTTAAGCCTGAAATAAGGTTTTTGTGTTTATTGGTGGAATACCTACCTTGTCTCTCTATTTTGCAATTAAACATACATCCAGGAAGCTAACTACAGACATTCACATTCTTCTTGATCTTTTCTGTCTTTCTTTTTAAAAAATAAAATATATCAAGAGTTTTGGAATATTGGTGCAAGGTTATTACAGGGCAAGTAGAAGGGATCAGAGGGAAAGGGAGGATTCTCCTCTTACCTCCGCAGTTGCACCCTTACCAGTTTTTCTAGCCCATCCTGGAACATGATGCACTGGGCAATAGTGCATTGCTTCTCACTCCGAAGTTTTCCATGAAAGATAGTACTGCAGTATCTATCCTCACAGTGCTTGCTTAACAAATCAGGCTAGTCCATAGCTCTGCTGCAGTGAATAAATAATCTCAAGTAGCAGAACATTGTGAAAAATGAAACAAACTTGCCTTGTGGGCAAATTATCTAACTGGATGCCGTGTGTGAAGTTCAGATAAACATTCAGTTACATGGAACAGCATCTCAAAGTTTGATATTTATCTTTCTGGATTTATTTTCACCTCAGGATCTTCATGTGCCATGCTAATATGATGCCACACAGGTTCAGTGGGGAAGAAAAAAAAAAAAAAGTAAATCATTTTGGGAGGCAACACAGACAATAAAAAGTGCTGAAACAATGAAAGTCATTATATTTTCTGCTTCTGAACTAGACAAATAGCTTATAAAGCTATGCCTTCTGAAGAATGGCTCGGTTTGGTCATTTATGCTAAAACTTAAGCATTACAAGCCTAAGGGTCTGGTCTAAATAACAATACCTTCATTAATCAATTTATAACAGCTGAGATCCTATTTCTGGCTCTAGAGAGGAATGCAATATAGTCAGCTGAAATTTGGCCTCACATTCCTCAGGCTCAGGTGAAAATGACACTGCAAATAATTTAGGCATCTCTGGACAATTTATTCAATAAATTGTCCAGCTTCTTGATCTGTTTATCACATGGGATGGAGCTGATTTAATTAACAACTTTACCTGCCTTATTCCAGAATAATTTCTGCATTCTGCGTCAAATTCTCCCTTGAACAAAATTAATTTCCTTATACAGATAAATCTATGCTTATGTTTCTTGAGAAATGAGCTGCAGATAAATCCGAGGCCTTAGGCACTTCTACTTCCACACCACAAAACTCATGCAGTGATGAAATATTGTTGGCTCAACTTGTGACTTTTAGCAATTGTCAGATGCAATACCAGGTCTGAAGACGCAATCCCTTCCCAAGAGTCCTCCCAGATGGGCTAAATACACAGACTACGCTATGCCCCTTGTCCTGCACAATTTGTTCTACCTTTCAGAGCCATAGCACTCTGCAGAGTGATGCAGACCTGGGCAATACTGCAGTCCCACTTCTCCTTATTCCTTTCTTGGTACAGGCAGCCATGAAGCAACTTCTGCCTCACCTAGAACATCACAGGCAGGTTTTGAGTCACTTTTCACAGGCATAGATGTGAAATCATCAAATAGCCCAAACTAACCCAATGGCTCCCTTGTTCATGATAGGTCTGTCCTTGGAGCCTAAGGGATTCAGAGCGCCACACAAAGCCCTTGCCTCTGTTTCAAGGCTGCGCTAGAGAGCAAACAGTGTGGGAGAAGATAGCAAAAGTTCATTAGTTGGACTAATTTATTTCAGTTCATTTTCGTTTCAAATGTGCTTATTCAGCATTAAGTCAAAGGGCAGACTCCGATGCCTGAGGCATCTGCAATGAGCACCCACTTTAAGGGGAATTGCTTCCTGCATCAGAGTCCCAAGGTTTCTGAGGATGAGTACTACCCCATCGGAGACCGAGTGCACCTCAAGCTTTACTCAGATCAAAACCATACGCAGTACACACTCCTCTGACAGGAGATGCAGCATCTTTTCCCTGTTACCAGTACTTTCTAGGGTTGTCTCCCACATCCTACTCCTCCACACTGCAAGGTTGAATTGAACAATTTTCATTGACATGCACTTCTGCGCTATGCACATTAAAATCCTAGAAACACAGGGAAAATACAAAGGGAGAAAATGCCTGGGGTGTACATTTGAAAGCAAAAGAGCTGCTGCAAAACCAAAAATCACACAGATCTTAATGACTGAGCCTTTCATTTTGGTCAGCTTTCTAGGTAAGTCAAGATGGGTTCTCTGCACATTTTTCACATTACAGGTAACCATCATTAAAAGGAAACAAGTTTTCTTTAGTGCACGAAACCCATATCACATTTCAACAGTAAGCAACGTGAAATCGGCATGTGTAAAGCAGACATCTCCCAATATACTCTTATTTTATGCATACACATAATTTTGATGAAACTTAAAAAATGGTATAGCAGCTTCAGCAATAGGAGAGCCCAAGACACCTGCAAATGCTGTTCTTTTGTTCCTGCACATCTCTTACACCAGAATCTGCTAAGCCAACCTTTCAGGAAAGGGTTTCACAACATGAAGTGTTTTATCAGCTCATGCAGATGAGTCATTAAAAATCAAAGTTTTTTTGTCAGAAAGCCTTGGCTTTCTGAACATCACTCATTCCTTTACAGATAGTGACTTCTAGAAAAAATAATAAAATCCTTGCCTGCATCAGGTTTCCATATCCATGACCTTAGTCATAAATATGGATACACAAAGCCAAACTATAGTCCTGCTGAAATCAAAAGAAGTTTTGCCATTGTAGTGCAGTCACCAAGTTTCAATTCAGTCATATTACAAACCAGGCTACCGAAAAGGCAGGGATCCTTTAAACAAACCTGATTGCTACACTGCTTTCCACTTTCCTCGTTTACCATGCAAAAGTTAGGGTGACATTCCTCCTGTCAGACTGCTCAGCATGAATAATAGATACGTCACTTTTTAACTGTCAACAAAGTATCTGTAAGAGGTGCGCTTGGCCCTTTTGAATATCTACAGTAAACTGTTTATTTGGCATTACTCAGAGCTCATATTTTCCAACTAGCAAAGAAATGACTAGAAAAGACATACATGTTAAACCATAGAAATAATTTTACCCACACCTTATTATCCTTATGTAATATTTAATTATCTCCTCTCCTACTCCCTTGCTTCAGTGACAATTTGCTCAATGATGTATCAAGGAGATGGAAAAAACAAAACAAATGAGGTCAAATCTGTGCAATAATACACTGGTGTTTATTTACTGAGGGCCAAAGTCTCAGTGGCTGCAAATGGTATGACTCCTGTGCAGGCAGTTGAGCTCTGCTGACTTACACCAGCTGTGGACTGAAACACAACTGCTGAGAAACAGATTATATTTCTGTAATCTTCAATGTAAACCAGGCAATATTTCAGATACAAAAAGCAAAAACCTTACAGGAGAGCTGAAACTGTATTGATAGGGTGACAAATACTCTCACATACACAGAAGAGGACAAGTTTTCAAGTGGCGTAAATGGCCACACTTCCCCTGGAGCTCAGCTCAGGACCACCCAGTGTTTGTGTTGCTGTGGTCTCCCTTACTTCCTTTGTAACAATTAGTCTCACTTCTTCTATCTTCTCTTTAACAGTCCATTCAGATAGTGCTTCAGCATCACTCTTGTGTCAGCAGTGTGTTTGATGCATTTGGCAGACTCACCCCTCCACCGCCACGTGCTGGAAGTGACCATCCTCTCCATTGTGTTAATTTGACCATTTCTATGGCCATGCTCTAAATCAGATATGTGAAATTATACTCTCCAAGAATAAAATATAATGACTGTGGGAGACTTAGAGCCTGACCACACAAAGAGCTGAACAGGAAAGGGAGAGTAGGCAGTGGGAACAGGAGTCATGAGTGACGATGGGAAAGGACAAGCCCCTGAAATCAGATCTGTCACAACAGCATTATTGAAACATCAGCAATAAATCACCTTATTTCTTTGGGTTATGGCTGGGTCTTAAACTTTTGAGCTTTCCATCATGGTTTAGTCCAAGAACTACCTGGTATTTAAAGGGTAAACACCTCCTTTGGAGGTAAGGATTTATCATAGTGGACACTTTCAACATTTAAAGCTTTGTTGCATATACACACATATATAAGCAATCAGCAGTTACTTATGTGCCATAGTATAACAATTTAACAGTGGCCAAAAAGTGGTTGGTGGCAGAGCTGGGATGAAAACACCCATGTTCCTAACTAGATGACAGCAAACATGCCGAAAAGTATTACAGCTGCCTGTGCAATGGCCAGCACTTACCCTCATGCTCAGCAAAGGGTTTGCTTGTGCATGTTCAGGCCACCACATCACTGTCCCAGTTTGGAAGAATCTTCTGCCAACGTTACTGCCAACGGGAGCAATGGTGGGTACATGGCACAGCGATTTAGGAGTTGCACGCATTTGCTCTGAGCAAGGCAAGAGGTTGCTTTTAAAAAAGCAGCCACCACTTCCCACACATTAGAGTTTTCATTCTTGATATAACCACTAGAGCTGGAAAACTGATAGGAGACATTGGGGAAAATTAGGACAGGGAGAAAAAAAAAAAAAAAAAAGAAAAAAGAAAAAAAAAAAAGGACTGAATAGACAGCTCTAAAAGTGAGGATACCATTACTATAACTTGACAGACCATTAAAAAAAAGGTCAGTATCCACTTTAAATATATGAACAAATTAACCAAATACACCATGTTCAGGTACATGTTAAGAAGCATTAATGAGAATGAGAATAGCTTGCAGTTCAGTTTACTTAGCTCTTTAAATAAACATGGGGTATTGGAAATGTTATACAACAACGCAAGCACCGTAAGTGTAGCTCCAACTCCTGTCATTCCTGCAGATGACTTACAAATCTACAAGAACTTGTCTGCTCCATGCTTGCAGCCACCGCTAAACTTAAATTAGTAACTATGTAGGCCTCTTCCAAGGCATATCAGAGACCAGCTGTGCAAGGACCTGTCACCTTCTTGTCAGTGAAAGTTTTCTGTCCAAAGAACTTTCGTCATCCCCCATTCCTCAAGTAGCTGGATGTCACTTGAAGAGACAGCTGAAGTCACTTGCAATGAATGGTCTCAAATCAGAGCTCACTGCCCTTGTCACAGAAAGTCTCACCCCGCAGCTAAAACTGTCACTGATCGTGTTTAGATATGTACGCTGAGGTATCAGATTAGAAAAGAGTATGCACGAGATGGGAGTTTAAAAGAGGCCAAGTTGCAAGGAAAATCTTAATAGGGAGAATCGAGGGCTTGAAGGGTTAGCCCTTTTCCAAACCCAATTTATATTTCCCATCAAATCCAATAAAAAATATCTAGCTTCTAAAACCGGCATGTTTCCAACCAACATATTCAAGAAGCAGCTAAAACTTTAAGTACTTTGGCCAGAGAGCAAGTAGATTGCTAGGATATTATGGCATCTCTGCAGCAAGTTACTTCATTAATAGGAAAATACCCAAAAGGCATATTCTGACCTCCAGATTAATGCTCAAAATGGTAGATGCATATGCCATAGTTAAAACAGAAAGAAAAAAAATGTATTTAATTGGTATATTCTTAAGAAACTCTTCAGAAAATGACAATATTTGCTGTTTGTTTCTGAACCTCTTGCTTAAATTAGTAATAGGAGTATTGCCTACTGGTTATGGCAAGAGATGGAGCAGTCTGGGTTCCACAGTTGCTTTCCCATCTCAGGTACCAACTTTTAGGTGACTCGTTTAGACTCTCACTAACTTCTAGGAAATCCAGCTTAACCATTGGCACACCTAGCTGCGCAGGCTTGCCAAAGAGCACCTGCAGACACATTTCTAAGACTGACCTCTACATTAAAAACAGCAAAGCACACGTTGGGTTGCAGCTGCTAGTAGAAAGACAAAGGACATGGAAACATCCAGAAGATGCTCGTTATATTCTACATCATTTGATTTTACACTTTTCTTCTAAGATATTGCCATAACTCATACATCATAGGAGCTAGATCCTGGGGAATGCTCTGCAGATTTGCCCATGCTACACTGCAATCTCTGGTGCTCCTCGGGGCCAGCCTCAGAGTAGCACAGGAGCAGAAGATCTAAGAGATGACACTTCCAGTCCAGCAGCTCCAGAACAAGGGGTTTCTCTGCTATGCATCTCCTCAGAAGGTGAATTTTAGTGGGACAGCTCGCTAAAGGCATGGGGACTGGCTTAGTCAACAGCTCCAGAAGACATTCAAAGCAGAAAGCAAGAGTACTTTCTCCTCTGTACACAGGTACCTCCTGAGAAGTTGGAGACAGCCATGTAACCCTTGACAAATCTCAAATTCTGCTGCAGCCTGGGTATTGAGAAGACATACTTGAGCATTCACTCATGTCTGCCCAGTTTTTCTTCAAGGCTTTGAAGGATTTGAATATAATACTTGGGCTCATCTGTCTTAGACGATGAATTAGCCAGTACCTTATTTTCCGTATATAAAAGAAAATGTAATCTTCAGTCAGAAGCATAATAAGCTTCTTTCCTTCTACCATTGCCCTGTTGGTTTGAAAGTATAATAATTTGTTCCAACTACTTATTAGTAAAGACTATTTCCTTTGTTTCTGCTTGAAAACATGGCCAGAGAAATTTTACTGCAAATTCCATATGCCAACATTCTGTCCACAAATGAAGCTCGACAGAATGAAGGGAATTAATTCCAACTTTTTTTTTTTTTTAAAGTATATTTGTTTTGTTCTTGCCTGAAAACACAGCAGAAAAATTTTATTCCAAAAACTATGCAGGAGTTCTGTTCAGAATAGGAACCCAATTTTAGCCCTTACTTTCCAGGCTCCCCAAAAATGACAAGCAAAAATCACAAAACAAGCACATTCCAAACTAAGTCTGCAACCAGCCTTTACAGTTTTCGCTACTGAGGACTCCTTGAAATACCAACTTCACACCAAGAACCATCAGGAGCTACCACAGTCCGCTTCACACTGAAGAAGTCCCAGTGGGTAGGGACAATCAATGAGTCCCTACCATGAAAGGTGGCTCAGAGAAAACAGGCAAGGATGATGTGCTCATGAAGCTCAGAACCGAATGTAGGAAGTGACCACAGCTATCTTAAAGGAAGTTGAACACAAAGAGGACTGGAGGGTGGCCTTTGTTTTAGAAAAAGACGGTACCAGTTGAGTGGGTCAACTGGTAAACGGACTTCCTTAAAATAATCAACAGAGAGTATTATATTCCCAAACGAACCAGACCAGCACAGGGAAGTGTGTATGTGGCTCAGCTCAGGGTATAACACTGAACAACCAAAGTGAACTTTGAAGAAAGCAACAGGCTTGAGCTGCCTTCAACCCATATATTCCTTCCCAGAGACCAGGGACGCCCAGCATCACAACACTAAGCATGCGGAGACCAGCAAAGGGCATCACGTTTGTATTGTGACCCAGCTGTAGGGTGCAATCACTGTATTGTGTTTGTGTTGTGATTTCAGATTATTGCTGCATCACTCTATCAAAGTCCCATGCAACACCAAATACCTACAAGTAAGCAAATTTTATATTAAACACTAAACCCTCCTCACGTGAAATATCTAAAAACCTGTCCAGAGAGTACTGACCCCAAACAGGAGCTCCTGGATGCACAGCCCTTTTGAAAATTAGGCCACTGCTTCAGAAATCTAAACATAGGCTAAGGATCCTAACTGCAGGCTCCTATTTCTGAAAGTCCTTGGTCTTTAATTTTCATAGCATGGTAAACAAAGCATCTTTTTTCTTCCCCACTAGAAAGTACTCAGGGTTCAGAAGTTTATTGGAAACATAGTTGACATCCAAATCAACACAGACTGCAAAAACAACAGGGCTGACAAGACAGAACACTTTCAAAACATCACACTGATCATTAGAACAGCAGAGCAAAACATTAATATCATAAGCTTTTGCAGTCAAGGACTCTGCTGTAGCTGGGTATAGCTCTTTAAGCAACGGAAACCTGGGAAAATAGACTTTGAAGATAAATAGATGGATTTGCTTTCCAGCAAACAAATACAGGATCAACGAAATTGAACATGATGACTATTCCATAGGCAACAGCGATGCTGCCATGCAGATTTTCAGAAATGTCACTATAGCAAATAAGCCTCTGTTTTGCTCTTGGGAGGAACAGAAAGTGAGAAAGTAGAGTAGATATCAAAGGACGTTTTGGCAAAAAAATAATAGATGAAAAAATAAAGAAACTCTCCCCATCATTAAGCTCAACTTTCAGTTGACTCAGTCTCAGGTCTGGAGTGGGAGTGGAGGGGTTGTGGCTTTAACAAAACAATATATTTTTAGAAAGATCTTCAGAGAAACCATTATTTTAGCATCATGGAAGAGAGGAAACAAAACCTCAAAAATAGTAATTCAGCTCTAACAGTGGAGGGTCCTATTTACGAAAGATGTTTAGGAGTAAAACCAGCCTTTTTTCCCCTTAATTTAAACCCATCACTGCATGAAAGCCTCATTTGTCTGATCCAGACTGAAATAAATGGCAGCTTTTTACACTGATAAGACTGCAGATACATTTTTTGAACACTGAAGGGCCTTTCTTTTCAAGTTCCACATGTGAAATGACTCCCTACAAATATGAACTTCATAGATTTTAGTGACACGAGTGCCTGTAGTCCTTTCACAAACAGACCTACTAATGATCTCAACGGGAGTTACATGCATAGAGAATCAATACTGTTGACACCGAATTAATGGTGTGCAGATATACTATGTTTGATACATGAACATAAGAAATAACAATTTGGCAGTTTGGTCTTCAAAGTTGGTAACTTTTACTGGAGGTGCTGGGTCCTTTACTGTTTATATTATTTCATTATAGCATTCTTTTTCGGAGCAATGACTTTGACCTGGCAAACACCTTTTCCTTGCCAAAGTATGTATATTTACAACTAAGGGAAACTAAAAAGCATCATTCCCCAAATGTCTACACAAGACAGTTTGGCAGTAAAGCATATTTTTATTATTGTATCACACACTGTGCTGTTATAGTTAAATATCTGAGTTTGTCAGTATTTCCATTATAACCCTGACCATAAAAGTATGTTTTGAGTGAGACTTACAAATCAAAGGCCCTGATTCTCTTCTCACTCTAAGTGACATAAATTAGGAGTTAGCACACACATGGCATGCATGAGAAGCAGGAGAGACTCAAGGTTCTGGAAAAATAAAAAAAGAAAGAAAAAAAAAAAAGGATGCTTTGCATACATGATGCTTAATTTGCAGACATCCACATATACAAGGGTGAGCCCATTTCAGCCCCATTCAGCTCATACATTTGTTGGAAAAGCATCTGCATGAGTTCCATACTTAATCTTCTGCCCAAATTTAACAAATATGAATATGCTGTGCTAACTCTAGGCCTACCTGTCTCTAAAGTATAACAATATTGGTATGAGTGAGACTATAGTTTAATTGAACAGGTCAAGTCTGAAAATTGTGTTTTCAATGAAAATCTGATCCAGAGAAACAAACATGGGACTATAAAGATAGGAATTTCCAGATCTTTATCCCATTGCTGCCAATGATTTGATGAGTCACTTTACGAGAGTTCATTTACTGTTTAGACTGTCACACATTCACCAATTTTTAACTGATGATATTAGCACTAGCTTACTTTTCATGTTGGGGTGTTCTGAAGAGTCAATAACATTTCCACGTGTTAAGCATTAGAGAAGCACTAAGCAGTTACAGTGTCTGATTTATGCTCGCTTTTCTGGAAGCTGGGATAGAGTTACAATTCTCATTCTAAGCTTACCTGATATTGCTTGTCTTGGTAGAGGAAAGGCCTCTCCTTAGCTACATACGGCAGCATATATACCAAAACCAGAACCAGTGAGTTTCAGGCCAAAAAAAGAAAAGCTTTAGACAGCCATGATGTGCATTCTAGTGAACTTTTAAAAGAACAAAACCAACCCACGCACCAGTGGTTTATTCTTAGCTTATTAAAATTCATTCATTTTTCCTTTTTGTTTTTCCATTTTTGCTGCCTTAGTTATTCTGTCCATCTCCATCCTTCATCAGATTCACTGGCTCACCGAGGTCACACTGCTGCATATGACATCATACATCACAATCCCCATGGTAACCACTGTGTTGTCACAAACAGTATCGTAGGAGGAGGAGGGGGAACAGAGTTAGAAAAGAGTATTTACACACAAATATCTTGGCAATCAAAAAGACTGGGAAAGAAAATGCACCAAAAAAGCCTATGACAGTTTAATGAGGTTTTAGTAACATGCTGTAGTTTTCCAACTGTGTTCCAGTGTGATCTTGGTTCTTAAAATCTGATTTTCCTTACTTTTATGGACTTAAAAGAACTACATCCATTTTGCTCAGCACAGCAATCTGAAAGTTCACATGTCTGATTTTATTATTTAATGTGTAGGAAGAATTGCATTTCAATGCCTGCCGAAGAAACTGCCTTTTATAAAGACAGTCTACTGAGATATGTTTGGAATTTTAAATCCTGGTGTTTTGCTTTTTCTTTAATCTTTTATTAATGGTTTGTGTTCCCATTACTCCAAACTGAGCATTAGGTTGCTGGGGAAAAGCGCCAATCAAATGTGTACAGCAACTGGAACTTATTTGAAAATAAAGAAGGGTTAGCTGATCAAAATTGGTATTTCTGAGATTTAGGCCTGTGATGGACATTTCATATTGAAGGAAAAAAATAAGAAAAAGGAGACTCATTTTGACAGCAGTAGGTCGGAAAGCAGTGAGAGAGACTGGAAACCGACTCCCATTTTGCTTTAATTCTGACTGATCAATCTCAAGAAGTCACAACAGAACCGAATTCAAATGCCATTTACTTTTTTTGTGACAGAGATGGGCATAAATTAATCCTGCCAGCTGCCCTGACCACAGCTCCTCCTGGGGTCCCTCCTTGCAGCTCACTCCTGCAAAAGATTTGTGTAATTTGTTTGAGTCACGAGGGATAATGGCCATGGTTTGCTTACTTGAACTCAGCCTATGAGAAAAAGAAAACCAAAACTTTTTCTGTCAGTACTGACAGCTAAACCATTTTCTGTCCTTCTTCTGGAAACCTAAGCAATTGCTTGCCATTGGGTTACAGCTGTATGTCCAGATTATATATAAAAAAAAAATTTTAAAATAGAACTGCGTGGCAGGGAAAGGCTACTTTCACAAACCCATCTTCCCTTCCCCAAGCACAAATGCAGCCTTGGTTAATCGAGTTGCACAGTAACCAAGTTCCTCACTATACACAAAGCCCCAGGATAAGGGGTAGCAACTCATTTGCTATTTTCCCCATGAGAAGACAGCACAGAGCAGAGATGATGGTAGGGTAACTCCCCTCTGCAATATCCCCTCATATTTTAGTGGGGATGCAGGTCCACCCCATGAGTTCAGTAGGACTTTCCAGAACTATGCATTCAACTGCTATTATCACTATTAGAGCACACTATCCTTCCTTCTCCACAGATTTATTATTATTAAGCCACCGAATAGCATTTAATAAGTTTTATCACTGCTAAGGAATTCTGGATTTAAAATTATCTACAAGGGTCATTTTAACCCAGCCAGTGACTAGTGCTCACCATGTCCTGATTCTAAGGTCACTGTTGTTTTAAGTAACATTAGCAAAATACTCACACTGAACTTTTTTCTTTTGTTCACCTGAGGAGTTGTGTGGATACCACAGCGTGCTGCACACACGAATCATACATAAGCATAACCTTTAGAAAAGTAATTCGGACAGAAGGAAGGCAGCTGGAGGCAACATCACAACATTCCCTTCCTCGGAATGCCCAGGAAAAAAGTTTGTTGACATGTTGGTCAGTGTGCACGGCCATTACTCGAGAGGGGGAGGCAGGGTAACATTCGAAGATGTGCACAGTATTAAAAAGAAAGAATAATTAAGTCAAAGCCATCACATTCTGAAGAGGACCAAAAAATGTTCACAGGACAAAAACCTTACTAAACCAAAAGACTGAGAAATTTTGGGGAATAGTTTAGCCTTTGAGCACTAAAAAAAAAAAAAACCAAAAAAACAAAAAACCAACCAAAATCAAGAGCCTTAAGTGCCCAGAGGGGGAGAGACAGACTGCATTTCTATGATGCTGGATGTTTGGTTTTAATTGAAACACGGATTACAGGTCCAGTATTCACTATTTACCACATCCTATTTAGGGATCTTAAAACCTATCTTGTGTCTTTGTGTTAAAGATACATACTGTACTGTAAATCAAAGTATCAGCTTGGCCTACACAGAACCGGGAGCTCCTGAACAGCAACATCTAAAATTTTTTTAAAACATTTTAAATGAAGAAAGTGGAGTGCTTCACACACCATAAAACTTGGATAGTATAAAGACAAGAGTTTGCTGCTCATCCAATTGAACTTAACTCTTGTCTTTCACTATACATCTAACACTGCCTGCTTCTAAGACATCTGGGTATCCCAATTGAAAAAAATGATTATAAATATTGATCAGATAAAATTTAAAATTACAAAAGTTAAAACTTTGGAGATGATGTCTCCTATTTTTCTAGCTAATGTCTTGGTACTTGAGTTTAAAATGAGTGAAAAACCAAAGTGTCAAAAGTAGTACTGTACCAGTAATGCAGCGTTTGAACACCCAGCTGAAACATTGCCTATTGTGTGTGACCAGCAAATGATTGAACGCTACAGGATAGGCACTGACAAAATCTTAGAACTGTGAGGAGTCACAAACATACAACATAAGAAAATTCAAAATGATTAATTGAAAATGAGGCATGTTGCAATAAAAAATGGGTTTTAGTTATCTCGGCAAAATTCTACATGCGCTATTTGCAGCTTGAAAACAGATTCCTTAAACACTACTAAAATGCATTTCTAATAAAACATTATTAAAAGCAGATATGCTTATAATATTTTTTTCTCACTTGGTAGTAGGATCAGCTCTCTGTTCTGCAAGTCTTTTCTGCCCATACAAATCAGCTCATTTTTCAGTGGTTTAAAAATGATGCACAAAGTGCTGTAATCACACCTAGAATATATGGAACATGATATAGGAGGCAGAAGCACAGCAAGTTCCAGGTATTCTACACATTTTCCCTGTTGAGTTTACCTGCTCACTTCTTCAGCTCACTTTGCTGGACAGTTGCTGCTGTTTTGCTTTTGAATCTTCCCAGAATTCAAAAACATTGTAAGGGTTTGGTCCCAAGGTCTAGACTTCGCCTACTTACGGACATCTCAGAGTGCCACATAACCTTGTGAGCACACATTGCTGTTGATCGTGTCAAGTGTTCAAACGTGTCCTTTTAGATCCCCATACACATAGCACAGGCATTGGTTTAAAGATATTAAACATCCCAAGCATAGATTTTAAAGAAAACTCGGCAGCAAGTCTTGTGTTCTGCAATTACCAGTACACTTCAAAAGCTGTGGGACTCTACTTCACAAGCATACATCACATTTAAAGCCAACTTTTTTGTAGTTGTGATACAAATTTTTTTCTGCATTCACCTACATAGCACTGCAAGGAAAATCTACACATTGCAGACCCAGAGCTTAGAAATTGCATGGTCTATATCCTCACAGGTGTGGAATGCATTTCCAGCGGAAATGCATCTGTCCCTCAGACAAAAAAAAGGATTTTTAGGAACCAAGACAGACAATGACAAGTCAGCTGGTTTAATAAGGAGTGGGGGGAATTCTGACCAGGGGAAGAGCAGGTCAGAGGTACAGCAGAGGAACCCTGAGCCCAAAAGACAAACAGGGTCATACTGGGGTTTTCCCCTGAGAAATTAGGGCCAAGATTCTCTGACAACCTATGCTGCATAGAGTGACTTTGTTCTATGAAAATAATTTTTTTAAAAAACCTTCCACTAAAATTGTTAGTGGCACAGTTGAACAATGACAGTAATTTATCCAAAGAAGAGGTGCTTTATATTTTCCCCCCCTTTTTTTCCTTCACCTTGGGTAAATCATCTGAAACCATATTATGTTTTTCTGCATATAAAGTCCTTCCCCTTGCCCACACAAGGTAATTCTGCAAATACTCTTTTTAATTTGAAGCTCACTGGGTAAGCAGTTTATTTTAAAATACCTGTCTGAATTTTTTTTTTACACCCAGATGTTGAGACAGGTTGGCATGACAGCCATTTTCCTTGTTCTGTGTGGATGATCATATCATATACAGACTCAGACTTCTACTGTAACTCTTTAGAAACAGTAATTGGAAATATCATCTACTAATAGTCAGGTATCTCCTCCTAAAAATTCCTCACACCCATGAGCTTCCCAAAACTGATATCATTTGTGAGAGTATTCCAAGAAAGCAAGAACAAAGTAACCACACACAGAGCTAGGCTAATTCATTTTAAAAACAAACAAGTACTTGCTGTAACCTTCTGCAGTATTTCTCCATTGCTTTCTGTCCAGAAATGAATCGAAAACTCCTGGTATGAAGCTCCCTGTTAGGAAAGCCTTTAAAATCATTTTCTCCCACTCCTGTGAAATGTCACGTTGTGTGGTACAATTTATTTTTCCAATTCTGAGGCTGAATAAAATGAGGCCTTTCAAAACACACAGGCAAACTGTCCCAAATATATTATTTGAAACAGTTAATGAAAGCCATGTGCAGCTGAAATAATATACAGTATTCTTGAATACTATTTTAGTTCACTCTAAGAACCTGATAATTATCAGTACTCTTGTCCTCACCTGGAAAAAAGAGAACCTGTGGCAGACCCTAGTGAAGAAAGTTGCCTAAGATCAGACACCACCAGCTAATTTTGACCCCCTAAATCCATCACCTCTGTGCTCTACCCACTTGCCAACAAAACTTTGTGCAATAAGAGATACTGTGCATCCCATTTAAACAACAAAATCACGTCTTCTGAAAAGCCCTGCCACTGAACAGTAACTTTTAGTACTGCAAAAGATGGAACATTTTCAGGTTGTCTCATGGCTTATTGCTTTAATCACCTGCGATATTTCTGTGATTCCAGGCAAGCAGCTTATCTGTAACACACAGGACATGAGCCTCTGCTCCACTGGGTCCTTTATTGTCTCACCTGGCTGAAGATTACAAATGGGCTTCCCCCCTTCCTTTTTGCTTTGCTAACTAATATTGCTCCTTACTTACAATTCTCTAATTCTGCTACATATTGAGCAGTCCTTGAGTGACCTATGCCAAACAGGAGTAGTTGCTTCTGTGAAGTTACAGTTCTAATTACAAAGGAAACACTACCATCTGGTGGTCTGACTGAAAAAACATTTACATTAAAAGAAAACCAATATAGTGTTCTTTCTGGCCTAATACCTTAGGAAAATCCAGTTTCTTTTCCTAGGACTGAAGAAACCTGAAATATTCAAATCAGAGAAGCATGCATCCTCCGTACAGTTTCTCTCTCTTCCTTCCCTCATTGCCACCATATAAAAGATTTTATTAAATCCTATCCTGGAATACTGGGAGAGCCCACACCTTGTACAGATTCATTCAGTAGAGTTTTTACTTGCACGTTGCACTCACTCCACAATGAAGCAAGTTGTAAAGGTGGGAGAAGCTTTCTTGACATACCCTTAACATCATGAGCAAAGCAAGGCTTCAGCACGGCAGAGGTTTCTTTGACAGATGGGGCTGAGCAGGAACACTCCTCCCAAGCCCTCCCAGATACACAAGACTGCAGGCTGCGCACTCTAGTTTGAGCTTCACTGGTTCTGTCTACCATGAGAGGTTAGAAAACAACCTCCAGAACAAACAGATTTAATACAAGTGTAATTTCTTACAGGATATACGATCCAGTTTGTCCAGCTTCTGTTCTGATACCCCAGTCACACTATGTAGCTCCATCTGGGGGCTAGGAAATTTGGCTAACCTTTTTCCACTTCAAGAAGAAACCTCTGCTGCATAGGGTTTTGTAATTTATTTCCTTCTAAAAACCTTATTCTTTCAAGTATACAAGGTATGCAAAATTCAACACCACCTGTCGGTACCCAGGGAACAGATTTACAAAGACAATCTCCTTAGATAATATAAAACCCTATTGTTTCTCTTCTTTAAGTCATTAACTATTTTCATACCCTTTACATCAGCTGGGAACTATATATCACAGACAAAGACAATCTCATTTGTTTTAATGGCTAAGTAAATTCAAAATGGAAATGACTAGGCAATTTGTTCTTGTGCTTTTTTAATTTTGGTCTCTTTATTCCCCATCCCCCTCACCACCATCTCCTAACCCCATACGAAAAAAAAAACTTTCAGTCAAGGACTAGACTTCTGGCAAACCAGTTTATCTCCACCAAATTAAATAAAAATCAGGTTTAAGCAAATCAAGGATTTGGCCTCAAAGTTTCTTTCCCTTCTTAGTACTACGTTAGGATGCTTTATTACTGGCATTCTTCAGTATAAACCTTCAAAGTTCATCTTTCAAAGAGTAACATCTTCTGTAATGGCCAACACATAAAAGTGTAATAGACAAATAATTGTTGCAGTTGCTGTTAAAGCAGTAGTTGTATCAGGTGCTGTGCAGGCAGATCTAGGTCAGTCCCTGATGGATGCACTACTTTACCATTTAACTGGGGCACACTAATCCTTGGCAGGTAATTATCAGTCATCTGCCATTCATACACTGGAGTTAACCCTAATCTGCATTCTGCAGTGAGTGACTCCAATTGGATTACCATTTGTTTTCAGGGCTTCTACATACTGAAGTACTTTAGAAGACAATCCAAACAGTAGTAAGAAGGACGACACATTTTTACTTCATTATCTAAAGATTCAAACATTTTGGACACTGGCTCATATCATTTTGTTAGGCTTTGTTCACTTTTATAGAAGCTTCTCAAGGTCTCAGGCACACGATTGCAGGCACACCCAGGCCTGTGGAACAGCAGATACCCACTTCATGCTTTCATTATTTTCAGACTACTTGGCACACCTTTAACTTACCGTGCACAACATTTCAATCCTGCAAAAAACCTGTTCAGAACATGCCAACAGTAGACTTTAAAACAAGTACATAAGAAGTACAGAGTATCTCAGAAAACTGCTCTTTCATTATGATACAAAACATATGTCAAATGGTTCTTGAGAACAAAGCAGTGGTCCAGTCCTCTACCTAGAAGTCTGACAACTTTAACAAAATTTGGTGCAATTCAGATTTGCCCTGCCCTGAGTCTCGTACCATGAGACTCACATTTCCATGGCACTGGTAATATGGTGCTTCACTGTGTTTCACACCGCATGGATTTAAGCATACCAGTTCATCAGATTCATAACCAAATACCAGTTATGTACAGCTTGGCGTCAGGTACAGCAACTGAACGAGGCTTTAAGCTAGTCAGTATATATGCAGAAGTAATCAACACTCATTTGAGCCTAACATAACTTGGTATTCTTAGTATGTTGCCATGCAGCAACCAATACTATTAACTCTGCAAACTGGAAGGAAAAACAAACAGATTTTTTTTTTTTTTTTTTTTTTTAATCAGTCTACTTCACTGGCAGTCATAGACTTTAACAGAGGAAAATTCAGGCCCAAAAGCCAAAGATCAGAAAATGAAGTGTTAAATGGCTGGGTAGCACAGGCAGAATGACCAGGATGCAATTGTTTCACCCCAAAGTACAACACGGATACAGCTTAGACTAGTCAAGGAAATCTAACAAAGATGAGGTTTTGAACAGATGTACAACACAGACAGCAGATAACTGCTAGCACACTTAACTAAAGCCATGTGCAAAAAACATAAAGGTACAGACAAACTGTGAAAAGAGAGGTCATTTTTGAGCTGCAAAATGGATTTATTTTGATTAAGAAATACAAGAAGGTAATACAGAGAGCAGTGACCAGAGTTTCAGATCATACAGCAATAGAAAAGGAACTCATAAGCCCCTTCGGGACATAAGGCTACCCACCCACACACAGCTTATATTTCAAGTCTTCATTTTAAGGCCATGACTTGACCTCTGTTCAGAGACATATTAAGGTCTTGGCACAGTATCAGATGCCTAGAATAGTGAAGTATCGTAAACAGATTTAGTGTATGGAATTTTACACTGGCCAAAATTAATTGGCTCAGAGGTCAAATTACAGCCGTTAATATTTTGCAGTAAAGCCAAAGCCCTCCGATTGCCCTGAAGTCTATTAACTGTTTCCTTCGTTGATTTTTACATCTCTAGTTAGTTTGTTGGAAAAAAATCACAATTCTGAGGTTTTCGAAAAGTGACAACAAATACTAAAATGTAGCTCACTATTGCGCAAATCCTGCTTTCAGCCAGCTGCAGGAGTTACTGATAAAAGACATGGCCTGAAAGAAAGTGCAAGGAAGCAATGTCTGGGGTTATAATACTAACCTAAAATCCCAGACAATCTAAGTTAAAGCTGTTCTTGCAGCACCACCAGCTTCTTACACGAATTTAGGCAAGTCATTCAGGCACTATCAGCACACACTGCTGATAGTAAGGGCCAACATCAAAGGCATCATTGCTCTCATGAGACCAATTATAAACTCCAAAACACAGCTCTCTGTAACAGTCAAGTCTGGCCCTGAAAGGTCTGAAATACTTCCAGATAGGTCAGCCTCTGCTGTGGCCCACTTGCAGTTCAGCTGTCCCTAAATGTGCTTGGTCCTGTCCCCTTCCCTCCTACCAGCAAATACATGCAAGGGTTGAAAGAATAGCTGCCTACGGACCAATGCATCGGGCAGCTGGGCCCCCTCACTGTGCACCTGGGATACATCTTAGAACCAGTCTGGAGTAACAAGAGCCACACAGATGTGGTTGGTTTTAGTGTAGGCCCCAAGGTTTAATACAGATGGAGGACTGACTGCTTGGCCAATCCTAACTATCATGTAAAAGGATGAGGAAATACTTTCTGGCTCCACTGAAGTCAATGGCAGCAGTCCCAATCACAGGATTTTAGCTTACAGCACTACAGCTATGTCACCAGCTCACTTCCCTAAATATTTATGTACTATTGCTAGAGTTGGGGTATATTTGAGCCAAATTCCAAAATTTAGACTTGGGTGTACAGTAGTATCAACTGTAAATTTTATAATCAGTAATCCTCTACCTAAACTTTGTGTCCATATTTCATACCCAAGTAATGAACTGTTGGACCCACTTCAGTAATTGCATCTGTGCCTGGCTTGAGCCCAGAAAGTCAGAGATGCCCAGGTTTATAGATCTTGAAAGTCCATGTATTCTAGCAACTCCTAATCATTAGTAAATTCTAATTTGACTAATATGTTGGTTTAGAGCCACCAAGTTTCATGTCATTTACCAGTGAAATCTACTTCAAACCCAGATGGTTCAGCTAACCTGTACATCTTTTACAGTGGCAGGAAAGTATTTCATACATGAGCTATTTCAGGAGGGGATAGTAATGATTGAGACATTAACAAATACAAGTTTTTAAATCAGCACCTTCTTCAGAGATGAGCACCTCAAAGTTCTGTTGTGGTCTCTTGTAGGGGAGTGTACATCTATTCCATATCTTTCCTCTCTGAGAATTTTTGAAGAAAAAAAAAATAGGGGCCAAATCCCAAAAGCTATTCAGCAAATCCCCTCCTTTCCTATCAGCTTTGCTAGACGTGCAGATACTTTCTAATATTCTTAGAGCTGTGCATGTAGTCTTTTCAGATGGTGCTTATTACAGAAATAAACAATATTTTGCAGGAAAAAAAAATCACCTAATTTTACTCAAAATATATCATAAAATATTTTTGACCACACAGAGGATTCCAAAGAAGCTGGATATACATCTAAAAATAAACCTAGTCCTGAAGTTTAGTTGTTTCTATTCCTTTTCCCAGGTGCTAAGGGAAGCACTGAGCAATGTTTGCAATGCCAGCCTCTGCCTCTGCTTCTTGGCAAGTGCCAATGACTTGAGCTCCTTTCACTTCCATCAGGGCATCGCTACCTATAGCTAAGAAGCAGGGCTGTACTAAAAAGCAAGCTAGCTAACAACCTGCCCCAAAGTTAATTCTTGATATCTTTATTACTTGGAAAGTCAACAGCAGCATTTTTTCCATGACGCCAGGTCTCTGAAAGGAGGCTTCCTTGCTTCACCAGCTACAAGGCGATAAGCAGATTGCATCAGTGTACCACTCCCCTCCAGTTCAGCATTGCCTAACCTCATTTCTGCCTCCCAGTTGGCATCACACAATCATCACCTCACAATTATAGAACAGCCATGTGGTAGCCATAGCATCAGTTGCATGAAGAGCATAATTGGGAAAGTATCTCTCTATTGCTGGTTGACTTAAGTGAGAACAGATACATTCTTTGTGAAAGAAAAGGCAAGACAGTAGTCTTCAGCTTCTCAATTAATCTTTTCCTCCCACATGCTCAGTTATTTTCTACAAGAAACCAGGCAAAAAGACTGCAAGATGACTATGGATAAAGCCAACACTTAAAAAAAATTAAAAACGGGTTTTGAAATCAGGCGTTTCTCAAGCAGCCATATTACCAGTCTCAATGGTACTGTTGTCATCTTATCTACTTACTCCAACTTTAAGGGCCCGCTTTCCTTATGCGGGTTCGTACTTCACTATAAAGATGATAAATTTATTCTCATGCTGCCTCAAGTCTTGACTAGAGTCCCACTGTGGTAAATATCACAACAAACATAATCTTGAACTGTTTATAGTGACTACCCTTTGTATGCCAGTAATCAGAGACTTTGAATCCCTTAAATATGACTGCATCAATTTGACTGTGCTCTGTAGAAAGATAGAGGTGCGGATGCCCCAAGGTTTTGGGGTTTGGTTTTTTTTCATTTCTCAATATTGAAGAGGATAGGTGCTATGAAAGCTAGATCCTAAACGAAGAATTAAAGTCAAAGCCTTCTAAATGATTTACAAATCTTAATCTGTACACCATTATGCAAAATTGCAGATAATGTATTGAACAGGCTAGGCCAGGTCACTGCCACGCTCAGATCGAAGATGAATGCACAAACTCACAAGAAACATGACTTCTCGATACTAGAGAAGTTAACTTCTCTTCTACCCTTGCTATAACCATTCTTAAAAAATTTCTTCTTAAGTCAAGAGTGACATACCCAGCCCTAACAATTTACTACTCTACAAGGCCAGAAGGCAGAGTTGTAATGTAGAGGGCCATTACAGAACATCAAAAAGCTACACACCCAACTGAACACTAGTATTTCTCTACTAGAAAAATATACTATGATTTTGTAATCATTAAAAAAACCACTCTGCTGTATTCATGCCTGTTAGATGGTAGTGTACAGCACCACTGCACAACTGTGTAAGAGCCAAAAGCAGAGAGTACACTTAAAGACAGAAAGTAGCCTCAAAACACAAGCAAACCCCACAAATAACTAGAAGTACATTCTGTTTTTACATATCTTTTCATTTTTTTCTAACTGGGAGCATTTTCAAAACATCTGCAATGAACTGTTTTAAGTTACTCATTCATTTGTAAATGCATATTAATAATATGTAAAGGCCATGTCATTATATTTTATGTAGACCACTGGATAACCATGTATATACACGTATCTGTTGAAACCCATAGCCAAGTCAGCCAGCCAGAAAACTATGCACTGAATGGAAAACTTGAAACAATACCATCCTGTGATTACATCTCAACAACGTCCCTTTAAGCCGAAACAGACACTTAGTGCCAGTCCATCAGTAGTTAGGGGGAGGATGTATTTAAGCTGACTCCCGTATGCTGGCACCAGTGTAATTTGGGGTGGGATATTAAATATGCCCCCCTTTCCAAGCAGTGCTGATTTCCCATCCTAGACAAATGAAAATGAAAGCACACAACATCCCTGAGCAGCTCCAGAGCCCTGCACTCACAAATGAAAACCAAGTCCTCAGTTAAGACTTGGCAGGAAAGTAACTCCCTGACATTCATCAGAGCTGATGCTGCTGGCACGGTGACTCTATCATTTACATTAATACGTTCGGTGCTCAGCCACCCCAGTGGCCTGACTGCAGAGTTGGAGATTCTTGGTTCTAGAATTAAAAAATAATTTTAAAAAAACGACACAAACACACACCCCCGAAAATCCAAGGTACCTAGAAGCTATTAAGGACTCAGGTAAGTCCTCAGACATACCTACTACAAAGCTAGGTAAGGACTGAGAATTAAAGACAGTGAAAAGAGACTTCAAGACCAAAAGAGAGTCAGTTCTCAGGTAAGTTATTCAGGTGGACAAAGACACCCAGTAAAAATTTACCAGAGTTGTTATGACAATGCTCACTGTAGAGCAAATAAATTCTGAAAAAGTTTTCTCCAATTTTTGAAAACTGAAGTGAACAGGATCTTAAGAATAATAATTTTGAAGATGAAACAGGCTTTTTTTTGGTTGGATCAGATTCTATCACCTTCAAAGCTTACAATAACTGCAGTTTCAAGCTCAACCTAACCTTCCACTAACAAAACTGAAGCTTCAGCATAATACCAGCAGCTAACAATCTGAGAAAAATCTTCAAGGGAATCAATGAAAATATTTTCAGAAATACTACTTTTGACATAGGAGCTTTAAATCTCTGCGCCAGGTATTCTATATTGTATACCTGGGCCACATGTTGCAGTGAGTTTTGGAAACACTGAGGTCAGAGTTTTTACAGCAACGTGATAGAGTTAGTTACAGCTGGGCTGGGAAAAACCAAAGCATATTGCCAGTCAAATCAGACCTTTAGGGACTATTCTGGTAAGGACTGCCACCATGGGGTGAAGACGACTTGGAATTACAGACTTCCTTAAGGAAAATGTGGCATTTGCTTTAGAAAAACTGAATCAAAATAGAATGGAAGAGACTGAGCACTATAAAAAAACCTACAGCAAAACCGTAATCAATGTATACCAATATAAATTATCAGGTAATAAAAAGGGGGGGGGGGTGTATGATCAATAACATGGCTGACAAAGAGGAATCTTACTACAGAAAAGGCAGTCAGTTAAAAAGTAAAATACAATTCCTGTGTAAGTCATGTGCTCACGAATCCTAGAAAATTGAAAGGGAGTAGCTTTGTTCAGGATGAGACTGGATTCTTTAAGAATTCTGCTGAACTGGAGCTTGTAAAAAAGTATAATAAATTAAATCCTTCAAGAAAGTACAAGTACAGGGAAGAAAGGTAACATTGTATGTGGGACAGGCACCAAATGAAGTTACATGAGCAAGGAGACAAGTCTAACAAACTCGTGAATACAGGAATGTAGAGAGAAAGAAAAAAAAAAGACATGAGGAAGATACAGCAGAAAAGATATCAAGCACTATGGATTAAGGACAGAATAGTACCTGCTGAATGAGAAGGGGAAAGGAAAAAGCCATTGCAACTACAATTTCCTTGCCAGAAACAAGAAACTGGGGAAGGAATGGCACAACACAAAACAGCTGTCCATCTTGGGGAGGGCGGGGGGGAAGCTGGGAGAAGAGGTTAGAGAGAGGAAGCCAGGAGGTTTAGGAAAAGGAGATTCCTTATAAGCTCACCTTTTTGTTAGTTACTTAAATACCTTACCCATGGTCAAAAAATTCTAAGTCTACAACCAGTTAAATATTCCTTAAAAAGTACAGTCTTGATGCATCATATACTTCTTTCATTCAAAGTTATTTAACACGTTTTGGGTTTAGATTTTGGGTTTTCTTCTTTAATTTAGACTCAGAGCAATTCATCAACTACTTTATTTAGCAAAGGTCACAAAATATTTTAAATAAAAGGTAACATAAAAGAGAAATGTTAGAAATTGAGGGTTGGTTTTTTTTTAAAAGAAAAGCTCTTCTTGAAGTGATCTAACTTTGCCCAAGTTTTATCAGATGGTTAACAGTTTAATCAGACATCTTTATTGTCATATCTTCCAATTATTATTTTACAGAGAATGCTATGATAAGAATCAACTAGATCAGCATACTAGCAAACTGTTTCTTATTAGGGTATTTCCTACACTTAAAATAGCTATTACAATACACATCACAGAACATTAAGTACCCTAGGCATCAAATCTCTTCATTAGTCTCTGATGGAAATCATTGTAAATAAAAAAAAAAAGTGTTTGAGATTCATTTTGAAATGTGTGGGAGGCAGTCCGTCTTTGTCTTTAAAAGACAAATACCTAAAATACATCTGTTATACGGGCTAAATATTGGAAGCAATGTAAGTGCCTAAGCCAGTACATGTCACTAACTATGTATGTATTTTTTCTTTGCTTTTTCCTCTCTTCTTGAATGACCTGAAGTACCAGCATGATGAAAAAAAGGACAGAATAATGCAGAATGAAGCCTTGTAAATGGCATCACACTGAACTAATCTGCATCAAATCCACTGCTCAGGCACAGTTTATCTATGCAGTTGGGAGCTCCTTCACCAACCAAGATTTCTACTGGGACAGAATGCATGTTTGCAAGATGTACAGAGGTCCATCGGTCTAAGTCTTCTTCAAACTGACCTCATGTAAAGCACATACAGAGAACAAAACTCAGAGCACTTGAAAGGAAAGCAACATTTGCTTCTAACAAACCCTGCAGGGAATTAAGCAGGTGCAAGAGCCTACTGTCTGAGGGAAAGAAAAAATCTGTTAATATTTAACTCCCAAACAAATGCTGAAATTACTGCGGAAAGGCTTACAATTTATACTGCATTGAATCAAGCAGCTGGTGAAACATTTAAAAGCCTGTAAGGTAATATGGTCATTAGGACTAGTTAAATTCCTTTGAAGGAATTTAGCAAAAGATTCCTAGGCTGCTTCAAATGAAATACTCAAAGGCTCTCATTGACAAGGCATAATGGGATGGACAGGAATGTTGTGGTGTTGATAAGAGGACCTTTAAAGCTGAAACTTGCTAAGGATAAGTTTTGACAACCTGGCTGACAGCTCTGAAGGGAGAATATATCTGAAGAGGCAAGAGATTTAGATTCCTATCACCCTTCTGAAGAACAGCAACATCCAGGTTGTGAACAAATCTGTCCAAAGATGCTCTGAGCTATAGCATAGTTTCACATGGATCGCAACTGATCTTTACAACGCATGAGGGGCAGCAGATACTGTCTGTCAGCAGCAGGGCTACTGGATTACAAAGATGGGAAACCTGTCTTACTATTCTAAAGAGATATCTATCAAGACCAGCCACCAGCACATGCTACCCTTCTTTTAATCAGTGACAGATCTGGATGCTCATAACCTGAACAGAACTTTCCATCTGTTGTGCTGTTTAACAAGTTTCAGATCGGAAATCGCTAACATTTCAACTTTATCTGATACTCGGTGCCCCACACAACAACAGAAAGAATCGGTCATTCCAGAAGCTGCATATTTTCACCATTCAAAACCAATACAAATTTGTAGTGCAGCTCATTAATACACTAGGAGAAACTGTAATTATTTAATTAATACTGTTGGGCAGTATAAAACTATTGAATTTTTCATTCCCTAAATTAGAAAAGAGATCAAAGCAGAAGTCTAACACAGCCCAGTTTTCCAGGCTTTTGTCTCCTCTGGTTTAAATGCAGCCTCCTCAGTTTCTACTTACACTGCCTTCCTCCCCTGCTTCTGTACCCTCAAGCTCTGGCATGTCCTGGATCTTTCTCCACTGCAACACCCTAACTTCTCTTTCCCGGCTTGTCTCCACCACAGTATCTCCACATGTTTAGTCTAGTTTTGTTTGATCTTCCAGATGGAAAGGAACAACGCTGGCTGTGACTAGACCAGACCTATGCATGCAGATTGGCCAAACAGCTCTTCCTCTTGGCCGCCAGGCAAACCAAACACAAGAGCAGCCTTCCAGCTACTGCATGTCTGCCAGCTAGATGAGGGGGACTACAGCTCCCAACCTGTGGGCAGTCCAGGCTTGCTGGAAAAACTCAGCACGCTTAAGACCATTTGGATTTGGTAATCAGGGAGCCCAACTGATACAGAGAAGGAGAGAAATACATAGGAGAGAGTGCTCATTCACGATTCTTGTCTCCTTAAGAAACCAAGATAAATTCAACAATTGTGATCTAGCACCTGTCAGTCTGCAGTCCTTTTGGCCAATGGTGATAATGCTTTATCAAGAGCTACAGCACTTATTCTGCACTTACCTGTATCAAACCTCTTGCTAGCTGTTATGGAAAGGGAATGTAGGAAATAAACAGGGAAAGACAAGGAAAGCAAGCAAAATCCTCACACACGCACATTCAAAATCTGAATTTTTTCAGACATACTATAACTCTAAATGCTACAAAACCTAGGTTTTGTAGAACTTCATAAAAGGGAGATCAACTGGCAATACTTGCTACTTTTTTTTTAATTTACTTTAAGGATAGGGGAAGGAGGTACCCAATGTTGCACCAAAATAACATATCCACAAACATTTATGTGATATTTAAACACGGAAGGAAGGATAGGTGATTTAGTAAGAGCATCACACAAACAAAATAGTGCAAAGCTGCTGCCATTTTTGGTCAGCTAAAAGCAGAAGGTCAGAATAAGTGAGAAACAGGAGGCAAAACAATCTATTTAACAATGTCATTTGGGAACAACACTGTTATATGTAATATTAAAAAGGTCTAATTTCCACTAACTCCTCTGTAACAAGTGTGCTATTGCTACATTGCCTCCAGCAAGAGGCAGGTTCCAGGGCTTAACACCTCGCAAGTAACACCCTGGCCAGAAGAGCTCGCAGAGGACCAGATCTCATCATGACCTTGTTTTATTTCTTCATTTTACCATTCTTATACCAATAGAAAGCCCTTGAGTTAATGGTTATGTACTTTTCTATAAAGTGTTAAATTAATAGAAATGTAGTAATCTCTTGAGTAAGAGCATTGAAATATGTGGAGCTTAATTACACATGTTTTCACGTGGATAGGTGATCCTTACTAGTAAAGTGAATGAGGCTGCACACATTTAGTCTGCTCAGACAAGTTTTACTTTCAGTAATGAGACTTGTCACCAGGACTCAAAAACGACAGCATCAAACTGACTATATATTTTGTTACAGAACCTATACAAAAAGCTAATCATAAAGCATGGTGAAATACATCTATATGTAAAGATAGAAGTTCCAAAATGGCTGTACAATATCAGAGGTTAATATTTTAATGATGTCTCTTTAAATAATACATCATCTTTTGAACAAGCTAATACTTTATAGATGAGCATCTTTAAACCAAGTGTAATTGAGCTACAGTGTTTCTATAGTAGTGTCCCCTCATTCTGAATCTCTTTTAACACTCATTGATTTCTGCCAGACACTCATTGGAAGAATTAATTTATTTATGAACTTGTCATTACAAGTCATTGATTAAGATGTCCTTCCTTAAAGATTTAATTATGCCCAAAGATAAAAGATTTGCTAATTATTGTCTTTTATCTAATTGAAGCTTTGTATTACAAATAAAGTTCAAAGGTTTAAGACAGTTGCCCTTTCAACCATTTGGGCAAAGATGAGAATTTAATTAGAGGGGAGACCATGTTCTCACTAGAATCTTCAGACATGTTCCAGGAGCCATTCTGGTAACAGAATTGATGACTATTCAATGTGCAGAGATCTCAGAAAATCTTTTAACCTTTTTTTGCCTTTCACATGTTTTCACAGCATTGCTCTTTATTTTGGATGCATCAAGCAATTTGACAGTCTGACCCAGCTAGTGAAATATCTTAAATCAAAGATTAAGAACTTCCATGTTTCTTTTTCTTCCAGTTTTACCTTCTCTTAGATACCAACAATGGGAACAATTCCTAAGGATCTTCAGAAAAAGATAGCAGCAATAACCTCACATAAGAGTTGTTCCTAATTGAGGACTAAAGCAGAAAAACATCAATGTATAAATATCAGTATCTCTTAACAGTAAACAATTCAGAAAAAATACTATTACACACAAGGTTTCTTCCTGTGTCATTAAAAAAATTTGTGAACTTGTTGGCTCATTTCATAACAGCCCATATCAAAAAATGGACACATCTACAGAACAGCAAATCCTAACATACTAATGACTGAATTTTCAAACTTCCTAGGATGAGACCACATTTGCAGAAACCCGAAGCACAAAGCTATCCTGTTTGGTACACACATCTATCAGTACCGCATGCAAATACCACCTGCGGGAACTGTACTTGCAAACGATAGCAAAGATATCACACTGTGTTCATAATTATTAGGTTTTGCACACAGCTGCAAATACACAGTTCTAAAGAGCTGGTCTGCTGGGAAGCCCTTGTTCCCCCAACAGCATTTACTGTTACGGTACAGAGAACCCAAGGCTCAGCTGACACTTCCACTACATGGATAGGAAGACTTTGTGGTAAAGGCCCTGACAGTCCCCATTAGACACAGAATGATTGCTCTGAAACTATAAGCTATTCCAAGTAGGTATTTGGTCATAACAAATGCCCACTAGACTACTATCTAGTGAAATTGCTTGACATTTATACATATAATTAAAACAAGTATAATCAATCAATCCATCCATATACAATCAAACTATAGTTTTGAAAGTCTCCTTGATTTATGACATAGTTTATATGAATAGAATATTTAATACTTCAGTGAGCCAGTGTTTCCTCATTTTTTATTTCTATTTTTCAAAACACATATTAGACATTTGAAACAGTGAATGAGCTTTGAGTGACCTTTACCAAAATAACTTCATACTAAAATATACTTGAATTCAAGTACTTGGCCCAGATTCCTGTAACTTTTTATTACTTCTGAGAAGAACTAACCAAGTAAATTTCCATGCACACAGTGGAGCCACCCAGGCTGAAAGAGGGAAAAAGAAAGACATTCATTAAATTACCAGGTGATAGAAGACCCACAGCTTTTGTGAGCACTGCCACAAATGTCAGTCATCTTCTATAGAAAAAGGAGAAAGATACAGGATCAAGGAGTTGTATTTTGAGTCAATGAGTTCTGTTCAATAGTACATGTCACGCCAAGTGTCAGTCAAAGTGAATCAAACAGCTCTGGAAAGATGGGACAGATGTGCAGAACTGGAAGCTTACTCTGTTCTTAGTGAATTACCACCTGACATCTTGGTTATAAAGCTAAAGACAGAGAAGGCTTTTGCAGAAGTACTTCACCCACAGATTACTGGATGCTAGGTTACTTGGATGTTGACAAGACTCAAAATTTCACCCTTTTGCCTTAAGCTACTTTATGAGACCACTACTAAGGAGTAAAGAATCTGGCCTGACTTAAATGTTACAAACCATTTCATGTTTGTAGCAGCATAACCAAAAGGCTTACAAGAGCCCCAAGCCTAAATACCCTCACACAGCCCATTTTCCTCTTTCTGTGAGGTTTTCTGTTTATTGGGCAACCTCACACTGCTCCTAGCAGTCAGAGTGCCACGCGCAGGGAAGTTTCTAGTGTGCTGCTCTCACTACAATTGTCAATTCCTGTTAATACTACTCATAGTAAAAAGATGCTTCTAAGGTACAGGAGCTTTACCTTTTTCCTTACAGTTGTAGAATTACAGAAGTGTACCTGCCTACAATTTTTTATAATCATTTCCATAAGAAATGCCTTCTTGCAAAAGCTATGAACTGCTGCTTTGCACCTAAGCTTTCCCAAAATTAAAGCATAGTTTTATACCATCAGCATGATGAGACTAAAATGGAAATCCAAAACTGTTGAAGATGGTTTGGTTCAAGTCTTAATTTTGACCTACTGCTTTTAAATATAAGTTTTGCCGCTCAACAACTCACATTATCTTCAGCAGGAATTCAGTGAACTTTGTACCTCACTGACACCCAGATGCTTAAAGCAAAATCAGTTTTGAGATTTTCTTTTTATAAAAAATCTGGCAAAATACACACGGGTAGGCACACATTTCTTCACTTCTCACAGTTACAGCTTAAGCATATCTCAAGAGCATCTAATCAAACACCTTCTCAAAATCTTACCCTTTATCATTCTAGAAAAAATGTTATGGTACAAAGAAACCTGTTCTAACTACTTGGCAAGCTCAAATTTTTCCATCTCACTTCAGTTTTCACCCAAGTGAAGGACATGTCAAGACTACACTGATCAATTAGACAGTATAGGCGCCCTGTTCTTTATGCTGTCCAGTGTGTGCAACTCTGTCGATTTTTGCTGCATGCAGAACATGGCTACAGGTTAAGCACTACATCCTTAAGAGGGAGCCTGCAGTGAGCGTGCCACAGAACCAGCAAAATCCCATACATACTTTAAAGTTGTGCCTAGTTTATTTCCAACAGAAAGAAAAACTTAATAATCATAATTTCCTCAGCAAAGTCTGCCTTCTTCCTCAAAACCTAAGGGATGTATCACCTTTGAAGCTGGAAGAATAAAAACAAAACTTAGTAGTTTTAAAACAAAAAAAGCTATACCTATATGGAACACTTATGTTCTCAGCATGCTCCAAAGAATCATCTAAGGGGAGTCTTGCTCCCTAAGATGCTCCAGAGCACTGTACATAATCAAGAACACTAGAAAACTGGATTTGTGCACTGGCCATTACCTTAGTTCTTCATTTATGAGCAACAATGTAAAATAAACTTGATGATAGAAAAGAAAGCGACCTTTCCTTCCCTATTCTAAATGCTGATTAAATATTAATATTTTCTTTAAATGAAACAGTGGACTATCAGAAGAAAGAAATAAAAGCACTTGCTAAGACCTGAAAGCAAAAAATCCATGGCAATTTACTGTAAAGCATTTGTCTTTGTACAAATGACAGAACTCATGAGACAGTGATTTGTATGTGCTCCCCCAGAAACATACCACACTGAGCTAGGCAAATACAATCATCTCTGTTCAAACAATATTTCAAATTTAAGAATTGTTCTCTTCAGTTCACTGCAGTACTTTTTATTTTTGCTCTCACATATCCACATTGCAACCAGATTTCTCCATTAGTGAGGCTCACTGACATTGCTGATAACAGAGCAGGTTAATTCAGTAATTTTACCAATGAGCCTGCACATGATGCGAATGACACCAAGAATTACCTGCAGTCTATAGGAGAAAAGTAATATTAAAAGCAAAATGTTTGATGAGAAAGCAAAACTAACCAGAATAGCTCAAAATCACCTTGAGGAAAAAAAAAAAAAAACAAAAAACCACACATACAAAAGGAGCAATTCTAAATAATGTGGGGTTTTTTTCTTTAGATATTGATGTTGCTGAATGAATGCTATAGCTCTCCAGCAGGTAAGTGGGGTGGTCACCATAAGCTAATGCATTATTGCTATGAGCACCTTTGTGAAACCTTCATCTAATGCTCCCACTGAAGTCAATAGACAATCTGCCTCTTGCTTCTGCCGTACCAGAATCTGCAATCTCACAGTCAAATACTCTCAAATTTCAGATTCTTGAAGTTTCTGCTCAGCTGCATGTTTTTCCTTTTAGATTCAAAATTTGGAAAGGATGCACAGCTAAGTATGCCTGTAAGAGTACTCCATCCCTGATGCTTGCATGCTATTTTACATGGTGATTTACTTCATTGTTTCTCAAGGGACTGTAAGTTAAGGATGAGGACCAAGTCCCCGCACAACAGGTCCTGCTCTCAGAATACAAAATGGAAAAGGAAAGTGAAGTGTCCTCATATGGGAGAGAAGCTTGCATCTTGTCAGATTTTTATGTGGTTTATTTATTTTCATAAGTAAGCTGTAGTATCTGGGCATCTCCTAGTATTATTTATAGGCATTTCTATAGAGCTCATAATCACAGTATCTGAGTGCCTCACACTATTTACGATATGCCATTTATCTCTAGAGGGTACAACTCTCCTCCTTTCTGCTTTGAAGATGGCTTCTCATAGAGATAAGGTACAGATGATTAATGCCTTCTGCACTTGGCATCTTGTGACATGGCTCTGTGGGGAAATGTGAGTCTTTAATCACACTCTAAAGCAGAGGATTTGGGCTCAGTTTGATCTTTTTTGGACTGTACCTTTTTCTGCAAATATAGAGTACAGTAAATTTCAAAAAAGTATGAAGAGAACAAGAAATTCCATAGAAAAATCAGCAAGTGCAGTTTTTCTCTCCTGAAAAGCCACACATGACAAAATATCTTCCTTAAAGGAATACAAACCCCAACAATGTCTCCACATTACGTAGATTCTGATCCAGTGAGACTTCATTTCAGACACGTCTCAGAGCTGTCCAGTATTCCAGGGGACTTTTTTTTTTTTTTTCCAGTCTGAGAAGGTTAGAATGTTTCCTGAGAGGCTGAGCGATGGAAAAATGAAGCATCTTTCATATTGACGGGCACTAAGCATTTGTTTTTCTAACTGGCATGAGCTCACATATCCAGTAAGAAGATTCTGAATTGCCTTGATGAATGAACTCAGCTTCTTCAGTCCTACTGAAGAGAGGACTGAGATTTGTCCTTTTACACAAAACATACAGAAAAATGCAATCAGCTGATAAACAGCAAGCCTTTGATGATGATGACTCTTCAAAAATATATTTAGGAAAAAGAATAACCAGAAACTAAGTCAAAGAGGTTATTTAAGAGGATGAGGTTTCTCATAGCTCAGGACTATTTTGTCAAAGTGGATAGGTTTCAATTTCTGAAGAAATATAAGATTTTAAACCAAAAAAATGTAAGTATAAACAATGTATTTCGGTCACTAAGGAAAAGTTTTCTGATCCTAATTCACACCCCTAAGGATGTTACTGATCCTTAGAAGACCTCACTAGTGAAGACTAGAGAAAGATCAAAGAAAGAAAACCATCAATCAGGGTAACTTAGATTTTAAGCTCTTTGGCTTTCCTTGGTTATGTCAGTGTCTGAAACTTTGACCTTAAGTAGACCTTAAGTAGAACTGGAATACAAATAGGCATTTCCTCACTGGAGTAACTACTGAACATCTTCTATCAACATTTCCTCCATTATTAAATAATTTTACATTATTAAATAAATTTGCATGGACTTTGCTGACACAAAAATTTCACAAACATTTCCATAATTAAGATGTCTGAATGAAGGGCAGCTGTCACAGGACAAAATTCACAAGAACATAATTTAATTCTAAAGATATCTCTAAATAGCTTCAAAAGACACACTATGAACAGGAACTTCCAGAAGTTTAGCACATATATCTTCAGGAAGTGTCACCATAAGTATATTCTGAGTGAGGTGGTGTCAGCTTAGACAGATACACGTTATTTCTACAAGATGACTCATTTACTAGTTGCCAGATACTTCCCCATCCACATCTTCTAGTCCGTTAGAAACAGGAGCATGATTTTTCACATGACGGATAGAGAAATGCTGGTTATAAAAGAGCTGCATTCTCAGAAATCTGTTGAGCACTTGGGAAAAGTCTGGCTAACTAATCCTTCCAGTGTCAAAAGAGGGACAAAGCTCTTGTGACAAATCATTTCCATAATGATTAATGTGGGGTCCTCCGGAAATCAGCCCCAGTGTTAAGGTTCTTTAAGTTTCTTACTTTAGAAAGTCCTCACAAGGAGGTACCACTCAGTTTGAACACATCATGAATGTAAAATACATTCCAAAAGAAAAAGATAGCAAATAACTATGATGGTATGCCCAAGAAATCATAATACTTTCACAGTCTAGCAATTTTTAAGTCAGAAATGCCACAGTATACAACTGGCTCAGACTCCTGAATGTATTTGTCCTCCTAATTTACCCACAAATGGAGCACAAAATAGTGCTGATGCAGAGGTTTTTGTTTTTGTTTGGGGTTTTCTTGTTTGTTTTAACAGAGCCCAGCAGTAGAAGGTCCCAGCCTTGGCCCAGCATCTCACAGTTTGTGGCAGCACAGAATCCCATTTACCAGGTTACCTTCTACACAGATAGCCAAGGTCAACCCTCATTGCTGAACCCAGTCTTCTTACCCAAATTAAATACATAAATCAGAAAGAATGGAATGCATTCAAATGTGATCTTAGAACCAAATGCAAAGAGAAATAATTCAGCTTAAACTACTGAAATTACATTGCTATGGAGTTGGGAAAATGACAGTAGAATCAGCTCAGTATTCCTCACTATGAATTTACTTCCTTAGCAGAGAGATTTCCAGAGAAAACCATCTGGGTAAAGAACAAGAAGGCAAAGATGAAAGACACTGAAAGGTATAAATAAAGGTGCAGGATAAATCAGTTACAGTTATTTCGGATTTTTTTGAGGAAAAAAGTCTAATTTCACAATCTAGGCATCATCCATTGCAATTTAGTTCAGAGAAAACGTTTGTAAAACCACAAAGGTGCATCAGAGGGAAGCAAAAATAATTCGGGTTTTTAGAAAAGATATGATGATGATTGAAGATTAGCTGGGATTGGCCTCCATAGCTTGAGAAAGGATGAGTAAAGGGAGAAGAAGGATTCAATTTCCAACAAAGACTGGAAAGGCAAGTGACGGACTGGTGTAGATGAACAGTTTCTCAGTTGCTATTCTGAAAGAAAGTAGCCATCAGCTGAAGCCAGGGAGAGCAATAACACACAACAATTCAGTTACATTTCATAAACTGCGTTGGCACACAGCAAGAGGCCAAAGTCAGCAATAGATGTAAGCAGCATAAATCACATCAAGAAGCAAATGAACACACATAAGGCCTGATCTTCCTGTTTATATCAGCACACAGCAGGAGGGAATGCAGTGAAATCATTCAACGCTGAGCGCAGAAGTTCAGAGAGGAGAATTAGACCTCTGAGGTTTGGGTTAGTTGGTTTGGTGGGTGGATTTTTGGGTGAGGGCATGTGTTTTAAGAACAAAAATATAGGCAACCAGTTTAGGTATCCCAGCAAAGGATGACATGCTGTGGGCTCAACTGATGTAAATCAGACATAGAAGTGAGTTGAACACTATTTCCTTCCTGTGACGGAGGTCCCCAAACGTATTCTACCAGATCCAGCACTGAAGCCTGCATTTTTCTGGTGTTGAGCCTAGACGTTGGTGCAGTGGTGTTTTCATGCAAGACTATGCAAACTGAGTTCTCAAGTGAAAGCTATTACAGATAATATATTCTAAACCAAGAAGACTTGCTGGATTGCATGTGGAAAGCACAGGAAAAAGAATAGGACAAGAATGGCAACTTTTTGTTGCAGTCTTGCAAATGTGTTTCTAAAATGGGATTAACTTTGTCTACACTAAGGTCATACTCTTTTGAAAGTTCCTCGTTACAGACAGAACTGACAGGATGGCACTCCTTGTTGACATGGCATTCCTGCTATGCAATACCAGTCACAACTCACAAAAATACTTTTACAAGGCCTGACACGATGCTTTGCAAGTGCTAAATTTTTATCCTCTCATATTGAGGTGGGACAAAGAGGGGGTAGGTGTCTTCAGCCATTTTAATGTATTTTATAATGCTTCCAGATGCTGCATGCTAGACTCACTAAGAGCTTCTCATTATCATAAAATTTACATGCTCTGTGAGCTGAAAGACGCTCTTCGATGTGATAATAAAAGGCATATTAATTTGACAAAAATGATCAAAAGATCATGTAAAGATACTATAGAGCATGCAAGGACATTGCAAATAATCTTTCCCAAGGACTTGGAAAAAAATAACAGCAAAACTAAGTCCTTGCGCTTTTTCCACTATGTTCTTCACTTAACATAATCCCCTGACAACAATACTGAAAACTCAGCATCTCACACATTTAAAGCACAAAAAGAACACTAACTGGTGTTCTGGGCTAGTCCTGTACATTGGTGTATGATTTCTTTGCTAAGAACACATGAAGCATCCTTTGATTAGTGCATTATCATGGACATCTGAAACAACACTTGAGTCATGAAGGACATGTACACCAACTAATGTCAGATTGTTTCAATGACAGGCTACTGTATACTTTTTTTAAACATTCCACCAAGCTATGGTATTTTACGTTAGGACATCTGAAACACCATGTAGTAGAGATATAGTTCCAAATGCACTGTGGAAAACAAGTGATAAAACACTGCCCTAACAGCAATATGTAAGTTTCTCTAACAAGTTTATTTCCAGACATCTCACCAAAGCCTGGCTCAAGGCCAAGTGCAGGTCTCCGCTTACCTTAATATAGCAAAGGCACAGTTACGAACCACAAAACACCTAGTCCTGTTAAACATATCAAGAAACAAAAGAAAAAAGAAAAAAAAAAACTCACAAACCAAAAAACAGCAAAAGATAGATATGTTTATTTACTCAGACTTAAAGACAAAAGCTAGATTCAGGAAATCCTTTATGAACTCACAGGATAAAATATGGTTTCTCCATGAATGACCTCAACATTTTGTCATTACATATTTTGGCTATGCAGTATCATCTTCTGATCTCAAGAGATCAGTATTTGAAATGAAGTCTTTTTATGGGTTTTCTCCAAGTGTCTAAACAGACTTCTCAAGGTAATACACATTAAACTTGAGAAGTATTAACTACACAGTAAAACTTTATTTTATGTACAACCATGTAAATGAACCATGTCTGCTTTTTTCCAGAACTGGTGTCTCTGAAAATATTTTAATATTAAAGTTGAATTAAGGAAAGTTCTCATAACCATGTGACAGGAAAATGGACCATCTTTTTATTACGCTGATTTACCAGATTACCAGAAAACAACACATCTGCACACTGAAGCTGTTAAACACTCCGATACTACGGACTCAAGGAGGACATGCCAGATTTATACCAGCTTTGAAGAATGCAGGCACCATGATACACTGCAGTTTTAGATGCTGCAGTTATTCCCATGCTAAGTATAAAAGATAACTGTGATAGTTCAAATAGCATTGCACAGTAATTGTTGAGATTTTAATAACTTTATTAATAATGTAGTAAACTAATGCTGATTAAATGTCTCTAACATTCTTTTTAACTGCAGTGGGTAATCAAAAACTGATCCATTTAAACTAGTTTTCCTGTAAGCTAAAAGGAACTCCATGTAAGCTACCGTTCCCCCTTTTAGCCAGCTCTCACCTCGTGCCACCGTGGGCTAGCAGTGAAACAACTATACACCACAGAGTATCCCAGCAAGCAAAAAGTTCTCAGAAGGTTTCTCTGAAGAATCTTACTATGACAAACTTATGTTGGTGCTTCAAGCCAGTATTTCTTCCCGTTTTATGAGATGGCCTAATAAAAGATGCTAGTCTTTCTTCATACACCTTGTTTCTTTAAAATGGAAGAAAGAATTCCTGTAACCATCCTGGATCTTTTTAACCACTTTTCTAAGGCTAAAGAGTTTATTTTGGAGAAGAACTCATGACAACATGTGCCAGCTTCCAAATCTAAATCAAGAAATACACACCATTACGAAGATCTATTGTAGTATGGGTTTCTGGAGGTCAAAGTATAACCTGTATTTCTTCTTGCTGAATAAGAAGATACCATTAACTTCAGCAGAATTCCAATGTTGCTAAATATTGCATTTAAAGACCATACGATTTATCATGACCAGTAATACTTTGACAGGTGTCAAGATTTTAATATCTTCTGATGGATCAACACAAAAACCCCAGTACTGAAAACTGATGTTCATTAACAACAGCTTTCTCTTCCATAGCCTCTCACCATCTTTTATCCATTACATGTTAACCTGATAATCCTAAGTATCTGTCAAAATTTCGCCCAGAGGAAACAGTTTGGCAGTTAAAAGAATTAAGGTTCTTAGAATTATCTAGAAATAGAATTTTCATTAAAGGAAAAAAGTAATCCATATTTTAGAAGTTAATTTTCATCTTTCATAAATGGTGTAACTTACAGCTAAATCATTGGAAATTATAACTAGCTCTACAAGTTGAAACACCAAATAGCTGAGTTCTGCCAAGTTACTGGCCTATTAATCCAGTATAATCCACATCCTTAAAATAACATCTTCAGAAGGATTGTGGCTATATCCATCTGTTCAAGCACTGAATATTTTATTATGTCTTACAGAAACACCAACGCATTATAGAAATGTCATCCAGTGATGTTTTTAATTCTTTTTATATCTGACTAGCTAAAGACATCTCTGTTCCAGAGCAATAGAGTTAGCAGGTAAACGAACATCCTACTTCCACTCAACAAGTCACTGGAATTTAGTATTTCAGGTAGGATAAAAGAAACACTAGCAAGTCCCAGAAGCAAAAGTAGCAAAACCTACAATCGACCTTCTCACGCAGTACTTCAGCAGCGATGTGGCTGCAAACCGCGTGTGACACCCAGCTTGCTCCATGGGCAATGCTTGTAGGGATGTTTCCTTAAACCATGCTGATAACACAGCACTAGGAGTTAATGAGATGACTGGTAACATTACCACTACATGAAAAGAAGGTACCGCACCATCCATCAAGTAAATTACTGGTTCCTTATGCACATTTGCAAATGAAAGATTTTGTAACAGTCTTGTCTACCAAACACACCAGGTGATTAATTCCTTGGACCCGTACCTTTTCTTCTTATACCAGAATAAGCCAGTGGGGAACATGTTTAAAAACAACATAAATATAACAAATCAAAGCCAACACAATCTGTCAGAAGAGAATTTTATATTTTCAATTAATCTAAGCAAATAGCCGAAGTTATTTATGTCAGTGGAACAACACTGGTGTTAGAGTCTCTAACAGAGTCATACCACTTCAAAGGTGCATGTCTGGACCCCAAAAAAGACTTCTGAAGTTCAGAGCTATCTTGGAATTCGACTGGAGCCTGATTCTCACTAATGAAAACCCATTCCTTGAGGAGCTATCACAGACATGGGCATTTAATTCCACTCAAAAGGACTGAGAAATCTAATGTACTGGCATATTAGGCAGTCCCTTTTTATATGCCTCAGTTTTCATTTTAGGATCAGTGGGAGACAGAACCAAGTAGGGTCTGATACTCATTTACAGTCTAATATCAAAAAATGGTCTTATAATGGGCATCAGCATAACTGCAGTGTAACCAAACAAATTCAAGGATAAAAGAGGTCAATTCCCAAAGATTTATAACGATGTTATCAACTCTCTCTGCTCTCAGAAACTAAAAAAACTTGAGTAACAGTGATGAAAGAAACTTTTTTTTTTTTTTAACATAAATGCTACTAAAAACATACAGAAATCGGTAGAAAATTATAACTACTTTAAACCAAGTTGTAGAATTTTATGGTAAGGATATAATTTTCTGCTAAGTTTTATAGACGTGCCCAGAAATAAAACACCAGGCCTCTATTGAGTTTTATAGGGCTTTTCTGTAAGAATTACAAACAGTGGTATTCAAACAATACTTGTGGATCAGTCTGCCAGCAGCCCTGAAGCTAAAACTGCATTGCATAAACCAGGCATTGAATAATGTGGGATAATGAACAAATTCATAAAAAGTCAGTGGCTGTTTGTCAGTAATCTGTGAACAGACAAAGTGGTAAATTCATTGAATGAAAAACTCCTGGCTGTGAATACTTCACCCAACTTTACTGCTTTGCCTTTAAGGGACTGCCTGAAGGGCTTATAACTCCACAGCATTCTTGCCAGGTAATTTGTGCAGCATTTTTTAGCAACAGTTAAATTAAAAAGCCCTTATGGGAAAACTCAATGAATTTAATAGAGATGAAATCAATATGGTTCTGCAGAAATTACTCCAAAACCTTCAGTTAGATCCTCTCCCCTAATCTCAGCCCCTTTACAGTGCATAGTACAGTCAAAGCAGCGTAAGAGAATCCTAAAGTGGTGATTACAACTGCAGGGAAAATCTCCAGGGAAAGCACTTCTGAGACCCTACAAGAACTTGTTTTGCACCTGGAAGAAGAGGATAGCACGCAACTGAGAAGTAAGGCAGTTCTAACTTTGAACAACCCAAGGATGTTGATGCAGCTTAGCTAGGAACCAAATTATGCCAAGAACCTCGGCAGTAGCTTAGTACAAGGAAAGTTTAAATGCTTTTCAACTTTGCATTTGAGACAGTGTCCTTTCTCTGGAACAGTCAAGCAGCCCATAGAGTTAATATGGCAGTGCTATCTCAACAAGGGGACCACAGCCCATTTAATATACCCACAGAAAAGTTGGTCTTCCCGGCTAAATATGGCAAAATACTGCCTTTTGCCACTCCCTTATGCTTACACCACCTTCACTTCACAGGAAGGTAAATATGGACAAGCCAACGATAGGGAAAGCAGTACAAAGCCCACTTTTTCCCAGATGAATAAACATGTCCTGAAAATCCCAAGCGAGGCCCAAGCAATGAAAGTAACCACAGGGGGTGCAGCCAACACTGATGGAGCCTCATGAATACAGGGAAATCCTAACAATATTCCCTTTAGGAACAAGAGCCTTACAATAAAGGTGTCTGGGGTGGTGACAGTACCATTAGTAGTAAGTGTTACCCTATTTTGCACTGCTATTAGCTCAGATGACAAGGTAGTACACACCCATCACCATCGC
>JAVJGI010000036.1:17341350-17354570 GCA_035590275.1 Ibycter americanus
AGTCAGACGGTAAGTCCAGCAGTTGGAAAGATGGTGCTGCATCTAAAAACTCCTGATTTTAACAGTAACTATGCTCTCCTCTCTTCCTGAGACACCATGTGGAAAAACACATTAAGGTCTGCAAGATATGCTGGTTAGCATGGAAAGTATAGCAGCGCCTTAGACACAGGGGTGGCAGACAGGATCAGAAGACTCCATCCGCAAACAGTTATTTAACGTCAAAGAAAAATATTTAATTTTTGTCCCTTAACTTTTACAATTTCTCCTGATCAGTTTTTAAAGCTTAGTTTTCGTATCCAAGTTCATCTAAGTGGATGACCAAGGGAATAAAGTGTAGCTGAAATCAACATGCTCTTAAGAGCTGCTTAGATTTTGTAGCTTTGCTTAGTACAACACATTTATGAAACTGCAGTAACCACAACAATAAATGTAGTTATCACTAATTATAATACTAGATTTTAAATGTAACTTGAGTGTCTCCAGTGGCTTTTAAAGTGGTGTAATACCACAGCCAATTCAAACTTAATTAAAACTATCAGTTTAATTTAGTTTACATTTACAGCTAAAAAACCTAGGAAAAAAAAATACCCAAACTTTACAGCCATTCTGTAACTCTATTCCAAATACTTATATTAGGGACAGGGCAAATCTGAATATTTCTTTTGATAAATGACTTTTATTATAATCTTTTTGCCCATCCATGCTTACATGTCATCTTATTCTTTACTTAGCTTAGAGTAGAAAAATGCACACACTTCCCTTTTCTTAAGGGATGTACGTGCATTTTTCCACTCAGTGCTTAAAGAATTGGACGAATAAATCCCACTGGTAATTACAGCATGTAATCTTATCTGAGGTTCAATCTGTTGCACTAAAAATCTCCCCTGTGACATCTGAAATGGTAGACAGATATAATGGAAGATTTCTGGAGTCTGTTCTGCTGTCCTACATCACAAAAGCCAACAGCAACAAGACTGGTCTCAGAAAATTGCCTTAAGCCTCTGAGCATAAAGCTTTGACTTTTTAAATGAGTCCATGAAAACTGACTCGTTCTTCTGCCCTTTTGAAATTCCCAGCCCACATCCCTATTTGTGAGAAGGATTATTTTTATTTTATGCAGTGGTAGTGTTTAGAGGCCCCAACAGAGAGTAGGGCCCCATTGTACTAGACACTGAGCAAGCACACAGCAGAGGGCCAGTGCTCTGGAAAACTGACAGAAGAGAGTGGGAGAGGAAGCAGAGGCACAAGGAAGTGGCTTGCTCAAGATCACACAACACATCATTAACAGGCCAAGACCTTCTGGTTCTCCATGAGGTTAAGGAACTAAAGATCCTCAATATGATGTGAACTCTTAGCACAGAAAAATGATACTTTCTTTTTAACATTTATATAGCTAAATGTCCCTCACCTGCCCATAAAAACACAATATACTGAATATTGTCAGGCACAAGATACTGGTCTAGAATACTCACAGTCCTGATCCACTGCAGAAGTGCTGATACTCCATCTAGCCTTCAAAATGAAAGCAGATTTCAGAATCAGGTATTGACCAAAGAACTTCTGCATGCATTAGCAAACAGTGCCTGTCTTTGGTTCATCTTCACTACATCGTATCCAGTCCTCTTCAGGCATTATAAATACTAATACCAATTTGCTATTTTCCTGGAAGGGAAACTCGCACCAGGTCTCAGAACAGATGTGTTCCTGTTAAAATTATAGTGCTGCCACTGATATGAATGGGAAGAAAACTGAGACAGTGCAAAAAAAGGAGACTGGGATTTCAGCTTCACGGGTACTATATGACTTGACTGCCTCAAATAGCTATCCTCCTTTTCCCAAACCTCAAAGAAAGCATAAAATTTCTTGCAAGGTAGAAGTATATGTTGGGTAGCCCCAAAGAAATGCTGTTCTCTAAAATCTGAGCAGAACAAAGCCCTACAAGTGGCAGCAGTTGTATTTAATAACATGCCACGTCAATTATTACAGCTTTTCCTAAGAGATTTTAAAGTTTCAAATGACAGAACAGTGGAAGATTGTACTAGATTGGCTCCAATCTGTAGCCTTGGCTGGCTTTTCGTTAAACACCTTTCAGCCCCAGCTGGGATTTAAAAGGCTGCACAGAAATGTTCAGGCTTGCCTCAGAGCTCTTACCTTTACCAAAGAGTGGTCAACTAACTAGACGTTTACGAATAGTTTGCAATTATAGTTCTGAAGCATGCTTTCTAGAAAACCTAGCATGTGGTTAAAGTTAAGATATTTATGCCTTAATGAAGCGTTCATTCTAGCACAGAACTAAGCCAGAAACTGCTACATCGTTGTGGCACAACTGACTGATTAAATCCAAACTAAAAGGTACTTTTGAACAAAGACTAACATTAATCATGCCATTCATGAAGTAGCTAGCATCCTAATCTAATATAACATTAAAGCACTTTATCCCACTGCAAGAACCACTGCATGACTCTGTTCTTTCCCAGAAATTGTAAAGTTTCCAGTAAAAAAAGGTTCAGGACATTCTTCAAAGCATTGATTTTTCTCAGAACCATGTATCTGTTCCACCTTCACCATGTAATCAGTCAGAGTCAAGTCCACTGAAGGCATGAGAGGTGTGGTGGTAGTTGTGTCACAGAAAATTTACCAGGACTACATGTAATCTAGGATGAGAGGGGTAAGGTACAGAAACTCACTTTAGAAATTACACAAGAGGAAATAAAGCAGGAGCGCAGAGCGCATGTATGTGCACATGAAGGGATCACACAAGGCACACCCAGCACATGGGGCCAAACTACAATCTCACCTGCTTATTTACCTTCTTCAGGCATGGAATTTAGCCTCACCATTTCATGGCTCCACATTATGTCAATCTTGCTTGACCAATAAATGCTATTTGAACATCATCCCTAATGCATCAATGCCACTATTCAGCAGTTCAGGGACTTGCCATTGTCACACTTCTCAGAAATATGCTGTCATGGAAAATGACTGCTGCATCACCACAAGCAGAGACAGAAAAAAACCTCACAAGACAACTCACACTCAGTGTACAGCATCAAACATTTTAAATAATCTGAGCTGCACAGACTTCAGCTGGCACTGTGGGCAGATAGCTAAGAAATCCCAGATCAGTACCTGAGATGGCATCCTAGCATTCTCCTGGCAGCCCTTAAAGCCAATTCCCATCTCTCACTCACTCAAAATTACAGCCAGCGAAGTCAGCACAGTTGAACCATGCTAAGAGTGGCAACTGAAACAAAAATAAAATTCCATGGATTAAGATGTAGGAGCAGATCAGAATAAACATTATAGTAGCAGCTTGTCAGCATAAAGAGTTAAAAGTTGACTTTCTAAAGAAAATTATATCCATCTGATAGAACTTAGGAACAAAACTATACTCGAATTTTTTTTTTTAATTTCTGGTTTTTAAAAAACTACACTAGTGTTGACTAACAGCTACATTCTTCTTGCCTGAACTGCATCCTACCCGCACAGTGAGCATGCTGAAATCAAAACCTCACTTCTGTCCAGCGAGTTTAGTCTGCCATCAGAAAAAATTAGAATTTGGATGTGAATGAAAGATCCTCTCAAGTACCCTTTTAACAGTTGTTTGTCAACTATCACTGGCATTTTTTAAAAAGGATTTTAAGTCTAGAATCAAAGCCGTTTAATTGCCATGAGAGTCTCCAAGCAGAGTTTATTCAGTATAAACCCTTGGGCTGCACAAACTGAAAAGGCTCACGATCCCTTGTCAGAGCGGAGGAAGGAGACACTGTGACAAATGCTGTCGAACAACAGACTCAAACCAAAGCACAGATCATTTCTTTGATCAAGAGAATCACAGCCTGAAAATCTGAAAATATCAGCACTCTGCACTATCACTTACAAATTGTGATAACAGTTTAACACTGAATTGCTCTGAACTTATTTCCTTATAATAACTGCTGTATATAAGGAAGCTGAAAGCAGTTTTGAATTTTCATTCATATGCAATTTCAGTGGATAAGATGGAAAAACTTTTCTAAAAAAATACTTAAATATTTAATGCATCAAAGTAAAACAGCAACAAAAGGAGATACTGGGGAAAAGCCACACAAAACATAGGGTGCAATATAGGTTTAAAACAATTGCTTAGAAGATGGGAAACCTGCTTCAAATGTAGAGAAAAGTTGAACCTGGATACTGCATAAAATCCAGGAAAGATATTAGGATGTTTGGATAAGAGGAAGACATCATCACCTTCTGCTGCTTCAGTTTCCCATTTCACTTCTTCCCCTGAGCTCAAGGGGATATTGGGACACACTATCCCTGCCTGTGGATCTATTCAAGCACTCTGATAATTGGCACCTTCAGAAAGGCCGATTTCTAAAGGAAATTGCTAAAGGATCTTCCCAAAAGAAACAAAATAAATCCCCCTACTCATTAAGCTGTAGTGAGAACTTACATTCAAGAAATGGGGTATTTGTTTTGAGAAAACATTAATACGGTGCACAAAGTAGAGGGAAGGAGCTGGATTAAACCAAAGAGTGCCTTCAATATTTTGCACTTGGCAGTAGCTCCTACCCTCACATCACAGATCACTGCTATTGATGATACACTGAAGTGTCCACTTGAAAGAGGACACGGAATCCCACGGATCATGATTGATGGCGTAATGCAAGTTGTGTTTAGACAGCGCGTACCCATGTTTATACATTGGTTACTTGGAAACCATGTGCCAATGGCTATTTTTTAATTTACACGTACACCTCACAGAAACATTTCCACCACATGAAAGATAGCATACAGTATTTCACTGTGGCTTCTGGTTCCACTCTAATGATGTCAAAGTCATATATTTACATTTACTTGAGAGCTTGCCAGTTCCAAGAGCACTACAGAAATTCATCACAGGATGCTGCTTTGACGCCACTGCAGCATACCTTTAGAACTGTCATTCTGTTGGCATTTTTCTAAGCTTTCTAGCTGTAGAAAGATTGAATTGAATAACTCATTCTGCTGGTTAGCTAAAGAAGGTAACTAAAGCATTTAAAGATTCACTAAATTACAGTGACGCATGCAAGAAAAATGCAACCCGTGAGGCTGCAATGCTGGGTTATAAAACTCAGTCTAGCACAAATCCTAACTCTTTCCAAAAAGTTCTACAAAAAGCTAAAAGCTTTCTGGTTTACTACTGAATTTATTTATTGTTCTGGACCCAAATACACAATCTTGAGATGCCTACAAAGAGTGTTAAATACAAGATTAACACCAATACCAAAAGAACAAGTCTCTAGTTGCACTAATTCTGATTATTACAGTAACTACCAAAAACCCCACAGTTTTCACACCGGACAGAAAGTTTACAGCAACTCCAGTTATGTCAGACAACAGGTGTGAATCTCAGAACAAGCATGTCTACCAAAAGCTCCCTTTCTCCTGGCTTTCAGGTAATCCAGTCTAGGAGTTTTTGGTTACAGCATTCTCCTGCTACGCGCAAAAGACAGCATTTAGGGAATCAGTATCATGTATAAACACAAATGTTCTCCAAACAGATTAGCAATGTAAAATAAATTCTACAATTGCATTTGCTTTTTTTTAAAAACCAGGAATTCTGATTTTTCCAGAATAACTGCAAATTAAAATTTAACTTGCCTCATACTCATTTCTGTTATAACTACCTTCCTCAACATTGTTCTATAAGCAATGGTCCCAGCAACTCTCACAATTAACTTTGCAAACTTTCTTACTTTCTTTATATTTAAAAAAGCCTCTAGGAGAAACTCCTAATAGCAATATTGCTCCAAGCAGTCTTACCCTAGTAAATGAGCTGGTATTGTTAATGATGGAGAAATCTCATGATATCTAATTACGTGTGTACACTTGCTGTGGTGTTTTCAGATTTCTTTGGTTTACAAACACTGAGTCTTTATGATATTTTGGAACTCTTAGTTCTTGTCCAAACCAAGGTGAAAAAATAATAAATGAGAATATTGCATCATCAAACTACAGGTTGCATTTTGGACAGTAGTTTAATTGGGACTTTCATCAAAGGTCACCCAGAACGCTCAAGTAATAGGAAATACAGCTCTTGTCCAAAAAATGTCAATAATAAGTTTCACCCCAATCCTCTACTACTTTCCCATCCATTGGCAGTTGTAGTCCAGGCTTCTGATGATTATGTATAAAGACACAAAATGCCAGGAGCACAGCTGTATCCATTCTTTCTCCCAAGATGGCAACAGCAGCCAGCCAGGACACTCCAATACTGTATCACATTTGAACACCACAGAGTGGTAAAAAGGCTGTTCTTGTTTAAGAGCCTCAACGCCACCTTTTATTAGCACCTGTCTAACGTCTGCTGTGTCCCAAGGTTAGCCACTAGACTGCAGATATGCAAGGTATTAAAATAGGCATTTTAACTTTAACCAGTGGTTGGCAGGGAACTATCTAGTTTCTAGTTATCTTTGTTGAACTTTTGAATGTGCATATGCACACTTAGTACCCAGAACAGGCTTGTGGTTTTGCCGTCAGTTCCTGCAAACTGAAACACCTCAGCAGTATGAAAAATACTTACGCAAACTTTACAGATGCTGTGCTCATTCACTTATCTTAGAATCACAGAATCATAGAATCGTTTAGGTTGGAAAAGGCCTTTAAAATCATCAAGTCCAACCATTAACCTAGCAGTGCCTAGTCTACCACTAAACCATATCCCTAAGAACCACACCTACACAGCTTTTAAATACCTCCAGGGATGGCAACTCCACCACATCCCTGGGCAGTCTGTTCCAATGCTGGACAACCCTTTCCGTGAAGAAATTTTTTCTAATATCCAATCTAAACTTCTCCTGGCACAAACTTGAGGCCATTTCCTCGTGTCCTGTTGCTTGTTACTTGGGAGAAGAGACCAACACACACCTTGCTAAAACCTCCTGGTAGTTGTACAGAGCAATAAGGTCTCCCCGGAGCCTCCTTTTCTCCAGGCCAAACACCCCCAGTTCCCTCAGCTGCTCCTAACAGGACTTGTGCTCCAGACCCTTCACCAGCTTTGCTGCCTTTCTCTGGACACGCTCTAGCACCTCCATGTCTGTCTTTTAGTGAGGGACCCAAAACTGAACACAGTGTTCAAGGTGCAGCCTCACCAGTGCCAAGTACAGGGAGACAGTCACTGCCCTAGTCCTGCTGGCCACACAGTTTCAGATACAAGCCAGGAAGCTATTGGCCTTCTTGGCCACCTGGGCACACTGGGCTCGTATTTATCCAGCCAACGCCCCAGGTCCCTTTCTGCTGAGCAGCTTCCCAGCCACTCTTCCTTAAGCCTGTAGCATTGCCTGGGGTTGTGACCGAAGTGCAGGACCCTGCACTGAGCCTTGTTGAACCTCATACAACTGGCATCGGCCCATTGGCCCACCCTGCCCAGACCCCTCTGCAGAGCCTCCTGCCCTCAGGCACATCAACGCTCCCCCCCTACAACCTGGCTGGGGACCCAGAGAACAACTGGTCTTGCTATTAAAGACTGAGGCAAAGAAAGCAAGAGGTACCTCTGCCTTTTCCTCATCCTTTGTCACTACGTTTCTCCTGCATCCAACAAAGGATGGAGACTCCTTAGCTCTCCTTTTGTTGCTAATGTATTTATAGAAACATTTTGTACCATCTTTTATAGCAGTAGCCAGATTAAGTTCTAGCTGGGCTTTGGCCACTCCTGGAGTGAGGGACAGCTGTGCTTTAAAGAGGGCAAATAACACTAAACAGACATCTTAGGCAGGAAGTAAAAACACTGAACTTTAGCTGCTCTCACCAGTCACCTCAGAATCACTACTGCAACATCTAACAGAAACTAGAGCTAACCTTTGGACAGACTGCTGCTACCTAAAATGAAATCTGGCCAGTAAGCTAGCTCTCTGCTCTGTGAAGAATATTATAGATGTTTCAGTAGTGTCAAGTGAAGAGGAGACCAGTATTTCATCTCATAAAACAGAAGTACAAAAAGCACCTTAAATTATTTATTTGAAAAATGCTGACCAAATTTTTTCCAGCCTCACAAAGAATCCAAAATGTAAAGTGTCAACTTACATCAGAAAGGATACAATTAGCCAAGTGAAATGAAGTTTTAAAATGCAGTTCCATGGCTTGGGCTACTCCTTTATTTTTGTCTGAAAACACCTTTTACAGATGTCTTAAAAAGATGGTCAAGTTCTTTCTTATTCTTACAAAGGAGACAGTCTATACCCTTGAGCTAAACATAAGGCTGACTTAGAGACTGGGTGGTTGGTCCCCTTCACAGATTACACCCCTCTGTTTTCACACTTCTGGAGCCCAGTGCATCCATACAAGTTAGTCACAAGCACAGCCCTCACTATCAGCAACAGTACTAACCTCAGCATGATTCAGCCATCAGTAGAGTCATTCTGTAAACTCAGCCCTTCAGTGAGTATTTCCTCTCAAGGCAGGACTGTGGAACATTAGCATATATGGCATGGCATCCTCTGTGATGCACAGCTCCTCTTACTGTATATTCACAACAGACCACACAAAGCATCATATTAGATCACCAAAAGCTCAGGAAGACTACTGAAAAGCTGACATGCCTTTTCTGACTCAACTTTACCCACTGAAATAACCAGGGTAGCAGGGGAGTGACTACCTTAGAGGTGATAAGGCAAATGTACTAGAGCAGATTCACATGCCAGTCTGAAAGCCTCTGAGCAAATGGTTTTAAAGCCCAGCTAGCAATCTGCTCACAATTCAGATTTTGCTTAACTACTTCAGTACAAGAAAAGTTAGCAGAACATAAAAAATTAATTTTGATGAAGTTCTGCATAAGCTTTCTGCAATTACCAAATAAAGTGCCTCTACAGCTTCTGCCTTACAACTGAACCAAGGTTATTATCAATTTGCTCTTGATATAAGAAAGCGATTTTCATGTACTTACATCTGCTCTCAGAAGGAAGAGAAAATGGTTTGTGAAGTTTCCATTAGCATACAAAAGCAGCAACATCTGCTGGGAGTTTTAAGAGGCTCATTGCTGTCACTTAATCAGCACCACAGGCTACAGCTGGTCACCTCTGCCCTTGTCAGCACTCAAGGTATGGTTCCAAGAGATGAGGGGATAATTTGACCACACAACATTTCCTGCAAGACTTCTGTATCTATAAAAAAAACGTTCTACTCTTACTTAGCTGAGAACAGGTAATCCACCTATGCTGATTTCTCCTTGCATAAACCTGTAAATAGTGTCGTAGCTGAAGTCGTTAATCTTTTCGTATGATACGTGACTTAAGTGAAGTGGCATTTTAACAAGCAAGACACAAAACCTAAGGGCGAGTTCGCTTCCATGTGCTGTAGCGGTAGCACCATCTAGAGGAGTTGAGCTAGAAATTCCTCACACAACGGGCAAAAAACCCAGGAAAACCACCCTCAAAAGTTGTGGGGAAAAAACTACAAAAATCTTTACACAAAAAAACATTTAGAGTGAATTTTCATTCTAACGTTTATCTACATAGTAACTTTAAAATTGTTTCATATATGCCTACACAACACGGTTTTTCTTAAATATTTTCTCAGTTTATGATCTTTGGATTCATGGAGGTAACAGAAGATAACAAATAAAACTTTATCAGCGGTCAGATTGGGAAAGATCTTGATCTCATCCACTCTAGGTCACATGCTTGCTACAAGACCTTTTTCAGGTGGAGTAAGGCAGGACCTTCCCTACAGTTTTGTTCATAACCTTGCAAGGATGACTAACTTCACTCCATCTTCCTTAATTTTCACCTTTTCAAAGGAGGTCTCTTAATAAAACCAAAGCCAAATTTCAAGCAGGAAAAGAGAAGAGAGGGTTTTAATTGAATAATAGAGATTATGGGGTTTATTGTATTTCACACATAGAAGGAGGTGCTGACAACAAGCGATTGCTCATTATTGCAGAACTATCAAGAGGGGAGATGGTCGGGTACAGCCCAGGAGCCCTACTGATTATTTTTTCCATCCACAGACACCCGAAACCTTACTTTGACTAGTTTTAGCTTGGCACACTCTCCCCCATACCTTAACTCTGCTACTGCCACAAAATAACACTTTTGCTCCTGAAGCCTTCTGGGGATAGCAAAATTCAACCCTTTTGTTACTTCTACAAAACTCTGAGACAGCTCCCGAGACTGAAAGACCAAGAATTAACTGAGAACATTCACAATGTGATTGCTCCACAGAGTCTGTGGGCAATGAATCCAAACTGTAACTCCAGCTGATTAGTTGATATGTGACCAACCCAGCAGCATGATTTGTAGTGACACATCTGCATTAAAAATTCAAACTTTTGTACACCTGAATACAATTTGCATTTCTCTTTCTCTCAGTATTGTGTCAAAATAACCACATAATACCAAATAACCAGTCATTTATTTCAGATATTTGTAAGAGCTGTGTGCTAAGAATGGACTCTAAGCTTTCCACGGCTATACCACATTATCGGCTTCTACCAAATTTCCTTGGAGACTATTTGGCCAGAAATAGAAGCATAGGGGGAAAAACTGAAAGAACCAACTGTACAGTCACCAACAGCATCACTGTTGGTCATGCATGAGTTCATTCCACTTTATAGGCCAACAAAACTGAAAACTGGACATATCCTACAGCATGGGCAAGGGAGCTATCGTAATAGTCTGGCAGACCTTTACAGGTACTTGTAATCAAGATTACTGGTTATAAAAAGCAAAGTTCTTCCTGAATTGATTTATGCTATTTCATAACGGCTGGCAGCAAATCAAGATCTTTTTACAGCACTTCAGTGTAGCTCAAATCCCTCAGTGTGTCCGTCAGTGTGCTTCAGCCCCTCCCTACCTCTTCCTGGGTCTCCAGGTTCAAGCATCAAGGAAAGAATGACATTCTTATGTACTTACCAGAAAAATCCTCTTCCTAGTTTCCACATGGCGAATTACATCTTCTGTTATATCTTCTGTCATAGCTTGAGGTGGAAGAAAAGAAAAAGAATAGTTTTAGCTGTTTTCCATCTTTCAGTTGATTTTGTTCCTCAGCCTTAACTATAATGCAGAAATTAGTTCAAACACCAGACCACAAGTGTAAACACCTGAACTTTAAGCTTCTCATTTGCTACTCTTACCAGCAAATATTTGAACTTTTTCACACAGATAAGCATTTGCAGGATTCCAGTCCTAGATTATGCGGAGTTTCTGGTTCTCAAGCAGTATCGCTCTGTTGCTAACACTGCATTCAGTACTGTATATCAAAAGCAATTATGTTGCTTGGAATCTGAATTCTCAGTTAAATTTGAAGTAACCAAGGAAGTATTTTCATTTGTTGTTATGTGTCTAAATCCGAGACAAAGCCTATCTGAGTGTCTGTAAAAGTCTGCATGTTTCAGTCTTTCATGCTGAGCATAAATAATGCTTCCAAGAATACTCCTGCATCATGCTAGCTGTCATTTTGGCTCCAGTTCAGTATTTTTTGTAAAGCTGAGCTGATATTTTTATTGGTTTTAAAAAGACACATAGGAAGCTTGCATTCATGAAGGAAAACAGTGATCCTGAGAAAAGACTCAAAAATCAAAAAATAGCAACAGAGCAGCAGAGTAAGTGGAAAAACACTTTTTCATTTTTTCTAAATCCCTGGAATTGTCAGTCCAGTTACTGGGGGTAGGAATACCACTATCCTACAGTATGTTATCCTATAGTGTGCTGACTTTAATTGGACTGTAACAGCAAGGATCACTCCTGTGACCAACACCGACAGTAGGACCAGGTTTATATTGTCTAATCTATAAGTTTTCATTTAAGAGCATCTACTGACTGTATTAAAACAAAACTGCCCAGTAGATGTTCCAGTCAGAGTCAATAAGCACACACTAGTGCTTCCAATTGTTAAAAAAAAAAAAAAAGAAGAAGAAAAAATATCTGTAAAGATACCTCACTTCCAAAAATTCTGACCACCACACTTCTTATTGTAACAAAACTGTACAGGTATATCAATGCAAATTTCACTGCTGGCTAAACTGTTCACAGGTGAAACACTACACAGAGCTGAGGCAGTGACTCACACAGACCCGTATCAGCTGTAGGCAGTGTTCTTGCTTGCCTTCCACAGCATGTCGGGTTAACTCCTAAAATAGTAGCTTTGGAAATAAATATACTGGTATTTCTGATAATTTCTCTCTTCCCTCATAAGCCAGAGTTTCAATTCAGTTATATGCTTATCTGACTACACAGCAACTTCATCACTTCTGATTTATACTGGCCCCTGCCAGCCTGAAACTTAATAAATGCCTAGAATAATATTGTTGCAATAGATAGGCCAATCCCACACACTGAAGTTATTTTCTCTCCAACATAGGGCCATAAACTGCATTAAATTATGTGCTGATATACTGTTGCAAGTTTCAAATACAATTGGGTCCTTAAAGAGTTGCAGATTAATAACTAACTTGTTAATTTGGTCTTAAGACCTCTCCATTTAAAAAACCAGGGAGGCTGCTGGCTTCGCAAAACACCCAACTTTATAAACTCGCCAGTTCTTTAGAGCAGAGTGGCTAAAAGTCACTCCAGTAGCGAGAGCCCAGGCAGCTTTGTGTGCAACAGAGGACTCAGTGAAACCAGCCCCTTCTTTTAAAAAGACATGGAAGTCTTTTGAACATATCAGTCCCATTTACTGTGTGCATGGAGAACGATGACTCTTCAAATGTCTTGTGTGTGTAATTTGTTCACTTGCTATTTTGGTAAAGGGTAACAGAAGCACACAAATAACTTATTGACACTACAGCATCATAAAAGTGGCCTACCCCAAACTGAAAAGTCAACTTCATAAACTACAAGAGCACGCAGCGCTCCCTGATGAGGACTATTTCCCCAGCTACACAGGGTAGAGCTAGGCTGGGAAGCTTCTGCTGGGGAAGAACATCTCTGCACACCCACACAGCACGGCCCACCCGTGGGAAGGCACAGCAGGCAAGGCTGGTCGTATAGATATATACATATAGGGAGGGGAAATGAACAACTGTTTGGGATTTAGTCAGTATCAGCCTCAGCTTTAAAACTAACTAAAAAAACCAACCAACCAACTCCCTGCTACAACAATTCAGGCAACTGGAGCTCGTTTCACCTCACCGATCAGGCCCAGCCCAGCACGGCTCAGCCACAGGCCTGTCCAAAGCGGGGTGACGCCACCGGCCGCGGGCCCCTCGAGAGCGCTAAGCAGCCCTGGCTGCCCTCACGGCCTCTGTGCCGGGCCCCGGT
>JAVJGI010000036.1:17354789-17409207 GCA_035590275.1 Ibycter americanus
GGGGGGGCGCAGGGGCAGAGCCCCGGGGCTGCCTTCGGGCGCGGCGGGGCCGCGGGCTCCTCGGAGGGGGGCTGTGGTGACTGCGGGGTGCCCTCAGGTGCCCTCTCTCCTGGCAGGCCGAAGTGGAGGAAACCCTAAAGAGGATCCAAGCCCACAGAGGGGTTGTCGCAACTATTGTTGTAAACGCCGAAGGTAAAACGTCCCATGTATCTCCAAGTAACAAACTTGGTAGCGGCAACGAGCGTTGTAACTCTTCCGCGCAGGGCTGCGGGCTATGAGGCGTTGACGCAACCTGCTTGCAACGTTTCATCAAGGTGTCGCGGTTTTCAAGAAACCGTGTTTCACCTTAAGACGGGAACATTTGGTTTGAGGCCATTTCTTGAAGCTCTCCATAGGATGTAATTTGCCATTAATGGAAAGCAGAGCCTTGACGTCTTCTCTGACAAAATAACTAGAAGTATGATAAGCTTCATTTAACTTAAGGACTTCCATGTTCTTACTTATCCCCCTTGTTTGATTAAACTATACTTTACATTTCAGATCCAGATCTCGAACATCTCTTGGTAGGTTACAGAAGGGGAGAACACATGGCGCTAAGCTGTTGCTTTTGCAGGCATTTAGTCCAAAATTGTTTGTATATGCAACAAAATTCAACAGCATTTCACTCCCCTCCTCTTTCTCTGAAAAGTTATGATAAAACAAAAATATCAGGAGAAAAGTATCTACTAAATAAAGCTGATATACTGTGGGAGCCATTCCTTGGTCCTGCTAAATAGTCACAAATTCTTTAAATTGTGGTATGGTGTGTTGTCATGGAAGGAAAAGCAACTTTCATGTCAGGCCAGCTTTGGCTGTGATCCTGAAGATTGCAAGCCAAAAGTAAGACGTCACAGAAATCAGTTTTCAGAAGCTTGGCTTCTCAGGTTAATCTGTTCTAATCATTCCTTTACCAAAAAGACAACTCAATTTACCTTGTCCATAATCTCGTTGGCCTCCTTCACTTTTACAGTCCCCCTAAAAAATCTATTACACTAGCAGCAGTTTAGCAACAGGAGGCAAGAACACTAAGAAGGAAGACTAAATGTTATTTAGTCTTTAGAAAATGTGGACAATTTAATTTGTGTGCCTGGACATGTTAAGTAAAATGTGCCTTTGTTCACAGAATAGATGGTGCAGGTCAAGAGAGAAGTGCATAGCCTTGCAAATAGAAACTGAAAAGCTGCTCTGCGCCTGCACGTGCTCATGTCTAGATATGGCTGTATTGTGTTTCAGTAAATAAAATGTGACTTGATCCAATGAGCACTTGAACTAAGCTGCAAACAAGAAGTGAACAAAATCAAGCACTTGGATAACACAAATGATCCTTTCTGAGCTTGCAGACTGATGCGTTTCTCAAGGCAAAAACACCAATGTAATCTAATAGAAAAATAACCCAGTTGTCTTATGTTCTGTTACTTGGAACAGTTGACGACTTAGCACAATTTTGGCCAAGTATGCTTTCCTAATCAGGTGTGCAGTTGCTGTCCATCTTCACCTGTGGTTGTTCTACCAAGGGAAAGCTCAGCAATAGCTGTGCAGAGTTAAGACAATAGCATACTTTTTAAAAGGCTGGTTTGGATTCCTTCTGTCTCAATTTTGATTTGCGAAGGAGGAAGAACATTCCACTGCCTTTTTTCACACATCAGACTATTCGCGCCAAGGTATAAAGTCTCCCAGTATCCTGTTCAAACTTCCTCATCCCCACAAACCTGTAGAATATGTGGCCAGACTGAAGCCAATGGACAAGACTAGCGCAGGAATTTTGGTTTTAGTTTATCATTTTGAAATGTTTCAACACCAGATGCCAGATGTGAATACAAGAAAGCCCATACTCCATGAGGATGTATTCAAGGTGCCAAGAAGTTAGATTCCGCAAACTAAGCCCCAAAGTAGGAGTGTAGTTTGTAAGGTTTTGTAACGTCTCCAAATATCCATAATTAGCACTGGTCAATCTAATTACTTAAAATCTTTCTGCAGAAAATTAGATTTAATTTCTGCCTATCCTGAAACATTTCAAACAAGTGTACATCTTAAATTAATCACAGTAAATATACTCGAACCAGTGGTGTGGTAGTGAGGTTTCTTAGGCTGTTCAGGTTCCCTAAAAAGATGAAACCCTCTGTTCTTCGCTAACATAAACAGTTGTCTTTTACTAAGATTTTGGTAATAGTGTAGGTACACTTAGGTATAATAGTACGCACATGAAATGGCAAATTAAAGATTCCTGATACAAACATTGCCTGTCATCTCTTTTAATGTTCAAAGTTGATTTGTTCATTGAAACACTATGCTGAGTGTACCTTGTTTATCTGGAAAATCTCATAAACTGTTGCTGTCCTTCACACTTGAGAAGGATCACACTACAGCATTTCTAATGAAGGATTTATTTGCCTTTCGCTAATTTGGGTGGCAGAGGCAAAGAGAATTTGTCCTAAAGTAAGCATAGCTCAGCTTTAATCTAAGGATGTCACTAGTGTCAACTCATTTTCATGTTATTATTAGACCTTGGAGGATCATTTAACATTTACCATTTTCATTAAAAGTGCTGTATTTGTTGAAGCAATCATTTAAATACAAGGTCATATAAACTTGACACTAATTCATTGCTGCTTTTAAGTGACTTACTATTTAATGCTGTGATTATATAGATATTCTCATGCTAATGCAGTGCTTGGGAACACTTGTTTCCATTAAAACATCAGTTTCAATCTCTGTGTAATAAACATTAGACACAAAGGATGTACTGGGTCATTCTGTACACTTCCCTACACTACACATCCTACCAATGCAGAATTTTTTCTCAAGTCACGGCACAGATTTCAGGTGATTCAAATAATGCCTTCATAGAAAAATTATGGAATAGTCTACTATCTGAGGTGGTTCTGTTATCTCTTTTACTCCTTTGCTGCTAATTCTTTACCTGGCATTCGCTATTTGTGCATGTCAATTCTTCTTTCATAATCAGACTCTTCAACTTAAGTCATACGACCCTATTTTTGTATTCCTATCCTGTCCATCTGGAAGACAAAACAAATGTGTGCAAAGAGAAAATTGCCTTGCTGGCTTGTAATCTATTTCTTTGTTAGTGGGTCAAATAAATTTTTTATTAGTGAAACAAGCTTATTAAAGCCAAACAGTTTTACACTTGTAGGATTACTGTGAACCCTGTTTTTAGTTTCACCTGGTAGCCTATTGATATAAAAGGCATGATTTGACAAATCATTGATAAACAATGATTCATTAAATCATCAAAAATTAATCTTGATTTATGTGGTCATATTTTTAATAGCTGGTATCAATACACTGTGTACTACCAATTGTCAATATTTTGCCGCTAATTGGAAGGGATTGTTCCAAGGGCGGTTTTGCTTGCCAAATACAAACATGCCACTTCTGCCCTTTGATTGCTCTTGGTATTTCACTGGGAATGTGTAATTTCTATCACTGCATGTGCCAAATGCTACAGTTAAAGTGTGGGTTAGATTCTTGCAGCCAAGATACGAACTCGGTGACAGTGTTTAAACTGATGAAGCACCATAACTGGTAAAGTACTACAGAATGGACTTTGATAGGTATTTAAGAGCCTTAAACAGCAATTAAGCTCTTTCAAAAGTTTCATAAGGCAACTCAAGGTTTAATTGCCACTGATTAATATAAATTATACTTTAAGAAGCACATAGATACCTGAAATCAACATAACTCCTTTCTGCTACAAAACAGAAAAAAACCTATGAACTCCTTGTTTTTTCTTGTATGATCTGCTGTATATGAAGAATATGCAACTTAACTGAATGATTATTGTAAAATTGTTTGTTTGCAGGAATTCCAATAAGAACAACTCTTGATAACTCTACAACAGTCCAGTATGCAGGTCTTCTTCATCAGCTCACCATGAAAGCTAGAAGCACAGTGAGAGATATTGATCCTCAGAATGATCTAACCTTTCTTAGGATCAGATCAAAGAAACACGAAATTATGGTAGCTCCAGGTAATATTTCTATTAAAGTAACAATAGAATTGTGCATCCTTTTAAGTTTCTTTTAATTCTTCACAAATAAGGCTACCATAGAAAATGCACTTCAAAAACAAGTGTATGAAAATACAACCATATATTCACCATGTAACCAGATGTGTTGGGATTTTAATGTACAGAATTTATAGTATTCAGGCTTGGAGACAACCAGACAAGTCTAGATGTGATTAATGGTCTGGTTTCTGTGGGTTTTCACACAGGAAAACTGGACAAATATATATATCAAGTTGTGTGTGTGTGTGTGTGTATAGTATTAAAGGCAGTAAATCCATTTTAGCTCCAAAGAGATGCAAAACATCGGGGTTTTTTTCCTTTTTTTTTTTTTTTTTTACTTTTTATGTTATCATGAGTTCCTAGCCATAGGTGAGATTTGTGTAACAGATATGCAGTATTATCACCAACATCATAACTGTGATATAATTATTTTCCTTAAACCAACCAGGGGAATATAGCAACCAGTTTCTCACTCACGTTAAATACAAATACATCTTAATTTGTTAGTTGTGGCTCTAAAATAGACAACAAGGCTAGGTGAGGTGTGGTCAAGGACCGGTATACAAGGTGAATCAGGCAAAGTGGAGGTGATTGGTTGGGGTGGAGATCCTAATGTGTGCACTTGCTAACTGAGAGACTAATGGTATGCAGGGTTTTGACAGAAATATCCAATGAAGGGCTGCAGAACAGAAATGGAAGCTTCAGGGGTCTCCTCAGCATAGCTGCTGGGGAGGATGTTGGCTCCAAGCTTGTAGTGATGGACAGCCTTCACTGGGGTAATCCTTTGATGCTGATTTCATAGCAAATGTTGAGCAGGGGTACTGTGCTAGGTATGTGTTACCTTGCCTTACTGGAATTATTTATAATGCTGCTGCACAACAGTATGTGTGAAAGAAATCTGGCACTGTCATTAAGTGTTAACATTAGTCATCAGCCGCTGCTAAGATTAAAATTTCAGTTTAGTTTCTATTTTGGAGTAAAAACCTAATGCATTTTTTAAATCAGCTTTTTTGCTCATTGATTTAGACTGATGCATTTGATTCTTATTTTGCATTTGCCTTTCACTTATTTTTTAGAGGTGACTTTTTGACTAGTAACTATGAAAGCATGTTGACCCGAAAATAAGTGGTATAAAATGTGAAGCTTTTTTGCTAAAGGGAGATCAGTTGTTCAAAAGGCTTGATTGTGTTTTACTATAATAGAAGATGGCAAATGAACCACCTGTGATTTATATTAAGTTGCTTTTGGATGAAAGTGATAATGCAGGACTGCAGCTTCTTAACTCTCAAAAGCAGATATAACCCTAGTAAATTCACTGGATACTTTCAAGAAATGTTTCATTTAAAATAGATAATGTTAAATAGCTATCCAACTAAAATTGTTTCCAAAACTTCCCCGGGCTTTTAGAGTTAGTAGGCGAAGTCTGGCATGCTCAGAATGTATTCATAGTAGAAGTCTATTCAAATATTTTCTCCTTTTCTCATGTCTAAATGGGTTCTCAATTTTGAATAAACTACTTAGTGAACTGAAAGAAGTTCTCTGCACTTGCAGAAGAGGCTGCAGATGTCAGAAGTTTTTTATTATAACAAGTGCTAGCTTCCAGGTGCTTATCTTGTGACTTTTTTCAACTTGTTTAAACATCTTTGCAGCTTCTTGAAAGCAAATCTGCTTCTTACTGAAATAGTTTTAATATGGTATAGTTAAACCTTATGACACAGATATTTTTTTATCTGTAATCTCAGATTTTTGTACAAAGTACTTACGTTTTCTAGATGGTTTTTATATAAATGGATATAATGCTTTTGTTTATGTGTTATAAACAAAAAGTTGGAAAGGAATAGATGAATAAAGAGTATTTATTAGGAAATAAGGTAAAGTATTTTAACTAAACATTTTTGTATCCTTTTTTGTAGATAATGAGTATCTCCTGATCGTTATTCAGAACCCATGTGAATAGTCCTACTATGGCAATATTCTTAAGAGACAGTGACGTAGTTCTACTTGTTAAACTAATATTACTTGTTGATATTTAACATCAAACATAGCACTAAGTAATTTACCTAAAGTTTTAATTGTCATGACTAATATGTTGCCAATTTAAAGTTCTCAGTTGTAGCTGTATCAATTTGTGTTTGAGCAAATCATAATGCATATATCAAAATATCCTATGTTTATCTTGATACTCAGAAGAGCAATAATAAAGCAAAATGCTTAAAACTCTCTTTAATGGATGTTCAAGCTATTCTTGCAATTAAATAATTCTCTTTACACTAACATTATGTTGAAGGAGAAATATTGTGTTGTAGATCATGTGTATTGATACATCTGTAAGCGTGTCCCTATGAACTAGAGTAACCGCAGTTATGCGAACCAAAGAATACAAGTGTAGTTCATGTCAGTAATGCTGGACTGGATGTTGCCCTGTCTTCATCTCCTGGTTTTTGAGTTTTCTAAAGGCAGAAAAGTGAAAGAAGAACTATCTTTTATTATTTTTTCATTTTTACAGATGGAAACAATAACTTCATTTAAGATTTTCAGTAGTGGAATTTCAAGCAGACAAAGTTGAGCCTGCATGCTAATGTAGAGCTACTGTTAGTTTGTTGGTAATGCTAAACAGTCCCTTTTGATAACTGCACTACGGTGCTGTTTGATAAATACTTAAGCCTTTAGATCCAATACACAAGCTGTGCGCCTTAGTGACGTGTGACAAAGGGAGGGTTAAAGCTCAGAATGTTTCCCAAATCAAATCCATGTTTATACAGTAGCACCGGGGATCAGATACGTATTGTTGAGTGCCTTTAAAACAGATGCACTGATAAAAGGCCTCTGGGCAGTGAAGCTACCTACAGAAGTCCATTCTGTTTGGAAGACACGCTATGGCAGTGCTTGGGATATGTCTCGTGGCTGCTGTGCCCTCCTGGTTGTGGGAGGGCACTACAGAACTGGGTGCAGCACCCCCGTTCTGCCTGCACTGTATGCCTCACGTGGGGGTAAGCATGGCTACGAGCTTTTCCCCCTCGTGATCCCAAAGCCAGGCTAAGCTTTGCACTTGAGTATATGCAGAGACAGTGTAAAAGTCCAGGCAGTTTGAGCTGACCCTGTGCTTGAAATTATATGCAGTCATACTGGTACTACAAATCATCTCAGATTATGTAGACTACATAAATTTTATCAATTATTTATTTAAATTTTAAAACTTCAGGTTGTCTTCAGTTGGTCAGAAGAAGGTTTTTTTCTAGGTGTAGGATGGAAGAACAACAAATGTGGGGGGTGGCTATGAGGATGAAAGGAAAAATGAATCTGTTGAATACTGCTCAGGGATCTTTGTAGTACATCATATGAATTGTGGTTGAGGTTATGAAACTGATAAATCACTGAACGTCTCGGTGGATACAGAGTCAGCAATTTGCTATTAGGACTATGTTACATATCACTCAAGACTTACACAAAGGAGATTATCAAAGCCTGGTGGTATTTTTTTCAAATCGGAGTGTTTGCTCTGACTTTGCTCAATAGCTTGGAAAGGCTGGATTTCACTGAAAAATCTGGGAGAGCTGATCCTACTCCTGGGAGCTGAAACTATCTCAGCATTGAGAGCTCAAAGGCTAGCAGACAGATTACACGCCCGAGCAGAAGGTGCTGGGGACCACGGAAGATTCAGTGCCGCTGTGTGTTGAGAGATAGCGAACCCAAAGGCACAGAGGCCCAGTGTGATGGAAATTAAGCACAGCAATCCAGCTGGGCAGGGCAATTCAAAATTTTAAGGATAGGTAAATCAATGGGACACTACTAGTGGCACTTACTGTAGTCAGTGCTGTGCCAGAAGAATTTCCTTACCGCTGGAGGGTTATTTCATTGTGCACTGGAAAAATGAACCAATGTATTGACGTGTGGCAACACTTTAAAAAAGCTAAGTTTTTATTTGTTATCTTCTCAGCTTCTTTTGTGATAATTTTAAAAATCCAACCTATTTATTGCTATGCATTAGTGAACATTTATTCTGCTAATATCCTAGCATGTCAAATGCCTACCAATGCAAAGGCCAGATTTTTCATTTCAGGACATACCCAAAACTATTGCTGAATTCCAACTACTATTAATGTCTATTTGGGGCTAATAGTTTTGTTTCTGTGGTTTTCTCTAACAGCATTAAATTCTGTGGAGGTTTCACCATGTAAGTCCAGAAAACTGCCAGAATTACAGTCCCTATTGCACTTTTCTATTGTCAAAAATAATATTGGTGTTGCAATGTCCAGCATCAATGAAAAATGTCCTTCAGCCCAAAGAACACAGTAGTGCATTGTAAAGGGAAAAGCTTAGTGTCTGGCATTGTTATTTCATTTTTGTCTTTCCGATACATGTGTTAGTTCCCTTTACAGACTTTAATCCAATATTTATTAAGCAGCTGATGATTGCTGTAGCTTGATAAAGCACTCAAAAAGACACTTAAGCCAAATCATTAAAATTAAACACATGCTAAATCATTTTGCTGAAAAGTGTTTTTATGTGGAAAAATGGCTTTAAGCAGATGTGTGTAGTTCTCTAGGGGTCAAATACTGCTCACAAATTAGTTTCTTTCCCTGTTCCTATGAGAGGCATAGATGCAGATAAGAGGGCAAAGTTTGGTCCATTTATAACGATGTGCATAGTAACAAATGCTATGCAAACACATGGGCTGAGCCTCTGCCAGCTACCCTTACCAGGGCAGTCCCTAATTGGGTTTCCTTGAAAGCACTGTAGTATTAGACAATTTTGGCAACATCTTCACTAGGGAGCATAAATTGAAATACTCCATTTCATTCCCTGGTAATTTGTTCCTATTTTCTGTTAGCAAAAGCAAGCTAAACACGTGTAAACTTTTCATTTAGGTCTCTCAGTAGGAAATGGAAGTAACAAAAAGTTAAGTCGCTAACAGTCCTAGTGGAAAACCCTCCTCAGCACATTGATCTGAACAAAGGTGGGCCATTGAAAAGGAATGGAATCGTCCAGACAAAATACAGGGAAATACATTTTTAAGTTATTTGAGCACCACAACAATGTAACACCACGTCATTTAAGCTGTCATTTATGTGAACCAGCAGAGATTTTACTAGTTAACAATTAACTGGGGGGAGGTTGTGGAAAGAAGTAGCATGAAAGAGATTAATTTCATAGATGATCATTTTGTCAAGGGAATGTTGTGGATGTCAAGAATGGCTGTTGTTCATTGAAAGGCAGCACTTGGGTTGAATTGTAACATGCTAGTTAGGCGACCAGCCAAGAAATAAATTATGTCAGTATCATGCGTTTGGGGTCCTCAGAATAAATTACAATAGAAAGTTCACTGAGAGCCTCCCACTTTCAAAATGAAGAATCTTGGATTTTCCTTAACATATAATTCTTCAGAATGCATGGTCCCTCATGGGACAACAGCTTTGGCCAGCTCATTCAATCAGGGCAGTTGTTCATTCTGTATGATACTCATCTGCCAATTTAATACATTTCAATATTTCATTTAGTGCACATTCAGTGTGTTTGGTAGTCTGGCTTTCTATGAGGTCACTTGGTTTTTTAGACATACAATTACCATTTAGTACACATTACATTAATGCATATAGAAGTATCAAATGGTGTATTTCTCAGTTATTCTTTCAGCTTAACTCAAGATGTATGTAGATCTGTGGTCTGAAGTTTGTACGTTGTTTGAGTGAATGTAACTATGGTATACAGTGAGAGTGATTCACAAACTCTGCAACTGATAAAGCATTTGTAAGATAATGAACTGCTAATTAACTATTTCTTACTTATGCGGACTTGCAGGAATTTATGTATTTGTATTTTGTCAGGTCTGGTAAGGGCATTCTTGTGACAGGATTCTTAGAAAGGAGTGTAATGGTGAGGATGGTGGTATCAAATATAAAGTCAAAATGGTCCAAAGTAGACAGTATTCATTAAGGATGTTCACAGTTAATCTAGGAAACACTAAGATGTTCAATATGAAATTCTCCTGCTGCCAATGGATGAATTATCAGACTCTGTCACACATTAATTGTACTTGCCAGCATGATTTCAGTGAGGAGTTCCTCAGATGCAAGGCTTCTTATACAGTAGTATTATATATATGATGCGCATATATAAGTGTATATATGTATATAAAGCAGGTACATATAAGTACTGTTAGCTTCCTGAGAGGTGTTTGTTGGACCACACTGGATTCTCTGGAGAAACTATCTGATCGTAAGTGTTAACAACAGTGAACCTGAAAAGGACAGATTACTAAAACACCACAATCATCTGAAAATGCAGTTAGGAATTAATACTGTTTTCAAGAGCTATTCAGTTAGTTTTGGAACAAAAAAGTGACAGCAGCACTTTCAGTAACAGGGTTTCCCTAGCAAGAGGGATCACTTCCAGCTCCACTGTCTCAACTCAGCAGGACACAAGTTCTGGGGTGGACCCACAGAAAAAGCCACAGTTTTCCTAAATAAACTGATGTCATCCTTTTAATTCTGTTTTAATTACAAAGTTACAGTCTGCAGACAGCAAGATAATTCCCCTATTGCTTTTCCAAATCTTAGGCAGCTAAATTAGAGTAGCCAAGAGACTTCCAGGTTTGCGTTTCCTTTGCCTGGCACCTGAACAAATTAAATCTCTCAGTTTGTAGAAAAATTAGGTCATAACAGCAAGGTTCACCGCGGGACTTCATGGTATCCATGGGAAAAAGGAAGACTGGTGCTTGGAGAGAAAGCCTAGAATGTCCGAAGTTAATTAAGCATAACAGCAAAGGTACATCGTCTATCTGTTCAGATCGTGGCATTGATTTGAACTTCTCTGAATTTCAGGACATTCATATTTCAGGACACAGAGGGACTAAAAACAGACCGCTGTAAAAAAATGCAGCAACTAGCAGGGAAGTGAAGGCCACGGGGAGATCTGAACTGATTCCTTGAGCTTTGCGGACAATTTAAGAGAGAAAAGGTTAATTCTCCTTCAGGATGCAACCAAGCAGAAAATCAGCTAGTCCAAACACACGCAATTTTCAGCCATCTCTGCAAATTATCCTTAAATAATAATGAAAGCACTGAGAATTTATTTCTGAAGACTTTTCAATAGTTACATTGAACTGGGTATGCTACTTTTAAAAACAACACCGATTTCAGTCAAATTTTTTCGAAGTGGATATGCAACAAGATGGCATGAGTTGTAACTGCCCACATCCTACTTTGGCTAGCTGGGGCTCTGAGCTCTGTGTACTGGTTTGGGCAGTGCTGTAGTGAGGAGCATTCTTCCCCTTTTCCAAAAATACCTGTCTGCCTTTGACCTGAGTACCCTTTTAGTTGCCCTGGCTCTGCACCATTGATTTCAGTGAAATTGCTTCTATCTAAAGCAGTTCAAATAATACACAAAAGATACCATCACCTTGAATCTATGCCAGCTGGGTCAGAAAGAAATCTCGACGTGCTTTCACTGCTTTGTTTTTAAAGATACTGGGCAAGAAGACAACTACACTAGACCATTCTTTGGTACAGATGGACAGAAGTCAGCATCAGTTACCAGCTGGCAGTAGGTTTACAAAGTATTGTTCAAAGGCCATGACTGCAAGGAGCAAAATAGCTAAATAGATGTTCAGGCTAAGAAAGTTTGCTATAATATGGCTCATCATTTAAAAAAATAGCATTCAATGGCAGCCTGCGTTTTCAAAGCACTATCGGAATGCCGAGAAGAATGTTGTACTGAAGTACTTCAGATATCACAGAAGCTAGAAGGAGAAGCAAAGATTCTGCTTTCTCTGGTATTTATAGATACGCAAACTCCACCGTTAAATCAGTGAAGATAACTGCAAAGTATGATGACAAGGGATGCATTCATTAGCACTATTATAACAATTTAAAGTGACTTTTTAAATACGGAAGGAAAACTCTAGGATCCAGTAAAATATTCCTTCCCCCTCTTGCCCCTTGTCCTAAGGGGACCATGCATTTGTCGGATGAATCCATCTGTTTGTCAAACTTGTTAATTTTGCCACAGGCCACCTCTGAGTCTGTCTCAGGAGCAGTGTCTGCTTCTTACACGCTAAACCACAGTGCGTACCGTACAACTGTTGCTGCTAAACTAAGTACTTAAACACATTCTTCTGCTAAAATCAGCTGGAAATCTCATGGCCAGCTTCTACAAGATTTCTGAGCTGTGAGTGGTTTGCAGTATCTCATTATGTCTGGTTCAGGCTAAAACCCAGAGCAGTACAGTCAAATAGAGATAATAAATGATAATAAGATACTTAAATTAGTAATGAAGCTGTACCATGTCTGTAAGGAACTCTTACAGCCAGTTGTGAAAAGCTGCTAGTTTCCTTCTAATTTACTAATTAGTGATTTAGAAGAGAGAGCACCCATCGCTAGAGTTACCCTTTCGTCTGCAAAAAAAGACCATGGCAGTAACTCTAGAGCTCAATATTGGCCAACGGTGTGACTGCCAGCATGTGTGACAGGATTGTAGAGAAGAAACTGGAAATGCTGTTATATCTAAGCAAGTGAAAGAGTGGAGCTAGATGGAAGAGTGAGAAGCGTTCCTGGTTAAGCAAAGATTTTATTTGCTGTGATGTTTTGTTAAAGGAAGTTTATAGCTAAAGCATAATCCAGATAACAAAAAGACTGAATAATCCACAATCTTTACCACTCCAAATTATTGTTAATTGTAGACTATTCTAAGGGGAGTTTCCTGGTGTGTTATTCCAGGAGCATTCACAATACACTTACCATAGCTTATCCTATATGACAAAACCATCCTTGGCCTAAAGGGCTAACAGTCTGCAGGACCAGTTTTCTTCTTCCTACCAGTGTTTAGCAGAATAACTTCACTGACTTCAATAAAATTATTCTGCATTCATACAAGCTTTACTTTCCCCTTGTGTGTTCCACTTTTGGAAGAATTTCAAAAATAAAAGAAAGACTCATGGTTCAGCAAACCGCAAAACAGGAGAAGTTACAGTCAAGAAAATTTAGTACGCGCACAATATCACTGCATTTTTTTCAACCAGTTTCATTCCTTTCCTTTAGGGAAACAGAGGGACCACAGACAATTTCTACTTATTTACCCTACTGCAATCCATTAATAAGACCACTCTAACTCTGCCTTGGCTACAAGCAGTATTATTTTCCCTAATTTGTTGCAGGGGTGCCCATGCTAATGCACTAGCACAACACTTTACTGCTTAGCTGTAGGTTCATTGTAAAGACGGGTTAGGAAATAGGTTATGGTTTTTAGAAAGAGCAGCTATGAAGCCATTAGCTTATTGAAAAGATTAGGAACTGTGGATATACCAATTAGTTGCAAAATTTCATACATCGCAACCTCAGTGAAGTCAGCACTATGGTAGGTAGCTAACTGTTTCTCTTTGCAAAATGGGCATGTTTTACTTGGTTTTCATGTATTTCAGACCCACAGTATCTCAATTAAAGTAACACGTTTCACCTTCTGCTTTGGGTTAGAACATAAGAAAAAACATTTTAAAGACATCAGATCTTGTTTTCAGCAACTCGTAGGTAAGTGTTTCACCCATCTGCCCTCCCCTGCTGATGTTCTGTAAGATAAGGTATGAATTTTTTCCTATTGTCACGGTTTTATTACTCAGAAATTTATTTTTAAGTGTTACATTGATCACCACTTCCTGCTGAAGGAGGTAATGTCTCCTTGCACTGCTTGCATTCAAAACAAGCAGAGCTACAAGGAGAGAGGAATTTATTCACACACACCATTAGTTCTGCCAGATGCCATATTAGAAATTGCTCTTATTTGTAGTATTTAGATTGAAAATATCAACTGCAAAAAAAAAAAAAAAAATTCATAAGCCTTTTGGGTGTGGAAGTAGGTTCCCTGAATTTCCAAGGAAAGGTAGAGAAAAAAGGAGATCCATATTTAGGAAGAGGAGTTCCTTTCCTGGCAGAAAAGGACCTGGGGGTGCTGGTTGATGGCTGCTGAACATGAGCCAGCGGTGTGCCCAGGTGGCCAAGAAGGCCAGCAGCATCCTGGCTTGTATCTGAAACTGTGTGGCCAGCAGGACCAGGGCAGTGATTGTCCCCCTGTACTTGGCACTGGCGAGGCTGCACCTCAAACACTGTGTTCAGTTTTGGGTCCCTCACTTCAGGAGGGATGTTGAGGTGCTGGAGCGTGTCCAGGGATGGGCAGTGAGGCTGGGGAAGGGGCTGGAGCATGAGTCCTGTGAGGAGCAGCTGAGAGAACTGGGGGTGTTTGGCCTGGAAAAAATGAGGCTCAGGGGGGACCTTATTGCTCCGTACAACTGCCTGACAGGAGGCTGTAGGCAGGTGGGGGTCAGTCTCTTCTCCCAGATAACAAGCGACAGGACAAGAGGAAACGGCCTCAAGTTTGTGCCAGGAGGGTTTAGATTGGATATTAGGAAAAATTTCTGCATGGAAAGGGTGGTGAAGCATTGGAACAGGCTGCCCAGGGAGGTAGTGGAATCACCATCCCTGGAGGTTTATAAAAACCGCCTAACTGCAGTGCATAGGGACATGGTTTAGTGATGGGTTAATGGTTGGAGCTGATGAACTCAAAAGTCTCTTCCAACCTAAATAATTCTATGATTCTATGATTTTACAGTGTCTTTTTTGACTTCTGCTGTAGATCATAGTCAAAGAAAGTATTTACTCAGTGCCTGTGGATCAGATAAGCATGGGGAATAATGAATATACAAATATTAAATGTGCACATTACAAAACAAAAATTCCTCACATGAAAATTTGGCAACTGAATGCTTAAATTAACATTAGCATATTCAAATCAGGGCTTTTGTGAGCAAGCCTGCTATCTTCAGCTTCTGTTTCACAAAGAATAACAAAAGTGGATATTTTCTTAGAGCAGAGGAAGGCATTTCAAATAACATGAAATTAAAAGGCATGTTTCCTAAACAAACGCGCCAGCATAAGCAAGTGATGGTCTTTCCTTCACCCAGTATCCTTTACTACTTCCAAGTATTAATGTTGCTCCAGGAGATAAAGGAATCTAGAAGGTGCTTCATAATTTCAGCTCTACTCAGACACCCTTAGTGACAGACGTTTCTAATATAGATAAGAAAGATGGAGCGGATATTAAAGCAGAACATCTCCCCATCTCTTCTTTGTTATTCTAGCAGAGATCTACCTCAAGCACTTTCTCTGTGCTGTGGAACTGGTGTCAGTTATTGCAAATGCCACCGAGGTCTGCCCGAGAGGAAAAGGCATAGGTGTGTGTTAACACTCCCCGGCAGTGAGAGATCTTATATATTGCACATTATAATAAAAGAATGGGGGTGTGCGTGTCAGTGGAGGGGAGAACTGGAGAAAGGAAGGAAAAGGCGAATTATTCACTTGCTCAATAAGTAAATAAAGGAACATGTAAAATGTCTTAAATTATGCATTTTCATTCATATACAGACTGATATTTTCTTTCAGATATGCAATGTTTAAAAACACTGTATTGCAGGCAAGGATGGAAATTCTTTGCTAGTTTTTAGCAGTTTTCTACTGCGGCATGACACCATTTTCTAATGGTAACATAAGCCCCTGTGTAGAACACTTAAACCTGTAAGCAAAAGCTTCCATTTCTTTGTATTTTTATGTATATTTAGCTCAAGAATCCTCAGTGATTCATAGCCCACAAGCTGAAAGCAGGTTAGTTTGCTTTCTTGTCTGGCCATTAGATGGCAGACAACTGAACGCCCGTTGCTGTGCATTGTGTCCTTGAGTTTATGAAATAAGCAGGAAAATGCTGCCGCTCTCTAAATTAGCTTGCTTCACATCCAGTAATGATAAAGTACACAGCATCCCAAAGGCCTTCAAAGTCCCTTTCCTTCTCTTTACTCCCAAACCATACATTGCAGCAATCCAAACCCTGCAATAAAAACACGTAACAGCCATTCCTTCCTCTTTTCCTGACAGTCAGTTGCACTCAACTTCAAGCAGAAAGCATCATCCGAACCTCCATTCCCTACCATTTCTGCACTCATGATTAATCTCTGCAACGAAGTAATTGGTCTCATCTGAGCTATGACTGATTTCCCCATGGCAGGATTTCTTAACAGTATGAGAAAACGCCTGACGTTGCTCTCCTACTAAAGAGCTGTTCAAGCCAGGGAGTATAACTGCACACTCGTAGCCTCCTGTTTGAATCAGTTCTGCAGTATTTTCAGCGGTATTTATTTACCTGTGCCAAACAGACCTTGTTTTTCACAAGTCGGTGGTAACATCTACACACACCTGCTGATATGGGGAGCACATTTGCAATGCACAAAACCAAATACAAGCATTGAAACATGTCTTATAAATGCAGTTCATTTCTGTTCTTCTGATATACCCATATGAAAACCCATTTCCTGGTGTAATTGCATTGTTAGTCTTCAAAGAATGCCAAAAGATTAATGGAAAAATGCTCCCTTCTGTCACATCAACAAGGGGAAATTTCCATCTATCGTAATTTGAATGAGGTGCAACTGGTAGTGCAAGTTTCTCACTGGTGACAGACCTGTGAACATATGCATCGACAGCACAAGAAACCTTTCCCACTATAAGCTGTGGAACTAGCGTTGCATATGCATCTTGATCACCACTGCTATGGCCTCTGTCCCATATAAATGGAACCCAATCAAACCAAAAAAAAAACATTCCCACACATTGCTTTCTTGCACAGCCTTCCATGGAGAATTTCTAAGTGGAAGTCCTGCATACATGAAAGCTGCTGTAAGACAAAGGAGTATCAGGTTTGTGCATGCTTTTTTCAGCAGTCCAACTTCATGATGCATTTGAATAATGTCAGTATGAAGCACAGCCAAGAGTAAGTTAATGGGAGTCTTTATCTGTGGGATACATTTAGATGGGGATGATGCAAATACCCATGCACCCGCACACACTGCATGTAGTATATTCCTATACATCAGCATCGAAAGCAATGCCAGCTTTAGCAAATGCAGTCAGGGTAAAGTATCTACAAGAGCAAATTTACAACAGAGGTAGGAGGCATTATAAAAGTCATAGTGATTTACAGAACTACAAAAATTATTATCAACAGACATCAACATAATTTGTTAATCATTCACGAGCTGTATCCTATCCAACAATAAGCTTCCAAAAGGTTTTCTTAAAAGGTCCAGGACACTTTGCAATCACCCTAAATTCAGAAAAAGAAATGAATGCTTACATGCTGTTACCTGAAGCATGGAGGGGCATGCTTCAACTAACATAAAAGGCATAAGACCTGACTCTAAAATTGTAAGAGGAGAAGCCCAACATAATACTTTGCAAAAAAACTCTGCACTCTAACTTCTCATAGTTGTATTATTTAAAAAGGCGTTGGACTGTAGAGCTCTATGTTGGTTCACCATGCCCAGTCAAACTCTGCAAGTGCAAGCGTTCCCCATAAGGCCCCAGTATAAGGCGATAAACTGAAAAGGGGCTGAGTGTGTTATGAAGTGAGAGGTGGGTAGATACCATATTGCCATGCTATGAACTGGGAAAACTCATTTCACCTTCCTCCACCCACTGCACCAATTGATTGTCAATTGACTTGCAAGGGTCGCTCACCCCTGTACCTTGCTTGGTTCCCATGCCAGCTCGGTCCTCGAGCATAGCTGAACATGCAGAGAACAGACACTACTCCAGATTCAACACTACGAGGGTCTGGATTTGAAGTTACCCAGCCAAGACCTCATCCCTCACTCAAAACTGAACCACTCATCAAATCAACCTTGCCCACTTGCACACCCACTTAATCAATGAGCTGGGGATTCAGTCGTCTGCTGTAGAAACAATTACTTCTGCATATTAAACTCAAGGCCTGTGCACTACATTATCTTGATCAGAAATTAATACTTTGGCATGCTGAGATTTGAAAATGTGCCCAAGAAACGGAGACCACAGCTGCTAGTGCCTAGTAATGTGCTATGTGATGTTTCAGGACCTGTCTACAGTTCAAAGCTTCTTGCACCACGTTCTCCAAACAGAGCCCAACGAATGCCATGGCCAGCCTTCGCACTGCTGTCAGCCTCTGCAGACAGACTTCTATGTGCTGCCATTACGGAATCTGTCATTTAAACGTGGAGCTTATTTTTAAATTCTCCTTGTGGGTAATGAATAACGCTATTTTATTTCATTAATAATGTTAGGAGATTAAGAGGTATTTTATGGGCTGTATTCCACATGCTCTGGAAATAATTTTAATAAATACTACATCAGAGTAAGTGTGTTTGCTGCACAATAGATATCATCTACTTATGTTATCCTTCAATATACAGAGGGATAAATATGAATCCCACATGTGGGAAATTGTTAATATAGCACACAAGAAATCTTAGTGAATAGTCTTGTAATATATTATCCATTACACGTAGTGCTTGAAGACCGAGAGTTCCCATGACTACAGTAGAAAATCAGTTTACTCATAGTACAAGCTATGAGTTCAAAACCACGTCCCAATATAGCTAGCTACCCTTTTAGTTAGCACAGAAAAGCACAACAATGCAGGTTATTGTCCAGTGCAGAATGACTAAACATAAGCAACACCTACTGTAGACGTGATCATTTACAGACATCACACTTTCCTTGTGTCTTATCTCCTTGGGACTCCCATATGCCAGATTTCCAGACCTAACTCTTGCACCATGATACCACTACCTCGTTAGATCCTTAGTTCTTCCCTCGCTTCCTTGGACTGTAGGCATAATGATCTTTTAATACATCTTTATTTAGCAGCACTAGAAATTTCAAGCTGAAATACACATTGCATATGTTGCTGAACTGTACTCGCTAATACTAGCTCAGTGCTGTACTATCCAGAAGACACTCATAATATGAGACAGAATTACAGTTTTCAAAAGTGCCTACATGACTTTAAAGCCCAAGTGTTTGAATCAGTTTTGGCATTTTTCTCTGAGATTTTGAAAGCCTGACCAAATTTTGAACTTACGATTTTACAGGCAAAAAAAATATCCTGGTTTAATTCTGCATTTTCAATTTAGCCCAGTTGGATGTCTTAAAACTTTTCTGCAGCATCAGTATTCAAGTGCATGTGTTATCACTCCTGTTACAAAACTGCTTACATACCACCCTTTTCTAGTGGCTCAAAAGATCTCAGCTGGATATTCATGTATAATTATTTTCACATAGTCATCCTCTGTCTGGGAGAATTTACACTGGCCTGTCACTGGAAATAATTGCTGTAAATTATTTTTGGGTGATGTTTTACACATACAATGGACAAATGCACAAAGACCACATGATGGATAAATTCAGTTAAAATCTTTTAAAAGCCATTATTCTTAGTTCTAGGCTACACATGACTGATTTAACAATGTTTTGATGATGGAGTGGGGGAGTCCCTGTAGCTCCACCAAGGAAAATACACCCTCCTATTGCAGGGCATGTTTCCATCCATGTATCTGAATTATTAAATCTGCTATCACTGTTCTAAAGTAAATGTCCACGGCTTTCCTTTCTCCACCATCCGTACTGGTGGATGTATTTCCCTTCCCATCTTTATGCTTTTCTCAGACATTGGCTGGGTTGTCCATTTCTACCCTTAGAACTTGACTGGTTCCTCACATTAATACATTCATTTTTTCTTGCTACATCATTTTGGTGCATTTAGTTCAGATTTTCCTCTCTGGTGTTTTTTAGAGCATTTGGCTTTGGCTATTTACAGGTTTGGCCACATAGCAGAATGTGAGAAAAGGGAAGATGAAGAAAAAAATCTCCACATGCGAAGACACAGTAAAAATAGAACAGGTAATTGTCAGTACATTGACTAAATCCCTTTCAACAAATTCCTTTAACACAGACCTGAAAAATAAAACCATTATATCCATTAAGTATATAACTTCTGTGTGCAGCTCACAGCAGCAGGAAAAGCCAGTGCCTCTGACCTGGGGAGTCTGCACGCAAACACCACTTTCTGCTCAGCGAAGGCGGACCCCAAAGAGCAGGATGTTCCCAGCTCTACCTACACGTAGGCGTTAGCGCAGGATGTTTTGCAGTGCTCGTTTGCCTGTCATCCTTGCTACCTCTGTAACATAAGCTCAAACACCCAGCTCTGTAAATGCAAACCCGAACCAGAGCACCGGTACTAAAGGTTGTGCAGACACAGGCAACAGGGAAACCTCGTCTGTGCCATGCTACTGGCGTGCACAGAGAAAATGTGGTTCAATACCTCTGAGCGTCTGCCTGGGCGTCCGGTGCTTTCCTTTCCAATAGACCAGTATTTTACTCTTCCTAGTACGAGTTCAAAAACTCAATTCAGCCTTCTGAATCTGCAGATTCACAGCAAAGTGAAGGTACCCCTGGAAGTGTAAGCATCCATGTGATTACAGAGATTGTATATAGGACGTGCATTATGCAAAGCCGGGCATGATGATGGTAGCTGACCAGACTTTCAAAAGCTATGGAAAGACACTGTGCTTCCAACGCAACTGCTGTGACTTCCTCCTTCCCCACAGTTGTCCAAGCCACCAAAGACAAGCCGGTGGCTTGCTGACCATCTTCTCATTAAACTCAAAGAAAATTTGGTCACTGACTTCATTAGGAGCTGCCTCAAGCCTTAACAGCTTGAAAAAAAGGCTTTTAACTCTGTGCTTTTTCCTTAAATGAAAATTTAAAAAGCATCTCAAACACCTAAGAATTTTTATTTTGAACTACTTTCAAAAAATGAAAGGAACTTAGAGGAATAATCTTTAGCATTAGAGCTGAGGACTTGCAAGGCAATTTCAGCTTGGTATGGCTGGAAATGGATGCTTTATAAACCCATGAAAAACAAAGTTTCTGATGCAAATAGCAGATAGTTTAAACTTACCGCTCTGTTGCAGCAAACAAACAAGAAGGACACAAACAATGTATTTTGTTTGGTTAATTGGTATTATTCTGATAACCGTCTCCATGACCACCAGCTGTACACTCCTCCCTGGCTTCTGCACCTGCTAGCCTTTAAGGTACTAAAATCATCTCACTTCTGAGAAGGTAAAGCCCACCCAAAATTCTCTTCAGAAATTATTACGCCTTTAAAAAAAACTATGCAGTTTTGTTGTCATACCAATCATTATGCCTCCGGATCATCGCAATGACTAATAGCACCTATTATGACTTTTAAACTTGACAGATGTCAGATTAGCATCATATTGAGAAGATAATCATGTGTAACTTATGCTGTAACTAAGTAAATTGCAGTAAACAAGCAGCAAAAGTCACTCTCAGTAAACAGAGCAGATGACAATTCTAAAACAAGGTCTGCAGTTTCCAAACGGCCTGCATTTCATTTTAATCTTTCAGAAGAAGTAGCACAAAATAGACCTTTGTTAGTGTGTCTCATGTTTACTCTTACGGATCATTAATTACAGTTCTAAAATAAAAATATGATTCTGAATAGAATTGGCTGAATAATTCATTACAGTGACACTTGTCTGTGAGTGTCGTCTGCAAATAGATCATGATCATCTTAGCTGTATTCATTATTTAAAATTATTTGCCAAATACCTCCTACAGATAGTTCTTGATCTGTAGTTATTTGGGAACTACTAGTTGCAAATATTTAAAATTTATATGCTGGGCATGCACAGCTTTATATTTGGTCAAAAACGTACATCTAGTCATTTGCTTGTGTATGCAATTACCATGTTTACAAAATCATTCAGGCATTCTCATGTAAACATAGACCTGAATTAATAACAGTTAGTACCATGACCCTTCAGCACTGACCAGCAAGTGTGTCCCTCAGGCATGAGCCATGTGTTTCCTCCTTGAGTCAAGACCCTTCTGTTCCATGGATATGCAAAAGGAGCAAAGATCTTCTCGCCTGGAAAAGCATCACACAGCAGAGAGAGATGGCAAGGGCAATGTGAAAACAGCACTGTGATCCTCTGCATGCAGGGACAGTTGGTTTGGGAACTAATTTTCAAAGATGAGAAAAGGAGGTGAACTGAAATGACTGAATCCCATCTTCTCATGCATGAGGCAGAAAACTAAGTGACTGAAATAGAGACAAACTGTCAGCTGAAATGCCAGTATGAAATCCCTAGGAAGAGATTTAGCCAACTTGGCAAAAGCAGGTGTGTTCCAGATGTGGATCTTTCAAAGACTCTTTGTTTGTGCAGACAACGTCCAAATATTGCAGGAGGTTTAAGTGTTTGATTGAGCCAGAATCTGGTAGCAGATGCTCCAGTATAAACTGATCTTCTGAAACCATTGGAATTACTCTGGATTTACTACCGCATGAGGGAGATGAGAATGCTTCTGTGTGAGAATTTCTTCTCCTTGATGATCTTTAAGAAATCAGAATTCCTTAGACATATTTCTCAGAATTACTACAATTAAAACTGATTAATCTTTCCCACATATTTGACTGCAAACCACCCATTCTGCTCTAGCTCAGTACGAAGCCTGCTCTCAGTGCAGCATGAGGAAGGTCCTTGTTACTCTCACTCTCTGAGGCCAAGGTCTCAGAAGTATAACCTGAGCCATAGCTAAGTACAGGACTGAACAAATGTTACATATAAGCCATTTGCTTATGTCCTCTATTTCTCCTGCCCAGAAAGAAGATGGGAAGGAAGGTGGTAGAGGGAACCTAAAAAGCAAAAGGACAGTGCAAAGGCAGTCGTGAAAGAAATAGGCTCCCAAGGCAAAAAAGGAGGCCAAATTATCTTGATATGGCTCTGAATGTAGACTACTGTAATAGCCCTCGGTGATGGAATGACTGGCTGGGTAGATGAGGGGAGAGCAGTGGATGCTGTCTACCTTGATTTCAGTGAGGCTTTTGACACCATCTCCCACAACATCCTCACAGGTGAGCTCAGGAGGTGTGGACTAGTGTGGACAGTGGGGTGGACTGAGAACTGGCTGATGGCAGAGCCCTGAGGGTTGTGACCAGCAGCGCAGTCTAGCTGGAGGGCTGCAGCTAGTGGCGTTCCCCAAGGGGAACTGGCTCGGTCCTGTTCAACTTACTTGGCAATGGCCTGAGCGTGCCCTCAGCACGTTGGCTGATGATACAAAACCAGGAGGAGCGGCTGATGCACCAGGAGGCTGCGCTGCCCTTCAGCGAGACCCAGGCAGGCTGGAGAGCTGGGCGGAGCGGGACCTCATGGAGTTCAGTAAGGGCAAGTGTAAGGTCCCTGCGCCTGGGGAGGAGCAGCCCCACACACCAGCACAGGCTGGGGCTGACCTGCTGGAAGGCAGCTCTGTGGAGAAGGACCTGGGAGTGCTGGTGGACAGCAAGTTGCCCATGGGCCAGCAGTGTGCCCGGGTGGCCAAGAAGACCAATGGTACCCTCGGGTGCATGAGGAGGAGTGTGGCCAGCAGGTCGAGGGAGGTGATTAGGTGATTGTCCCCCTCTGCTCTGCCCTGATGAGGCTGCATCTGGAGTGCCGTGTCCAGTTCTGGGCTCCCCAGTTCCAGAGGGACAGGGAACTGCTGAAGAGGGTCCAGCGGAGGGCTACAAAGGTGATGAGGGGACTGGAGCATCTGCCTCATGAGGAAAGGCTGAGAGCGCTGGGCCGGTTCAGCCTGCAGAAGAGAAGACTGAGAGGGGATTTTATCAATGTCTACACGTATCTTAAGGGTGAGTGCCAAGAGAACGGGGCCAGGCTCTTTTCAGTGGTGCCCAGCGACAGGACAAGGGGCAACGGGCACAAACTGCACCATGGGAAGTTCCAGCTGAAGATGAGGAAGAACTTCTTTACCCTGAGGGTGACAGAGCCCTGGCACAGGCTGCCCAGAGAGGCTGTGGGGTCTCCTTCTCTGGAGACATTCAAAACCCACCTGGCCACGACTCTGTGCAGCCTGCTGTAGGTGACCCTGCTTTAGCAGGGGGCTGGGCTAGATGATCTCCAGAGGGCCCTTCCAAGCCTGATCACTGACATTAGTGGGATCAATGTATCACCCACAATAACTAGTGTAGTGGCTTGTCTTTTACTAAATGGAGTAGTAAGATTCTTGAAATAAGCCACAATTATTTCTACTGTTGTTACAGTTGCAAGAAACATCCCCTATACCTCAAGTTGGGAATTTATACCTTTTGTAACAGAAGATCCAAACCATTTTACATATATTAACAAGACCTTAGATTAAACTTAGAATGAGTCCCACCAGGAAAAATATTGATCCGTACAGATATTTTCTCAGTGTTTTATTAGGTACAGAATACTAAATGGGCTGTCATCCATGTAACTGCTTGTGCACCATTTGCCAGATGTTGTTTGTGTGTCCACAGCAATGTAGTCATATTAAAATGTATGAAACTGTTTATTTTTGCCGGCTGCTCAGCAATACTACAGCCTCCACTGAGTGTCCTGGCCTGATGCAGGCTTCCAGCAAGATACTGTTAAGCAGACATTAACTGCAGATTTCACTTCTTCATTGACCTACAGTAGAAGTCAATTAGTGGCTTAATATTGCTCAGACATTCATTAAAGCTTGAAGTGGGCAGAATTTCATCTGTTTGATTCTTGCTATTTAAGAGTGTCCAGGGACAATATTTACAATTGGTGGGCTGTGACCACGTACTTTTAGAGGAAAACCACAGATTTTTTCTGCAGTGAACAGTATGTTATCCTGATAAGAATTCGTACTGAGTCAAAATATAGAGACATTCTCCCATCATCAGAGTTACTCAGTGGCCAAGTTTTACTGTGGTCTTAGAGAGGTGCGACTTCTATTACCACCTGCCTCACTTAATGTATTACATATTGACAAATTCTGGCTCTGTAGCATCCCTTTCTGTTGTCTACCCCATTATCTGATGATCTATTAACACCACTTAGGTAAGAAAACTGTGTTTAGTGGTAAGATAATACCAGTCAATAATTATGTTTCCTTTCAATAATTAAAATGGGAAACATTTTATTCTTTGATATTATTAAAATGTTACATGTTTATATTGATTGGATTCTGTCCATCCACAGTCACTGTCATTTGTATTTCTGTAGCATGTCAGAGAGATGCCTCAACACTCCTGATGTGATACGTGGCTGCAGATTCAAATTTGTCAGGAGCTTAAGAGAGTTCTCATCAGGGATTAGCCTAGACACCATCTGCAACAATTATAAGTCATCTTGATAGGAAAAGCCTGGAAAGTGCATTTAGGAGTATGCAAAGTAAATCAGACTGGGCCAAATGCATCCCGTCTGCTTCTAAGCACCAACTCTCATCTCCATATCCACTGTGGCTGCTCAGCTCCTTCAGCTTTGCCAGCTTGGACCCTGCTGCTTCTCCCTCTTTGCCGGGCATCTTAAGAAACGTATGTGCTGTTATGTGCCCAGTCGCTGTGAATGCACACAGCTAATCAACTGCATAACAGGTCTAATATATAGCTACTGTAGTTTGTACGTACAAATGGCATCATCCAAAGTTTTTGCATGCTGACCCTGCTTCAGCTCACAACTCTGGCACAGAAGGGACCTCACGGTTTTGGTCTTTTACACGGAAAGAACAGAAACAGAAGGAAAAGGGTGTAAACTCTCATGCAAACATATGGGGAAGAAAGAGAAAGATCCTCTATTGAACTCAATAGAGCTATAATGATTTATACGCCCTGCAAATCAGCTCCTTAATCTACAAAAGCAGGCTGTCAAAGGGAGGCCTGGGCAGCTGGAGCGAATACAGCTGTGTAACAGCCACTCTGCTCCATTTTTGCCTCAAGCATCATTTGCAAAAGCAGCCGGCAACAACTTCAGTTCTCACCCCAGTATCGATTGTGGTGGTTGCTGATGTATGAAGCAGAACACAAGTTAATTATCAGATTCCGGGTTAAGTTTGCCTGACTGGAAATTAGAGGAAACCTTATCTTGATGTGTAAACTCAAAGAATACGTTAAGGAAGAGAGATGAAGGAAAGTAAACACAGAGCACAAAGACCGCAGCCAGTGCCTTTGCCTTCTTATACATGCAGCCCACTCTGCAACCTGTTCCCTCCAAATAGCTTTAACTCCACAGCTCAAACTAGCATATGGAAAAGATACTATAAAAAGCGACTGTATTGATGATATATAGCTCTCTGGCTAACTGTTATCAAGCACAGAGGGTCTTATCTCCAGGTGATTTGTTCATGGCACTATCTTCACAGAACAGTAAAAAATATGAAATATCTGTCATGATAGCACGCAAGTATCCCAGACTGTCCCCTCGTTATAATGGATGACTGAAGACAAGTAACAGTGGGTAAGGAAAATTAATGTCTCAAGAAGAAACTAATAAGGCACTTTCCGGAGCTGAGGAAATGACTATGGCTCCTTTCAGTTATACACGCCCCACCTAAAGGCCTGTGTCTCCCATATGTTCAGCTATAGATAGTTATTGCTCCATGAGCACTAATGACTTCACCTATGAGAATACAACAGATTCTTATACCAGGTGAAAGACCTGGACAGCCCAGCCCAGCAAGGCAATAATGATCTCTAACTGTTCTAATGCCTTTCCCTGATAAAACCATTTGCCCCTAAAATTTAGCCTAGCTTTTATTTTCTTAATTAAATTCCAGTACTGTCCCCTCCAACTTGGTATAGTTTAATAACTATAATACTTAAGGAAAGTGAGATGCAAATCCAGACTTCCACAGGTAGAGGAGCTACCCAAATACAAGCTCCAACAGCCTGGCTATGGCTCAGTCACTAGGCTACTGTAAGAGAAGGAGGCTGTTGCTGTGATGCCTGTTCCCCCAGAAAACAACATTTATCAGTGTATTTTGGGATGAAGCTGATGGAATCAGGGTGACAGATGTTCCTTGAGAAAGTCACCCAGGTCAGGACTCTACGTGATGTGGATGGAAAGGCACCTCGCTGCAGCTCAGGACCAGGTGCTCAGTGTCATCAACCCATTTTGATGTCTTGGATTATCAAAGATTTTGGGTGGCGTGTAAGAAGCATTTTTGGGTCTTGCAGGGAATTTTACACAGAGAAGGGAGTAAATTCAAGAGTTAAGGGACTTAACTCCAGAGTTACAGAGTTAATTCCAGCAAAGCAGGTGCCTACCCAGGATGACAATTTTAGCCTGCACCATTCCTGACTGGCAGAGCTGGGAGTGGGACCAGCTCCATTAATTCATCCTTTTCTTCAGCACTTCAAAGGAGAAAGAGTATATGTGCATACACTTGCCATCCCACAGCCAGACTCTGCACCTTCTTCTGTTACTCCAACTGCACTGAAACCCTTCTCGGCCATACGGTGCACACCACGAAGCAATCCCATCTGAGCTGCGTAGAAGGGAATTGTAACAAAAACCTGTCCTGTGCCAGACTGGAACACAAAAGGTTCCTCTGACAGCCGCCTGAGCCCACAGCCCTGCTCCCACTAATAATCCCCTCCTCCATAATTTAATAAGCTTCACCGTGGCTAGGTTTGCCCTCCCCCACCCTGCGATTCCCTTTCCCATTCCCCAGACAAGCTATGACAGCCACAAAGAAGAAATATTCCCCCGTGCATTGTTAAAGGCCTAACTCCCCAAGCCAAGACAGGCTCAGTTAACATTAAAGCCTTTTCCCTTGTGAGCAACCTGAGCTGAGATTAAGGAATGAGCCCGCACTGTCAACCTTAACCCTGATGTGAGGCTGGTAACTAGGGCAACAGCATCTCACAAATACACCGTGCCATGCTATTTTGTCCTCTTACACTGCAACACAAAATATGATAGGTAAGTGGATGGGTAAACAAAAACCAAACATCGCCCACTCCTCTGGCTCATATTTTAGTCCTGGAGTTTACTAAGAGCTATGAATGGTTATTTATTAATGCTGACATTGATGCAAAAAGATAATCTTTTTTGCTCTATATGCGTGGTGTACACCAGATGATAGTGTGCTCCTTTCTCACTTGGACTCCAGTGTCATTATTTGCAGAAGGTAGCACAGAATGATCTTCCCAATATTAGACTCAAGCTGCTTGTCTGGTTTAGCTTGATCTTTATTTATAGACACTGAGTCTGGGAGCTTTTTGTATGCGGAGCAGGACATAGTGACCTACTCTGGCTCAGTTATGTAATAGTTTCAAAGCAGACTTAGTGTAAATTGACCCTAATCTGATCTTGAATTGTAACACATTATAATTCCAAAAATAAATCAGCATTTACCTCACTCTATGCCATTAATTTCTTTTCAGAATTGGAAATAACCAAAGACTGATGAATCTAAGTGTTATTTAGTAATTCCTTAAACTTTTTAAAAAGTCCCTCATTAACTATAAATATTAAAACAATTGACTAATATGTTGTTATACCATGCAGCTCAGGAGAACTCTGTAATATACTTAGCTCAGTTTTAGAGTCAGTTTCCAAATGCAAATAATACGTTCACAGAAAGCAAATTTACAGACAAAATTTCCATGTGGTTTTTGAAAGCATACCCTTAAAATTCACCAAGCCAAATTTGCACGGAGATGGAAACCTGTGCACACATTTAAGCACACAAGTAGCATTCTTTCCCCATCAGTATTTGAGCACGCAAATTTAAAACTCTATCTTCACAAACACTTGAGTGTACAAGCGCTTTCTGTGGGCATCTTGACTGTACATTCAATTGTACTCATGAAAAGGGAATACAAAAGAGGTAGAAACACGGCTTATAAAAGTAATCTTTACATCTGAATCAGTATTTGCCAGTATTTTTATAACAATTCCTCAACTTGCCAATGAATAGCAGCTGTATGAAAACACAGAGACATGTCTGGAGTCATTTTTAACAACTTTGAACAATAACTCCCTGCCAAACACTGATATAAAAGGGTCTTGGTATCAATGGAAAACAGGTCCATCTCAGTGTTCCTTTATATCAGTATTAACTAATTAATTGGCCAAACTGATTATGCATGCTATTCAAATTTGGCCTTTCTAAAATGCCATAGCTTGGGTTCAAAGTGATTTCTTCTATGGTAATAGTTATATTAATTTATAGTAATTATTTGCATGATAAAAAAGACTCCCATCCCGCAGACTGGCCCAGTATGAGCAGATCATTCTTTGCAGGCAGTTGCCGGCTGAAGTCCTGCACAGATCAGATTGTGCAGAGGGTAACTAATTGACATTCATCTTTACTATCAGTGAGTAACACACAGTTGGGTTTTGGCATTGTGCAATGGCAGTAAGTGTGCACGCTTTCAAGTGCGGCTATTAAGGTCCATACTGACTGTCCTTGCATTATGCAGGTTATAAAGCATTTCTGGATGATTAGAAGCCACCTTCTGAGATACTTGTCCACTTCTCTATATATCAAGTTATTTATTCTCTATTTGTTGAGTAGAATACTTAATCCTCCTGCTTACTTACAGTATTTAGAATATTTCACTTTGATGTATCTTAGGGTGGGAAGGGGGTGGGGTGAACAACTTTTCCTATTGCTGCTATCTGTTCCTGAAAAACTAATTGTTTATTTTAAATTATGTTTGTCCGACACCTTTTGCGAATGAGCATTTGTGTATTTTTTGTTTGTGCATCAGGTAGACAATCCTTGTTAAAAAACTCTTGATGCAAGGCCCTCAGAATGGGGACAATGCTTATTTTCTGTGCAGATTTGTATGAATTAATGATGAAACACTGCACCATTTGGAAGGGTATTCTCTTTCAGACTTCTTGGCAGCTTGGTTCTGGGCAAAAATACCTCTCTGGACACTGGCGGTATGTTACACATGGAGCCACAGCATCTGATCCTGCTGTGATACCCACAGAGAGCTCAGAACAGAGTTCCTTACAGGCCTTCCAAAGCATTACCTAACTCGCATTTTTCCTGATACAGATTCAGGGTAGGGTTGGTTTGTTTAGATAAAGGTTTCAAGAACAACATATGGGAAAGAAAAAGGGTCTTATTTTTGCCATTCCCTTTGAGTCCTCCATAGATGTCTCTCTCTTTCCCAGAGGAGGCGGAGGAAGAGATTTCACCAAGGGAAGACTGCAGGTAAGAGGAAGACGGCTTCTCCCAAGGGATGTCTCAGCCATGCTGCAGGCACCAGCTTTGTCTCTACAGCTGCTCCCCTCCCTCTAAAACAGCCTTAAAGCCATGTCCCAAATCACACTCCATGCTCCAGGCACCAGATGTGGGATATTTAACACTCTATCTCCTTCTTCAGCCTTCCCATCCACACAAAGGCTCTGGCATCATGATGCTTGCCTTGCCTTCACCTCTGATTCAAAAGAAATGCAGGGTGGGGGTGAATCCTTGCTACATTCATCTGTTTCTACATGTACAATCTAGGAGTGACATAGATAGAAGTGAGACTCCAGGCCAAAACTTTAAACCAAATGAAGTCTTTTTGCATCAGTCGCATTCCCTTTAATGTGTTTTAATAGGCACCAGTATTTCATTCTTTTCTTCAGAAATAATCCTTCTAAAGACACTTGTGTTTGCAAGTAGACATTATTTTTGGCACACTAAATGCACTGTGGAGGAAAGACTCTATTGTATGCTGCTTTATCTGGGAGTGAGTAAGGGGCGGTAGGAATGAATTACTCTAACTCCAGAAGAGATTGGATTACATATGTTTGGCATGAAGGGAAATAAAAGTGAAAATGGTGCATATTTCTTTTCAGATTTTAAAAAAACCAAAAATTAAAGCTTCCTATAATTGAAGTACCTTTGCTCTGAATAAATTTTTTTGTTCTCTACCCATAATACAAAATACCTAATTGAATGTGTACTAATGAGCTTAAAATACTTCACCTTGATATTGATTTTCCTTTTTCTTTACTATCACCATCTAGCATTTTTAATTGAGTTGAAGAAACTGTAAGAAAAAAAATATAATCAATCCCAAAATACACCTTCAAAGAGATTTTTCAAATTATACAAGAACAATACAAAGATAAATCAAGTGCAGAGGGGAAAAAAAATGTGTGAGTAATAATTCTGCCTTGATAGCATCTTTGTTTTCAGAATGGTTAAGGAGCAATTATTACTCAAAGGCAGGTAACACAGGTAATATGGCAAAACACTCTGAGGTAAGGAAGAACAGTTACTATTGCTGGCATTTACCAAGAAAACACAGAAATCAGACAACCAAAAACTCACAGAAACAAATGGTAATAAACGTCAAATCCCACCAAAACAAATTAGATTATCACAGACTGCAGTACTGTACAGGCGTAGGAATGAAGCTTTTCAGAGGCACAATCACTGATGGTGTTTGAAATAGCACCTTTTAAAGGTCATGTTTTAAGGCTATCTGAAACTGGACCCCTACTGAGTACTTACAACTCTATCTGAAATAAATTTTCTGATAGAGATGGCTGGGGAGTTTCTGCACTGACTCTCCAGCTTCGTGATAAAATGAAGGCTCCAAGATTAGCAACATGCGAAGAACATCTGTACCCAACTCAAGTTGTCTGTGATGTTATGACTCTCACATATTGTGATGTCCTGAAGAGGTACTCTTGACTTAAAATACACTTTTATTTCAAAACCAAAATTCAGGAGGCAAAAGGTATCTCTCCTCTCTTTCCTGATTGCAAGGTTCAAAGCCATGGCTTACACACCAGCCATCTGCAGTCAAGAAATCAGCACCTCTGAGGAAACCAGAGGCCTTAATACACCAGGCATTTAAAAACTTGTCTCTAATCACACCACCTGAGCGGTTTCTTTATAGAGGCCCACATATAATTGGCAATTCCGTTCCACAAATGTTTGCATATAGCATTTTCTCTAGTCTTGCTAACGATGCTGGAATTATAAACATCTTTGGGACATAGTCTACCTCCCATCTCATAGTTTTGCATGCCATTCAGGAAAGGTACACCAGGAGCTTCTGCTTGATTAGATCCCAGGGTACTGCTGTAACTCAAACATTTATTAAAGAAATACATCCGCAATCAGTAAGACTACATCATAACTACCCCCCATAGTCTTGGAGTCTTCAGGCAATATGCCTAGATCTGCTTTCCTACCTTCAGTTACATCAGTCACTAGAAAAAAACACAAGAGAAGGAGAATCCACAAGAGAGCTGAACCAGGTACCGAAACAACCTCCACTTCCAAGGGAAAACTCTTCATTTTAATTACCAACACACTCCCAATCTCCAGTCTAAGTAAAGTTTAGAATTCTTGGGAGGGTTCACAGTCCAACCCTTTCAGTCAGCAGTCTGCTCTGTGCACAGGTAACTTGGTTTACAGGCTGCAGCTGTGGCTTCCTCACCCACCTAGCGCTGCAGGAGGGCAGGGACCAGCTACTGGAGCAACACGGGCAACCTGGGCAAACCTCTGCTTCCCACCACTTGTTTGGTGACCTGCGTGCTCCCTCTGAACGGCACAGCCCCGGTGTGCTGGGCAAGGGATGCCTCTCCAGCTGGTGGTCTCATCACCACTCTCACAGGAGTAGGAATTTTGACCTAAGTCAGCCTCCCAACAAGTTCCTCTGTCATTACATTTAGGGGAACCAGACTAAATTAACTACACTTGAGAAGTCTTGTTCCACTCTGCCACTACTTTCTCCTTCCCAGCATATCAGCTTCATAAAGGACACATCTTCCTCTATACGTACCCAGTAACAATAGTATTTATATTGCAGGTGCTCACTAACTACCCCAATTAACTAAACAGCACTTGAAAATGAGGATAGGTGGAGGAAGAAATACAAAGCAACCAACCATTTTTCTATAAAAACCATAGAGCAAAAAAAAGCATGCCAAAATATTGACTGACAATAAGTGATACTTTAGTTTGTGGTTTTAGTTTACTTTTCACCTGATGATCTTAAATTTGTTGATGAAGAAAATAATGCAAGCACAATGCTTTTGAAGCATCATAATCATTTTAAGACTTCCAATTCTTTAAAAGAAATTTACTTTTCACTACTGGTAGCAATCACAATCTATAAATAGCACAGAGAGACAGGAAAAAATCCTTTCCTCAATAGAAGGCTCACTGGGAAGGCACCTTCAACTCACCATTTTCACCCAAAAATTACTACCTAATCTTTATCTAAATTATAATCTACTCATATTTTTTCTAAATTTTCCCTCTCCCTGGCCAGATATCTGCACCAAGACTATTCCAACAGTCCAGAGTCCAGTGCACGCTGCCCAGCCCCTGCCTTAGCTTGCAGACAGCACAGTAATGCAGCGAGTCCATGGGAAAGACTCTTCCCACTTTTCCAAGAGAATAAGGACCCCAAGTCTCACTCATCTTCATCAGGAGTTACTCTCTTAAGTCATGCAGAATTTTTTAACCAAGGCACGATGATTGTGCATCAAATGGCCACCACTTTAAAAGCACACCCATGCCTGGGGGTTGAGGAGTGATGGCAAATGACAAGGAACCTCTTCATGCAGTTCAGATCAGAAACGCCAAACGGATGCTCTGAAGACCCAACAAGTAGGACCTTCGGCAGCTGACTGTCCACACAACTTCAGTAGGTACTGAAAGCAAAGCCAAGCAGTAGTAATACATTTGAGAACAACTATATTTTCCTCTAGTCTGCCTTTGGCATGTGGTTTTTTCCCTGCAGGGCGTCATGTGGGAACCAATTCAGTTTCTCTGGGTAGATTTCAAATGTTATTTTCAGGAGAGAAAAATAATCTGTGTTGTACATTTTTTTCAAGCTTCATAAGCATTACTAGCTCAGTATAGCATTAGTCATATCCTTACAGTCCAGCAGTGCTATAATCACTGCTTTACTATGCAAACACTATCACTCATGCTTAGACTTTAACTAACTCTTTTCTCAATGCACTCAGCCTGTTAGAAATCTCGTCTGACAGCTCTTTGATATCTACACAGTATATTTTCAAGCCTACCGCAACAAAACTGAAGCATATACAATCTCTCATGATGTTGAACCTTATCCAATTGAAGGGTTGAGTTTCAACTTCAATTATTTATGAACTATTGAGCTATGATGAGCTAATCAAATAATTTCACCTAAACAGTAGAATAGCTTTTACCATGTAAGACAGTACAATACTTTATAATCCTTCTTGGCAATCTGCTGCCATAGGCAGGGACAAATTGCTGTGCACGTGCCATACAGATTTAAAATTTATAATGGACAACCAGAAGATAAACATCAATCTTTCAGACATGTTATACCATACAGAAAACAAGCAGTGACAAAAATGTTTAGGCACAAGAAATGTCTGGCTGTTTCTAAAGCAGTCTAAGGCAAATACAAAAAAGGGACATTATTCTAAGAGAATAGTTTCTGTATGGGGAGCTGTTCTAGCTATCGTAGAAATAATCTGTTGTGCAATGCTTAATGTTGTCCCCTGAGAAAATTTACAAATACAGTTACTTGGAGGACAATGTAACTAGTCACATAAGTACAGCATCACTATGTACTGTAAGAATAACAAATCAAGCCCCTGAAAATCATGACATGAAGTTGGAAATTTTGGGGGTGTCTTTCTTTGCCCTTGCCCTGCATTCTGCTCTTACCATTTACATTGGTTGGGTATTTCACAAGCACCTCCATTTCCTCATCTTCATTTGGACTTTGATCTCGTGCTCACCTGGTTTGGCTGCTGTGTACATTAGCATCAACACTTTCCTCTCCTTCACCTTGACTACGCACCACAGCCTACACTTAGATTCCCAACTCACTACCACACGCAGCTTCTCCAGCTATTAGATATAGTTTGATCACAGCACCTGGACATAACCGTCGGGAATGAGTGACCGTACCTTGGTCTTGTTTGCCTAATAATAAGATTCTGATATTAATTAGTGAATTTCCAAAAAGATGTATGACTGGTCTAGTTTTGTTGCATGGTTCTAGATTATTTTTGTATAAACACTGGTCATATTTAAAGCTTTTCTATCCAGCCATAAATCTGTTTTCTGAAGTAAGAGCTAAGATTTTTATTTAAAGGATAAGCTTCTACAAACATCAGTATTTCATCATTTGTGATAAAAGTGTGAAAGCTGGTAGTACCATAAAGCCAAAGAGAAGAATCTGGCCTAATTCTAACAACATGCAAAAATGGTTTTCACATTTAACCATAAATTTTTCTGTTTATTCTTAACTGTGAGTTTTCCAAGGTTGCTTATCTATTAGTTCACAGAAGTGTTACCCTGAGCATGACAATTCATAGTATCACCAGTCCCTGGAAAGAATTTTTCTTTTTTCTTAGTAAGATATTTTTCCACCCAGTTTATGCTGATAAAAGAAATATTTTCATAGACTGATAAGCTCAAATATTTGCCTTGATAAAGTATTAACTACTTTTTACGGTATGAATAAGTATGGGTAATTATGACCTCACTTTCAAATATATACAGTTGGCTTTGCATAAAACTCTCTCTTGCTGGAGCATTTTATAGTGAAAAAAAACCCATATTCACAATATTAGATTTAAAAACCACTGCAGTCAGTTGAAAACAGTCCATCAATATCATTGGATTCTGAAGTCTACTGCACATTTCATCCACAAAATTATTGTCTCTTGATATCTATCATACCTATCCACTCCGAGTCTGATCTGCAAAGGCCTAAGCATCTTAATGCTCAAGTCCTTATCCTATGTGAGCCTAGATGCATTCCTAAGGTCGGAAGAAGATGAAAGAGCTTTGCGAGTCAAGCCCTAGTAGATTTAGAAGTGGCAGTTTAAAACATTTGTGTTTCTAGGTGTCTACTTCATCCTTCTGCCAGAGGTTAATGTCAGCCAAATGGGATGTAGTTATGCTTGAGATGCCACAGTTTATTGCCCAGGGTGTTACTTTAAACCACTGCTGATGACACATGGATACCTGAAGAGCGGGGGGTGGGACAGCTGGAGTGACAGTTATTTAAACCACTGCAGTTAACCCCCCCGAGCTGTAAACTGCATCTTTACTGACCTCTGAAGTTGGCCGTGCAATTCTAGTTCATACTGGTAAATCCAGTAAATGTAATTCATGAATGTAACTTAGCACTGGCATTTTATTTTTACGTAATATAATTAAATTTCAAAGTAATACATTTTTCTTTACTTCCAGGATTTTTTAGCTCGAAGTTACTGTTTTATATTACTAAACATCAAGCCAACCCAAATGCCATTCCCCAGAACCACTGTACTCAGCATACATGTGAAGTTCTTTAGATATCTTTAATGCCAGAGTTATTAGGCTGGACTACGAAGTTATTCCCTAAAAAAAATCCATCTTGGGAAAGTGAACATCCAAAAATGAGATGTAAAGCCTAAACGCAAGGATTTGGGTTACATGTTGGCACTCTGCTTCGTAGTAAGAATCTATTTATATGCGCTATGCTATGTTCACCAAGGGAATATTGGAAACACATTCGCAAATTAAAGTCTGAGTCAGAACAGTCTCTTGCTCAAGTGAAAAACAAAAACAACAATGACACAGAGCCAGAGCAAAATAGCTTAATTTGTGTCTATAAGGAATATGTTTTTCCTCTAGCTTATACCTTTAAAATTTGGCACATCAAACCCTCAGCTTATGGATGATTCATTTCAGACACAGTCATTGGTTATTTTCATATACGTGGTGTTATACATGGCAGGTCACCACTTCTGATTGCTCCTGCTCCACAATATGCATTGAGCACAGCCCTGTTGCAGTCCTCTGCCACAGTTGCCATCTTGGTCAACACCAGAGATCACAGAATAGCTCAGGTTGGAAGGGACCCATAAGGATCAAGACTGAGGCCTCCAGCACCAAAACCACACATTTCCACAGACAAGACCTGTCAGAAACCCAGCTCCTCGGAGCATCAAAACCAGTGGGAGTGTTTGCTAGCACAGGGACGCAGCCAAGCAGGCTTCATTTTAAGAAAACTCACCCTGTCCTGAGTGTGTGTGTAGGTCACAGCACCCTCCTGAAAGGTCTCTGTCATCTGGTGGCAGCCGAGGACAACCTGCACTGCCACCACACTGGAAGGACCTTCCAGAGAGCCAACTCCTCCTCTTCCAGTCGTGCTTGGGGAGACGGATACCACCAGCCATCTGTGGGCAACACCAGCACAAGCCCCACACGTAGTTTGTAGCTCACTTGTAATAGTGACAAAGTGTTATGATTATGGTAGGGGACATTCACTCTGCTGGGAGATAAATCCTCCACTCAGAGCTCACTGCTGGATGTGAGGGTGATGCTGTTTGAGACTGTCTGATTCCCTGCTTTTTTGGGTGCTTTTCTTGCCCATGGTATCATATGACCTACCAAAACTGTGGGCACATGCATGCAACAGTGGAGGAGTTATAGGATATTATATTGCTATAGGATATTATATTAGGTCTTAGAATACGAAGCAATATGAAAAATCATTTCTCAATTAAAAAGACAGATGGAAATATTTTCCCTAAAGTCCTACTGGCTGACGTTAAACTACATTTGACCCCTTTTAACAATGGATATGTGCATTTGTAACCACCGACTGCAGCAGCATTAGCAGAATTAGGAACACATAAGCCATGTTTTATATATGAGGACTATCCAAGCCAACAGCATAGACATAACCAGATCTGTGCAGATGTACCATATTATAGGTCCAACTTTCACAACAAACTCAAACATCTTCAGAGGGAGACATCCCTTTTTTATGTCCCCACGTGTAAAACCACTGATGTTACTGAACATTGAAGACTGGCAGGCAGGACATGGGCAGGCAGACCCTGCGGATCAGAGCCAGGTTGGAGCTGAGTTTGGAAGCAGGCGCAGATACACAAGGAGACCTATCTCTGCCCCAAACCAGAGAAGACAACAAAAGAGTTTGGCTCAGCCAAGGGTTTAAACAGGAAGGCACGATCACACTTTGGGCCAAGAAAGCCCGAACTAGTGAGCCGAAGGGTAAGCAGAAAGCGCGATGAGAAGCCAAGCAAAGGGTCAGGAAGCCAGGGCGCATGTACGACAAACAGGATTTGCAAAAGGGATCAAAGACAGCCAGTGAAGCCTGGGCAGGCTACTCAGAGGAGGAATCAGAAGCAAAACAGAGACTTAGAGCTTCAGCCAAGGGACACATCGAACTGCCAAGAACAACTGGAGGTATTTCCACATCTGACTGCTGGGTGGGGCAAAGCACCAAGAGCCCCACAAGCTGCTGCTCAGCTGGGAAGGCGCAGTGGGCTCTGCACCCCAGGAGCCCTGCAGAAGCCCATGGCAGAGCCTGGCCGTCCTGCCCCTGGGCATAGCTGCTCTGGGATTGCACACAGCTGGACTGCAGAGGGGTTTTCGCCATTTTTGGGAACACTGTTCCCAAATTAAACATATCTCTGCAAGAGCATGAAGGAAACACTTCAGTGTATCAACAACACAAGGCATTTTTCCCCACATGGGGTTTCCTGCTGCTTTTTTTCATCTGCTGTTATTTTCTTTCTGCATTACACAAGAGCCACTCTTTCTAGTAATTGTTCTATTCCTTATAGTCTGTCACGGAAGATCTGCTAGTGCCCCACTAAATTTATCCCTAGCAAAAGAAATAACAAATATGTCAACTGAACCTGTCTCTTTTTCTAATGCTTTTATCATTATCCTTCTTCGGATATGGACCTACTCTCCATAAAAAGTGATATCACATATACCAAAACTAGTAGTAAATAATTGGATTTTTATTTGGAGATGTGCTTATCAGCCAACAAGATTGACTATTGCTCACGTGATTAGAGAAAACATATCAATGTACATTGACTACGTTGCCAGTGGAACCCCTTAAAACTAATGACTTTCAATTACTCAATGCAGCTGCGGCAGATGTGACAATTGCTTATTCAAATATTGATTCCAAAGATCACATGAGTGATGCTCTTTGAATTTATGGAGCACTAAACTATGCCTTTCAAAGAGCAGATGCACCTTTTGATCACAGATAGAGTTTGTTTGGTTTTTAATCTCAGTCAATAATGGGGTGATTTTCACTGTTCCAAATACTGATTTGTAGACATCTCCAAAGGAATCTCTCTAGGATCTATACCTAATGGCTGACAACATATTTGCTCAGAAAATGAGTAAACTATCAGACAAAGTCCACAGTGTTGAGAACTTCCTTAGCAGGCTGATAATTGCTTATTAATTGTAAAAGGTTTGCACATCATTAAAAAGGTCTATAAAATAGCCACTGATGACAAAAAACAGTAGCCTATAACATTTTACTAGGCACTGAAATGTGAGGATTTTGTTGGTATTACCTACAATTACAGCCTCCAAGAATTTAAATTTCTGTTCTCACTATCTTTTGCCTATTTTCTTCAGTGTGAAAAGAGGTGTGAGTAAATTGACCAAAGCATTATGTCTTCTTCTTCTTCTGTTAATTTATACAGATCTTTGCATTTTTTATGCTCTCAGATTTTTTTTAGATGCTGTTGTTTTACCATGTCATATAGAATATGTTAATGAAAGGGAAGATCTAATAAATGGTCTAATAAAATGATGCTATTGAATAACTCTTGCAGATGTTCTAGACAGAGATGACTACATAACCTTGGGTATGCATGCATGCACACATAAAAACACACATTCACATACACATTCATATTTTATATAAATGAAAACCCTACTACGATATACTCACTCATTTGCTTTATCCATTCCAGGCTTACAGAATAACATGGATAGCTGCCTTATTCTTTAATGTTTCAAAAGTTGCTGAACTCCAATTAAACTTGATCTAAAGCTTCACACTCATAACCAATATACACTGGGGTTTGGATCCATGTGATTCTGAGCTTGATACGTTGTCAAGAGAATTGACCCATGCCTGCATGTGTCTCATTAAGGCTGCCCAGATATGTCATTTCCAATTTTTCATGTTGACCCCCGCTTCTTCCTTGCTTAGCGAAAGTGTTCAGTCAACTCCATCCTGCCAAAAAAATTCTAAGCATACAGCTGATCCTGAGCTCTTCTCTTGACCCTTTGTACCGCTTAAAACAGTAGATGCTAAGAAATGCTTCAACACTAGGATTAAACATTTTTTTTCATAACCTCCTTTAGTGTTTTGCATTAAATGTTCAATACTTCAAGATGACAACAAATATCCTTAATGAAATAAATAATGTATTTTTATATGTGTATGTGTGCATTTGTAAATACATCTTACTTTGAAAAATGTGCAACAGCTGTAGGGTATTCTCTCATTTGTAACCCTTAGTTACAGGATCGACACTAAATCAGCAGCTCCTCTGTGCCTGACACTTTGCTTTGCACAGCCAAGTCCATACACTCTCACTGCATTCTTGCCCAACTCGTAGAAACTGAGGAGATGCCAAGGACTCAAATATGCCTTACGGACAGGCTGCTGCTTGCTGCGTTTTGCAGAGAATGGGGCAGTTCCAGAGAGTGCCTGTAAGGGGGAATGTGCCTCTTAACCTGCCACAGTGCTTAGTCCCAAGCACAGTGCACAGGGCAGGAGGAGCAATCTCTTTGCTGCCGCTGCCATATGAGGACAAAGGCAGAGGTGCGTATGCCGTACAGAAAGGTGGTTATTGCGATGGGTCTCCACTCGGTGTGGAGTGCGCAGATGAGAAGGGTGACTAGCATGTCAGCCTTGCAACTCCACACACAGTATGGAGCACGTACCTGTTCTTGACGGGCTGCTGTTCTTCCAAATATTGTGATTTTGGAAGCTGTTTCTAAGGGCTTCTCCAATAAATGACATTTCAATTTAATACTATATTATCTGTCAACTAGAGTTTGCAGGCCAAACTCTGCTCTCATTGTCCTTGCAGTGGCCGCAGTCCAGGAACAGTGTCACTGATTATGATAATCAATCACCTTTTACATTAATCAGGTGTAGCCTGCTAGGGCTAGTTCTTAAGGAGCCTTCTGGAAAGGGGATGTCTTTCCATGTGAATATAACCACATAAAATATCCAGCACAGGAAGGTTCTGCAGGACAAGCCCTAAAGGTGTGACAGTGATTCAGTGAGTTGCACCAGTCACATCACCTCTGGGGAGGACCTGAGCTTGTGCCACCACTCACACTGTTCGGTATTACAGGACCTCACTGCAGACAACAGCTCGTTTCTGCATACATCAGCTGGCTCTTCAAGTGATGAATGAGTCAGCTGTGGTGGGTTTTCCTAACTGCTATTTATGTAATAGCAAGGGCAGTTGTATGCCAACGGCCTGATCCAGTTAGGTGGAAATGCACTGGCCTGGATGCTGCAAAGCATGGACGTACAAGTGCCATTGACATCAATGGGACTGTACACAAATTTGCCTCCTAAGCACGCAATTAAGTGCACTAAAACAAGACTGCTCAGCATCTTTCAATGCTTTGTCTCCATCTGAAGTTCAGATAAAAGGGAAATTTTCTTCTTTCACTGTAGTCCTCGTGTGTTGCCACAGAAGTGTACTTGGGAAATCAAACCCCTTTGGCTGCCTGTGAGAAAACTCCCTCAGCACAATCAGTGCATACCATACTTTTGCTGTGATATACAGAGGATCTCCTACAAACTCCAGAGTAGGAGGCAAAGGGTAGGAGGAAAAAGTACTCCTTCAAAACATGCTGCTGAGGCAATTCATTGTGCTGCTGTATTCAGATTGGAACAGTCATCGCCCCAGTATCTGAGTGCCTAATTATTGCTCTTGAAAAGTAAAGCAAGTGCTAACAACATGAGGTTTGCCTGCCAGTTCAAACTTTTGCTGGAGGGCACTCAGCGCCTTTATCAGAAACAACTGGAAGTACGTTTCACATCACATATGGGCCCAGAAGGGCTACTTTAAAGAAAACTGAAGGCTTTGGTGGAGATACTTTAAAGTCTGAGAGCATGAAGAGCTCCTTCCCTGCCAGCAACTGCCTCTTTTACAGATAATCAACAGTTTCCTCTACTCCTATTCAGGAGAGGCGTATGCTTCAGAAAATACATGGCTGTCAAAAGATACAGCCTACAACTGCCATTACTCCTGCAATGATGCAGTTTTCTGAATTAACATTAAATGTTGTAGGTAATGCACCCATAGTGCACGCACAGTGTTCTGCCTGAAGCAGCATGGAGCTGCATGTCAGCTAATTGGGTACTTGGTGCGAAGGGTCTCCATAGCTAGACTGCTATTTGTACGCAAGCAACTAGTTAACATTAGTTTGGGTATTTTTCACTACACTGCAGCATAGATATATCCACAATGTGATTTAAACAGAGCAGGTCTAAGCTATACTACTTAGTAAAATTTTCAAGTAGCTGTAAACCTTTATTTGCCAAAGCTGACGCTTGTGCCTTTTGCCACACTTCAGCTACATCCCTCATTGCCACTTCCCATTTAAAATCCTTTGGATGGGAGAGAAATTGGTAGTAAATTAGGATTTCCAGGTTTGGAGAGGAAGGGAATAAGTATCACTCAGAAGTACTTTATTATTATTTTACTTACGACTTACAAGATTCTGGTCTAGTTTCCTTCTTTTGTGTTGCAGCATATTCAGACACATTTCTGGTTAAGAGTAGTATGAAGACAAGACATTTCTGGCCTTACAGCAGGAGTGCTGTAATTCCCTACACACCATTTACCCTTTTAGGAACAGATCTTCATAACTCTTTCTATATGGCTTGATATTTATCATCAGAAAAATCCAACTATATCATAGACCTCTACCGAAAAAATTGTTGGTCCTGTAGGCAATGGAAGACACTATTTTCCCTTTAATGTTTTCTTACGCTAATTATAATTGATACATAGTTCATGTCACTTAGCTACAGCACAAAATCCCTCAGTAAAAGCCTGTGTGATAAAGCCAAGTATTTCTTCTGGTAAATACAAAGCCAGGTACCAATCTGTAAGAAAGTCAGCTGTATGTAACAGAGCACTGGATGCTGCATTCTTAGCAATTCAATAACGGAGAAAATGCTGAAGAAAATCATCAGCAAAATTTTCTCAGTTGCTGATTCTCATTTACAAGAAAAGCACCTTTAAACTTACGATACTGTAAAAGAACATTAAGCTGGGCATAAACATAATGTAATATACTCCAAGGCCCCATCCCCGCCAGCATGGTATAAAGGTGACTGGGCAGTCAAATCTGTTTCCTTATAACATTATGTCATGTTATATTCCATTTCAAAATAATGTTTAAACATAACATAACTGATTTGCCCTGAACTTCTAATTTGCAGCCCATTGTCCTTGTCCTCCAACAGCAACAATGAAAAAACACTGTCAGCATCCCACTCCTAGATACAAAATAATCGTGTTAGGCAAGTGATGAAGTCAATGACAGCCTGACCCACAACCTGTGCTTTTCAAGAGTTGACTTCTCTTGCCTACACGCACGAATAAGGATCACTCTCATGAGTGCTAGCTGAGGAATGTGAACTCATCGGCATCTACTGCCTGCATGGGTTTATTTCAATGACAAAAATAAATTTCATTTTGAGCTATGACCAACTCAATCCGCACTTAGAATTACATTCTCAGCTGGTGTTTATCCGGTAGTTACACAGATCCCCTCCGTCCAGTCTCCTGCCCTTTGCGCTGCAAGTTCAGCTCTCAGAGACTCCTCCTGGCGCTGCTCTGTTTGTGGTATCTGGAGGACCTCATACAGAGTGCCAGTAAGAAAATGAAAAAGCTTAAGAAAGCATGCATCTTTCTAATAAATGACTCCTTTTCACTGCAAATCCCACAAAGGCTTGTTTATCTTTATAGTTTGTCAGCACAGAACTATATGTCTCCTGGCTTCCGTGTCAGTTTGCTGAATGTTCTACATTTCATGAATGAAACCAGTATTTCTGCACAGGCCACCATCCCATTTATGGTTTTTAGAAGGGATTAAGCATCTTTCTGAAAACAGTTTTTAACACTCCAAGCTTTTCTACAGTAAATCAGATCAACAGTCCCAAGTACTTTTTGCTTTCAAACATTTGGCATTGCATCAAGATACAATCCATAAACACAGGTATTTATGAATCAAAATTCAACTATTTACATAAATTTTTAAATTACTTTTGGGGGGAGGGGGGGTGTCAACATTTTTGTTTTCCACCTAGCACTATCTCCCAGTCTTGCTTTCTCCCCTGCTGATCACACCAGCCAAGTCTTCTCATACAGAGGGATGATGTGAGGAGCTCCTTCATCATCATCAGGGAGAACTTGAGTGCTACTTACATATACTCACTAACTACCGAGGAATCAGTTACCTGACAAAAGTAGTGGGAAGATCCAATGACTCATCCTAAAGGGATATGAGAATTTATAACACCCCATGTACTACCCAACCTCTCCCCTTCCCCAGAGGTTACTACCTTCTGTATCCACGTCAGCTGAGGAAAATAGCAACTTTCTAGGGACTAACGACCAAAATTGGTAACTTGCTGCACTGATCTTAACCCAAGTCAGCAGTAGGTAAGTTCCATTTTAGTCACTCTTCCTAGCACAGTTGGACAGAGCTTCTCAGGAGCATTTTGGGGTCAGCAGAATTAATTCACCTCAATCAGAATTGGTGCAGGACACTTAAATTGGCACTCCCAACTCTACAAACAGAACCACTACTACTTCAACAACAGTGAACAAGTAAGTGTCTCTTTCGTGTTTCAATGAAAAGACAGCCAACAGTGACAGCACAACAATGGGTATCTCGACCTGTTCCTTTCAGCGGCCATTTCCCCTAATCCACAGGCTGACCTGTTGATTCAGCTATGACTCAAAGAAAAAGACCATGAAGAACATGAGCACCACCTTCAGTGAGACATGAGCCTTCCTTCTTGTTCAATTCTCCATCACGCAACTGCACTTTTACTACAGATGGCGATTCTCAATGATGTTCACTCTGATTTCTTACTGCTTCAGATGCTGGGGCAATGTTAAGCAATATTAATTGTGTTTATGCAACTTCTAATGCAATTCAGTTTCACGGTACCTCATGTGTCATTTGATCCTGTAATTTTGCAGCCTCTCCAGACTAAATCTGACCTTAACTAGTATAACACAACCGGCTCTGAACCAAACCAAAATATTGACTTTGAGGTTGAATATGTGGTTGAGGGATCTTTTTTTTTTCCCCCTAATTGAGACTAGAATTAAACCAGTGATATTCAGTTATAAGGTCATTCTAAATGGTAGAACCAAGATGGAGAGTTTCTTCTTTCATTCTGGTATATCAAATGGAGATGAAAAAATTCCTGAAATGTTTTGGCTTTGGCAGTATATCTAATTTGTCCTCAGATGAGACTGCATACATAATTGAAACTATAGCAGCAATACTGCTATTGAGGCTAATATTATACTTGCCTTCAAGATGGTCTGCAATAACAGGAGTGGGAGTAGGAATTAAGGAATTGTAGTGAAGTATACAAACCAAATTATGTACATGCAAACTATCCTAGGATGAGAATCTTCACTCACTGTGATATTTGCTATTGCAAGCACCAGTATTTCTGAAGTAATCTATACAAACCCACAGACTCCTGGATGTTAAAGGAAGAAGTGTGTCATGGTCTTTCCTCCTTGCCTCTCTACCTGGAGAACACTGTGCAAACACAGCAAAAGTTCCATCTACTTTGGTAACATCAAAACATCACCCTTGACCCATATATTCAGTGTGATGTTCATTAAAGTTCATTACAATTTATTAAAAGGGTCTCTAAATAAAAGAATGTGCAGTTGACTTCAGCCAGGCCTGAATCAGACACTACAATTTCTGAACTACTTTATTACCCACAGTCTACTAAGTCAATGATATCTGGGGGAAAAAAAACCATTTCTCTTTCAGCCTTGTAATTACAGAATAAGATTCTTCATTGTACTATTATTGTGGATTAAATTGATCCCATATACTTCTAGAGAATGGTATTTTCAAGGCCCCCATCTGTTCCATTTTCCTTGTCACGTTCTCCTGTCTCCTAAATTGTCAAACTTTCACTCCTTACTCCGGCAACTTCTGAAAATGTGGGCTCATCAGTTCAAGTGTGTAACCAAGGCAGACATCTATTGTAACTGAAATGACCATGACACATCAGTCGCGCAACAATGTTGAGAGAAGATCTCAGTAAAGGAAGAAGTCAGAAGTGAAAGTAATGTACCTTTTCTGACCCATAATCAAATGTATTTGTTCATATTAAAAAAATACAAAACCTCTGAAAGAAGAAAAAAAAAAAAAGATAACTGCACATGTTGATGATGCCCCAGGATATTTTAAGTTGCCTGCCAAGATATGATAGTTTTGTGAAGCTATTGTGCTTATTCTTGTTGTTCAATAAAAAATAATTAGTTGCCATGGTAACTGCCACATCATGTCATGCTTATGTTGTTACTGGGATAAAGAGCACCTTCTTCAAAAAAAGTCATCACTTCGTGGTAAAATGCTTTTGCTTTTTGTCGTATCTATGAGAAACAGTTTCACTCTATTTTAAACTTCTCGTATGGAGATGACACCATATGGTCAGACAATGTTCTTTTCCCTTCCCATAGTGGAATAAGCCATTTGTATCTTCATTAAGGAATTAAGCAATACTATTGATAACAGAGGATGCAAAATATTTGCCCTATCTTTTTGGATATTCCGGGCGCAGCTTTTTAATGCAATCAAAATAATAAAAAATTGCCTCAACACACAGCTTAGTATTGCACTTCATAGAATAAGGTGGTGTATTGATTGAACTTGTATTAAATGATATGAAAGGGGAAGTATTAGGTTTTGAAGAAAGCACTAACAGATTGTGCACAGATTTATGGCTGCTCTAGAGCATGCAAAAGCTTCCTTAGCAGTGCAGGTGAAAATAAGCGAGAAGACATGTGAGGTCTGACTATGGCTGGTCCAGCAACACTGTAAAATGTGCCAATCCCACATCTCCTGCATCTCTCCTTTCTCCATGCCAGGATGAGCTGATGTCTTCCAAGCTCATCTAGGCCCTTGCAAATCCACCCTGAGGGCTAGTGGCTTGGAGCAAAGCAGATCATAGCTCACGTTTCCCAGCAGCCACTACACTCCTTATAACTCTCCCTTCCCATTAAGTCAGTGGCATTCATTTAAGCACAGCAGAGCCAAAAAATGTCATTTTCCATCCCAGAAGCCTACCTCTTTGTGCAACTACCTCACCACCTCACTTTTCCTATACTTAAAGTTCCCTAAGCAGATCCTATGCAAGGTAAGGCTTTGACTTGACTTTACACAATGTCTTTTTTTAGAAGCTTCCTAAGAAATAATTAAAAAATGTGTTCTTTCAAAGAGACATTATGGTCTAATCCAATTTTGCATTCTATTATCAATAAACAGACTAATATTTGTTTATTATTTCATCATTCAAAGCCCAGATTTCAAAATAAGTGATGTATATGTATCCCCTCGGCGCAAGCATGGTTTGTGCGTACAAGTTTGGGATACCCAGTAACTCAGACATGCATAGATAATTAAAGTAGCTGGATGCCACTAAGTCTGTCATTCTGGTCATCTTTCAAGATACTCATACAATGTCAGCTCACACAGTATGAGCTTTACAAACTTTATTTTTGTGGTTAGACTAGTTAAGGCTTATAAAAAAATATTTATTTTTCTATAAAAAGAAAACCTGCTATTCATTGAACAACTTACCAAATTTTACAAACAGTTGGACCCACAGCAATGCTGCCTCAAAGTGATATTCAGCAGAGACGCCAGGACAGGGAAGAGAAAACTGGGAAAAATTCTTACCAAGCCAGTAAGCTTACAATCTTACTTACAATCAATAGCACATGTCTTTCCAGACCTGTAATGAATTAATATATCTTTAACATTAACAATAATTTGAATCGAGGTGCAGTGAAACACACCTTATCTAGGTGCAAAAACCTGAGGAACTGACTCTTCATTCCACCACTGTGCTTAACACCTGTTTCTAGAAGTGACAAGTACAGAGCCACTAAATACAACAAATATCAAAGCCTCAGCACCTGAGAGGTGAACATAAGCCACAAGCTTATTTGTATGCATGCAAAAAGCTACATTAAAATAATGCTATTTCTGTTCTATTTCAGCCTTTTCAAATGTCACATTTACAGCTGCACATGCAATCTTAATTTGTCTCCCTTGTGCATCCAGCCTGCGCATTGTGGCAGGCAGGCTGTCAGAGACAAAATGTGACCACGTAGTCCAAGATCACAATACCCACATGCATGGAAATGAATAGAGCTTGCATAATCACCGTAACTCTGCCTTTCTTCTAACTTCTGTGTGGATTTTCACCATCTCCCATATATTAATTACTGGACTGAATTTTTAAGTACTCAGATTAAAGAAAACATCTGCGACACATACACCTAACGTGCTCTACATCTGTGGCGCGTACACCTTCTAACACGCACTCTGTTGTGAATGAATACCGGGAGGAGAATTGATTCCTTGCTACTTAAAACAGGTTCCCATCACCGGGGAATAGGGCAAACTATGTATCAGCTCACAACAGGAGGCAGCTATTATCTTCGAAAGATTGTACTGCATTTTTAGCACCATGTGCTGAGTTCATACAGTGGTCCAAAAGTGGGGTTACAAAACAGCAAGACCAGATCCCGAGTAAGATGAAGGTGGGATGCTAGATGGGGAGGCTGGTGCTCTCCCCAGACCTCCCAGGGATCCTCAGGACACTGCTCTGTGTCTGTTCCTGTGCTGCCAGCAGCATGCACTGGGCTCTGCAGAGTTCAGTGATTTTAGCAGACTGACTGGATTTCCCTGAGGATCTCCAGCGAGAGAAGGGAAATGGTGATTTTTAACATCTCACAGCTTGGTTAAATCTGAAAGGAATGGCACTGGACCAGTAAAGGCCAGTCTGTAACTTTGGAGGCTTGGTTTTCTGTTTTGTTCTTAGGTTGGTTTTCCTTTCTAAGTATATAAAGGTTGCTGTAAACTGTGTGGATATATATAAAGGTTGCTGTAAACTGTGTGGATGAATCTGGTTCTCCAAGAAACGTTCAGACTTTTTACACTAGATAACATTAGGCAACCTGAGAGCAAGAGGTTTGCTCCACTTCTTTTAAATTACAGCTGGTTTATATGTTAATAAGCAAAGTAAGACCTGCATATTTCTGGGATCTTTTTCCTGTAGCAAGAGACTTGATGAAAAATCTAACACAGAAAGAAAACATCTAAAAAGAAAAAAAAAAAGTTGTCATACTGTAATTTTGGGGAAGGATTTTCACAAATGTTTCCTTGTTACTTTTCAAATGTATTGGCTGACTTTACACATTTTATCTGCTGAGATGGTCACTTAAATATTTAATTGAATTTAAGTACCTTAACATTTTGATCATGCTTATGAGAAAATTTGGAAATTATTACTAACCAGGAATAACTCCCAAAACAAAATAAAAAATTAAAATAAAAATGGAGCTATTCTAAACACCTTGGAATGAAAATAATCTGGAAACTATAAGAATATTTCCATGTGTCTGCACTTTTTCAGTCATCAGACTAGAGGGGGGTTTTTTAATAGCCCTACATGGATTTTAAAAAAAGACATTGTAGGACTTCTTTATTAACACATGAATTTCACTTATACCATGAGTTTATAATCTATATTTTTGACCCATTTGCCATTAATTACATTTCAACCATAAAACTAAGCAAACAAAGACTGTATTTTCCTTTCCATACTGCACACTCACTGTACCACATGGAGCTGCACTGGGGTTCGCAGCCCTTGCAGGATGCCACTCCCTTTTCCCTAACCAGAAAACATGAGTCAGACTATTTAGCAAGAAGCAAGAGTTTGCTGGAGAAGCATTTTATGGCAGCATGTAGTATACTGGCAGGCAGGAGGGGGCACGGTTTCAGTCTGATTTTTATTTATAGATTCACTTAAAGGGTATGACTAATGGTCAACATAAATTTCAGATGAAGTCCAAAGTAAAAGTGAAACCTTATTGTTTCATGGGAGAAAAAAAAATAATTATACAGCCTGAAACAGCAGAGTTTAAAGCTTTTCACAAGTTGGCCCACAGCTTGGTCTTTAAGACAGAAGCCAGCGGCTGCCTCTGCAGTGTCCTCAGCAGCAGCATAAGGACACACATGCCCCATGGCAAGCTCTGTTTATGTCTACATTTTAGAGGCTTATATTCTCTTCGAAACTTATCCTTAACCTAATTAAATTCTTTATGGGTTTGCCTGCTCATGCTGTCCCTATACAGAGATATACGCACACATAGTTCCTTTGGGAAGGGAGTCAGTGGACATGCCCCAGCCTCCTGGGCACACACCATCACGGGGGCAGAAGCGTAGGTGAAACTACAGTGCTAAACCAAGCACGTGAAGGAAGATTAAAAGTCTTTCTCAACAGGGGAATCAGAAAACAATTAGGATATGTGATCTGATATAAAGCATCAAGAGTAATATCGGCAGAGAGACAGTCATGCCCTTTAAGGAATACCTGTGCAGCACAAAGCCAGCACAGCACAAACCTGCCCTGTAGGTCCATTGCACGTTGTGAGCAGTTTATGGCTTTTCCAGGTTTCTTTACATGGATTAGGTCTCACCTGCAAGAAGTGCTACGCTGAAAGCTAGGCTGTTAGCACAGCCCTTATCCAGCATCTCAGAGAGATTTTGCAGCCCACACGGAGACTTGTGCTGTTCTAGCTCCAGCGCAGGCAGAACCTGAATCCCCCGGCTCAACAACAGCTCAGTTCTGGGGGACCTGTCAGAGTGGTAGTGTCGACATACCCCTTGTCTTTTACACAGTCTTCACTTACACTGTTTATCCACTGAAATGAGACAAAACTTACCTCCTTCTTAGTTCATAGATTTATTACTGGCAAAAGACAGTCTTGCAGCCATAGCTTGCAAATTAGAATTCCCCATTTCTGACTCTTTTAAGGGTCTTCTGGATACCCCCATCTGGTAAAATGGTCTGGCCACCTATAAGCTACCGTTATCATGTCACCTGTTAGCACTTGGGGCAGTCGTTATCCTTTAGTGTGGGTCTGAGCAGGTTACACCACAAAAGGTCCTGATTTCAATTGCAGTCTCCTTCCAGCCCAGCCCTACAGACGATGAGCAATAAATAGCACTCATAAGCAATCGGTTTATACCATGCTCATCTGGTGGTAGCTGTTTTGAACACTGTCCATAGCTGAGTCACCACCATTATGTCTTCTCCACTGGGGTGTCACAAAAGCCACAGGGAAGGCAAAGACGGTGGCAGTCAAAAAAATGCTCCTTTCACTTCTGGCTGCAAAGCAAATAAATTTCTCCTTCCACTTTCATTTTTCAAATCCCATTCATCTAGTTCTTGTGCTGTCTTATTAGATCACATACGAATAAATGTTGCCTAAGAATTAAACATTTCTCTGAGAGACCCAATTTAGCCGTTAGCCACGGTACAATGTTTTGAGATAATTTAGTGGTGGGCACAAACAATGAAAATCATAAGGAAACTGACAAAAATTGAAATAATTTTTAGCCCAAAGCTGTATTTATAGAATGATGTTTAAGTCTCAAAAAAGTGAGATCAGATTACCAGTTCAGCATACTAAAGAAAAAGCAATAACAAAAGCCTTACATACAAAGGTGTGATGAAAAAGATTAATACAAACCTGAAATCACTAATCTGAAAAAGTACTTTATCATACAGTGTCTCAAAAACATTGGGGAAATATTGATTCATTGGTCTTTCAGTATTTGAAAACATCACACTTTTCATTACAAATATACCAAAAGAAAGGTCTTCCCATTTTAGCTCTGCAGTGACACTTATCACTGTAAATTATCTCAGCGCTGTCTCAAAACTGAGAGAATGCAACAGGTCTATTCTTCACTGATGGTTTAAAGAAGAAAGGCACAGACTTCCAAAGGCATTGTTAAGTCGACATGGCTTAAACACCTAAATGCTTAAGTAAATTCTGAAATGAGTTTCCGATTCTGCCTGGTTGCTTTGAAAATCTGAAAGTAAATTTTCTATCCAAAATACGTCCAAGCATTGTCATTCCACTATTTTAACTCCACAATCCACATGTTATTTATGAAGTATGGACTACATTACACTTGACACATTAGCATTTGATTAAGATTCAGTTTCTGATCACTCACATTAGAGATGTCCTTATCAAAAACACACACATGGGAGAAGATTTAGTCATTATTCTTTTCATATAAATTCACAGAAAGAAGTCAGGCAAGTATTTCCTTATAAAAATTAATAGAGGTCTGCTAAACTGCTCAATGGTTGAGACTAATTTCTTTTAATCACCAAGCAAATTAAATATTAAGAAGCCACATTTCCCATTTATTTCATAAATTTCTGTGCAAACAGGAATAAAGATTTCCCACATGGTCAAAATCCAAAGAGACAATGAATTAAAAGCCAGATTGTCAGGTGTAACTGAACCCTGTGGTCTCCACTGGAGCGAGACATTTGCTTTTCAGTCAGCTTCCTTTCACAGTTCATGCTGCTACAGCCCAGTGGTGGAGGTGGGAGATAGGCTGGGCCACCAGCACTCCTCTGGAATAGCACAGACCGGGAGGAGAATGGATTGAGAGCAGCCCCAAGGATACAACACCTTGGGGGTGTTGGTAGATGAGAAGCTCAACATGGCCCAGCAGTGTGTGCTTGCAGTCCAGAAAGCCAACCCAATCCTGGGCTACATCAAAAGAAGGGTGACCAGCAGGGCCAGGGGGGTGATTCTCCCCCGCTACTCTCGTGGGACCCCACCTGCAGTGCTGCGTTCAGCTCTGGGGCCCCCAGAATGAGAAGGCCATGGACCTGTTGGAGCAAGTCCAGAGCAGGGCCATGAAGATGGTCAGTGAGCTGGAGCACCTCCCCTGAGAAGACAGGCTGGGAGAGCTGGGGTTGTTCAGCCTGGAGAGGAGAAGGCTCTGGGGAGACCTTATAGCAGCCTGCCAGTACCTAAAGTGGCCGACAGGAAAGCTGGAGAGGGACTTTTTACAAGGGCATGTGGTGGTAGGACAAGGGGGAATGGCTTTAAAGTGAAAGAGAATAGATTTAGATTAGATATTAGGAAGAAATTCTTCACTGTGAGGCTGGTGAGGCGCTGGCACAGGTTGCCCAGAGCAGGGGTGGATGCCCCATCCCTGGCAGTGCTCAAGGCCAGGCTGGATGGGGCTTGGAGCAGCCTGGGCTGGTGGAAGATGTCCCTGCCTGTGGCAAGGGGTGGGACTAGATGGTCTTTAAGGTCCCTTCCAACCCAAACCATTCTATGATTTCTTCCTGAACATAAACCCCTGCAAACTGACAGCCCTGCAGTGGAACGGAATAAAAGACAATCTGGCTGCCTTAGTATTTTCTTAACATCCCTCCTTGCCTTTGCTTTAAAAGATTCATTCCTCATCCCACACTTACTTGTTGTTTCAAGTTTCTCCTGTACAAGCACACATTTCAATAGCTGAAGAAGCTTTCTAGGATTAAAATTATGCATTTAAAGCGAGACTTTATGCCAATTAGTGTTCATAGGAAACCTATCTTGCTTAAATATATATACACCAAAATGTCATTTTACACTTAAATAGTGTTGGTTTGTATTCTGACAAAGACAAGCAACAGTGTACATTGCATGTGCGAGTGTGTAGCCGGTAGGAGACAGCAGGCATGCAAGGGCTATGAAAAGTTCAGCAGACATCATTAGCACAATATACTTATTTCTCAACAACATGAACAAATTCTGGCACTGCTATTCCTTCTGAACAGCACTTGGCCCCCACGTGGACCATTCACATTATCTTGAGAAAGGCTTAAAGAGTACGGCCCCTGGTGAGCCCAGGATGATCCAAGGAAGGAAACATCTGAGCACAACAGCTCAGGTCAACACCGCTCCACAGACAACTCTCATTTCTTCGAGAGCAAGAAATTTGACGTTGTCAGGCAAAAGAAAACCTGCTGTTCCTGGAATCGTACAATGCTCATGCTAGGTAAGAGCTCTCCCCAGTCACTTTACTAAAGTGATATGGCTGAGAACCTGTTTAATGGAGATTTCAGGAAGGATACTGGCCATTCTGGGGCATGCAATTATCTCTTTTTTTACTCCCATTTTATCTCACTGCTGCCTCCTAAACTTTGCTGGTTCTGAACATGCTTCTGGCTACAAGCTGCACTTCTACTGGGCTCTGCCATTGTCTACAGCAGACCAGGTAACTGTACTCCTGCAGGCTTAAAATACTGCTCACAACTGCTGTGTGCCCTCCTTCCAGAGATTAGAATTCACATATTAATGGTTTTGTGGGTTCAAGGGCCAAGAGGGATCAACATGGGAACCACCTTCCTGCTCCTGAAATCAATTCCAAATAATAAGGCAAGGAATAACATTGTCCTGACATGGTTAAGTGCCTGAGGAAGCCACATCTGCAGACATGGAGCCGCCCAGCACTGCTGTGGTTAGACACACTGAGGGTGCTGCTGAGCTGGGTGCCGTGCTTCGGCAGCCTCCTTTGTGCTACTTCTGTGGTCACCAGATCGTGCGCGGGAGTTGACAGTGAAGATGCATTGCTTTGTAGGAGAAGTCCTTGGGTGCTTCTGCTCCTAGCAGAAGCAGTCCTTCTGCTCTCTAAAACACAGTGCTGGCAGGGCACGCAAGCACGATACCAGGAAGCGTCAAAAGTGTGGAGAGGCTGA
>JAVJGI010000036.1:17409307-17450976 GCA_035590275.1 Ibycter americanus
TTCTGCTCTCTAAAACACAGTGCTGGCAGGGCACGCAAGCACGATACCAGGAAGCGTCAAAAGTGTGGAGAGGCTGAGCCGCAGCTGTAACTTCAGCAGTGGAAGTACAATGTTAGGGGAGGTTGTGCTCCTGCCAGCTCAGCCAGGCTGGGCCCCTTTGGCCAGCAGCCCCCCTGCCCCACCAACGCGGGTGTCTGTGAGCGTGAGTAGAAAGCCCACGCCAAAACCTAACAAGTGGGGTGGAAAGCTTTTGACTCACTGGGAAAATGACATTATTTTTCCTCTAGATCTGCTTCTCAGTCTCTTCATGGTTCAGCCGCGTAAACACGTGCCCCAGTGCAGAACTGGAGACACTGAGCCGCATGGCCCCACCACTGCTGAAAAACTCCTGGATGACCCACAGCCTTCGGTATGCTTCTCCCAATCTTTGTCCAACACAGGAGGCTAACATAAGACTTGCTCAGCAGCAGTTTTCATTCACCCCTAGGAAGTATTTTATAAGCCGCGTGCATTCCATGGTAGGGCCCCCACAACATCACTGTCATTTTTTAAAACCCATTTAGATTGCAGCCAAAAAGCTCGGGCACAAGCACATTTCCCTGGGTGCTCTAAACCAGTCCTGCTTAGGGCATGGCTTCCTGGGGAGGGTTTGCAGCGTGGCTGGTGCAGGAGAACATGCTGTTCCTATGCTATGGAAAATGGGTGTGGTCTTGTAAAACCAGCACCGCCATTTTTTGTTAGAGAGGGTTGGTTTTTTTCAGAGCCATTTACATCCCAGCAAAAAAAAAAAAAAAAATTGTGCACATTTCTTCTCCATAGCGAAGTGTTTGCAAAGCCTGCCTTCCCAGCTTGTTCTGTACACTGAGCTTCTGTCTGCCTGTTTTGTTTTGGCTGTTCTAATTTACATAGTATTTCCTCTCCCTGTGTAGATTTCAAGGTTACTCTGGGGTCGAGCTGTATCTGTTGCAAATCAGGATGTAAACAAGTCTGGACAACTCATGTGATACTGCTCTGCCCACCCCCTTTTCTGTTTGGGGGGTTTTTTTTAGATTTATATTAGCATCAAAAATGATCCGGGATCCTTTTAAGGATCCAATTTCATACTCTCCAGCATCTAGCAAATTGGCTACATAGCAGGGAAATGCCAAGTGCTCGGAAATAACCATAGCAAAGGAAGCTATGATAAGCCCAGTGCACCAAAAATTCACCAGAAGAGGAATATCCTGTCAACTGGAATTTGATCATGTAGTAAAAAGAGCTTGAATTTTATGTTCAAACAGAAACATCTCCATAAAGCACCTTCTCACACACACACACCACCCAAAAAAAAAGAATAAAGGTTTGATTAGGGATGGAATAGGCTTAGAATAATTGAGGCTGGTGAATCCTTGCCAGCTCCACTCCTCCACACATTCCTGCCTGCATTCTGATTTCATTATGCGCCAGGCGAGAGTGTGAGCTTCACTGGAACAGTTCTCACCCATCTGCATCCTCTTCTTACTTCTCAAACTGAAGGAGGATGTATATTTATAACCCCCTTCGAGATACGGCTTCACGGCGCGAAGGCAGTGCATGGCATCTGTGGGCTGGGCAGGGCAAAGGCGCGGGACAGTTCGCACACACAGCAGATGCAAGTGTATTTTCCTGTTCTTCCTGTTTTATGAAGCTGAGGTTTCTCTTCAGATGGCTACATGAACTGCCCTACTGCCTTGCTGTTTCCAAATTAAGACCAAAGCTCATGCTCAAACACCAATTTTTCCTCCCACAGGTACTGAGCGTACTGGATGTATCAAGCAAGGTTCCCTAAGGATCTGTCCTGAAACCAGGTCAATTCAGTATTCTCACTAATGACTCAGCTCGTAGAAAGGACAATGCAGAAGGTGCAGATGCTGGGGAAGGTTGTGAACACTTTTAAAGCCTCTTTCAGAATTCAGAAAATCTTGATGAATTGAATAAACAGCCTTACATCAAGCCAAGACATTCAATAAAGGCAACTGTGAAGTACTAAGTAAAGGAAGGAGAAATCAGACAAATACAAAATAAGAAATAACTGGTTAAATAAGAGTACTGCAAAATGAATGTTGGGAGCTGGGAGGGCCCCAGGTGAAATATGACTCAACACCATGACACACTCCAACAAAAAAAGTAAAGCTCTTTCAGTGATGTATTAATAAAACGGATGCACGTCAGACATTGGAAGTAATTATTCCTTTTCATTAGGCATCAGTGAAACTTCTCTTAGGATGCAGTTTGGAACACTGTATTTTACCAAAAATGCAGAGGAAAACATCCTCCTATACAAAAAGGCTCAATTTCTGCTCTATTTGTTTGGCCTGGAAAAGAGGAGACGCAGGAGAATACGATAGGAGCTTCCAACATAGTAAACAAGAATATGTGACAGATAACGTAAGAATTCATTTAATTTATAGAGAGCAATATATAAGCTATATATTAGGAAAAGTTTTGCAAGAATAGTTAAGAGCTGCAGAAGGATATCTGCAGGGTATCTCTGTGTCTGCCTAATTATCCTTGCCTCTCAGCATGCCTGATTATCCCAGGCTGGCTACACTGTGCCTGGCTGATAGTCTGTCCAATGTCAAAACCGGCTGCTCCGAGCTAGTTGTGTTCTCTCTGCTCCGTGCGACGTTTCGCAGCACTACTCTGCATTCAAATGGCATCGAGTTCCCCACAGGATTGCATCGCTGTGATTCAGTGCTCAGCTACAACAAGTGTAGCTGGTCCAAGACTTCTTGCCTCACCTGCTCACGCCAGAATGGCACAGGCAAGTGCTACTCAGTACAGGTTTCTGCCAAGGACACAAACCCACAAAGTGAAGGTGAGCAGCATATTAGCTCAGCATGCAAGGAAAACATGTGGGGCCTGTTTCCAAATCTCAGGAAGGCAGGTCACCCTGCTTTGTGAAGAGCCAAGGTATCACCAGGCAGGTCCCCAGCAGCATCTTCTCTTCTCAGGGAAGTGCATCTCCAGGCTCCTCAGCGCTGAAGTTCACTGGCAACCCTTGTCTCACAGAGAAGCCCGATCCATCTAAGGTTATCATTACATAAAAGAAGGGAGGACAGCAATTCTTTAGCTACTTATGAGAGTAAAAACATTTTTGCTTGTCTGGGCAGCATTCAGCACTCCACTGTTCCACACTCAGAATCTGCCCCTGAACTCTACCCGCTTTAGCCAGCACAGCAGCTTCACGGGACAGGTTTTTCCAAGTTCTCCCACAGTCAGTACGAGGGAGGCTTGCTGGAATACCCAAGGTATAGCAGCCTTTCTTGGGTAAAGCAACATGGGCAAACAGGATCGTGCCCAAAATAGAAAGCTTCATAGCAGAGGCATCACCAGACCTGCTGACTGGGAGACTGTCAATCACTCCCTTACCGGTTCCTGCCATAGGCATGTTTTCAGGGCTCTTCTTCAGGATGTGACAGCCCTTGTGAGAAGCCCAAAGGACCTCAATAGTTCCAGAGAGGAACAAAAAATAAACCCCTCTTTGTCTCAGAGCTGGAATGCGACCCAATGTGTACATATGGGAAAAAATAATTGGAATAGACAAAGCCATGGGCAATTGGGCAGATGATGTGCCTGAGAACTATGAACATCTGTTGTGTGGTAAATATGCAACCATCAGCTTTTCTCCATAGTCTATAAACAAATTCAAATAAAAGAAGAGGATGATAGCTTTTATTTATATGTAACTGTCTATCATAGAAGTCTGGGAATTAACACGCCATTGTAAAATGCTAACTTGACAGTTCAGCTCATTTGCAGACCACTGTTAACACTCTACGGAGTGCATTTCCCCCAAAACAACCCAGATAAAATAGGGGATTCATGGTACCAACTCTTCTCTGCTCCCTCTTCCCCTCTGAATCCCATTGCCAACTCCCTCTTCCCTAACACACCACTTCTCAAGCCTGTGGGCCCCCTCTCTGATGGATCTAATTCCTGCATTGATCGGCTTCCACCTTGGATGTGCGAGTGCTGCTAGGTCACACTACTTGCTACAGCTTCAAACAAGCAAATTCAGGCTTTCTCTCACTTTGCAGGAGCTCCTTAAACCTCCACAGCTTCATACATCTTCAACTCCTTCATACCTCTACTCTGCCATGGTGCCTACCAAGACACCAGTTCGGTTGCTTTGTGTTGAATACCATTGCTTTGTGGTTTCCTTGCACCCGCTACCAGTACCCTCTGTCACTCCCCCTCCAGGACCTAGAGGACAGGCTTTCTGGAAGGACAACCTTTTTGTTCTGTGTGTTTATAATGCCTAGCACAGCCCGGTCACTTCCAAACCCGAGGCTTACGGGTGCTGCAGTAATAAAAATAAATAAAGGCATCACCGTTTATTCACTTTCTCTTTCTATACAGGAAATTGTGATTGGCAGGAAGAATTTGGGTCAGACATGCATTTTGTGCCATCTCATTGAAAGCAACAGAGCATTAGCAGATGTAACTGGCAATGTTTAAAGCTAGAAAGGACCTAGAAAAACAGTCACCAAAACTCAAAAACACACCCTATTACAAAGACGGCGAATTACCATCACTGAACCAATACTTCTATATTGTTAAAACAAGGTAAACACACTTCATTTAATCCAGCTTAGTGGCATATTGTCAACCACAGAGATACTTTATTCCTATTAAATTGTTGCTTTTCATGAATAGATTCTTGGCCAATGGCTAAAGCACCGGCAGAAGATCAGGAGCCTGCAAAGAGCTTAGCTGGTAAGAGAATGGGTTAAAGAGAAACTATTCCTATTTGTGTGACAATCATCTTGTGAGAATATTTTCCGTCTGTGCTATTTTTGGTTCCCAGTGAGATCGTTCTTACAAGAATATGGAATTAGAATTTGAATACAGGCATAGTAAGAGCACTTTGTATGTGTGCCCACACACCCCTCCTCCCCCCCACACACCTCCATCAGGGAGCTCCACTGCTGAGCAAGGTCAAATTATATCAATAAGGCACTGCAGGAAAATCTTTTATATTCCCAGATTGGTTAGAGAAATTAAAACTCTTCTCTTGGGATTTTCAAATCAAGGGATGTTGTTTATTTTAAGGATCACGGTAGCATTGTATTTATGACTCATTAATCACTCTGGCTTGAAAATCTATGTCAAATGAGGAAACTATTACACTTAGAAGATTTGCACAGGATGGCCAGATTCTTTCTGTCTTTAACCACATGGGCTAATGGAAAGAAAAGCCTTCCTTTTCTGCACAGAGAATTTGAAATTACAGACAAGTCCCTGCAATTATGGACTGAGTTACTTAACCTTTCTGACACCGCTTTTCTCCCACAGGTCTCTTTTGGGCAGGAGCAACTCAGCATATGCTTGTTGCGGAAAGAGATTTACTGAAGCGGCTAAGGGAATTAATAACTTTTGGTGCAGCATGCATGTTCCCAGTATGGTTTTAGCTGTGCCTGCACGTAGCTGCATTTGGCCCCAGCTTGTATAGTGCCCAGCAAAACTAGAGCTTAAACCAGTATATGGGCAGTGCAAGATAGCTTGTGTGCAACATCCCAGAAGCAGACCTCGATAATGGGCCCTTGTGATGCTGGCCTTGGAGCAAAAGCGAAGTCCCCACTGCACAGATATCCCTCGCTTGAGACAAAGAGCCAAGGCATGATAGTGCAAGCAGACCATGGGCAATTTCAGGCAGTGCAGTTCAGTTTTCCAACAGGACAAGTTAGCAGGCTGGTGCTTCTTATGCAGACAGAGTCATTATGCAGCAGCTGACCTGACCAGCAGGATGGGAGCCTGTATTTCACTCAAGACTTTAAAAAGGTACTTGACTAACTCAGTTTTGTTTTCCACTGATGTAAGTTTTAAAAATTAATCTCCCAAGGGAACTAGAGGATACATTTGAAAGTCTAGTCATGTAAACAGCTAGAAAGGTCTGTTTGTTCTACACCTGCTGAAAGTGATACTCCTGATGAAAAATGTAATACACTTCTTTCTCTTCATGGTATTGAAAATACAAGGCATCAGTTGTGTTTTCAGCAGAAGTAAACACATCACAATCAAATCAAACCACTAATGTTGGGAAAGAACTGGGCTGTAAGATTTGCTTATCAAGAACTCATTAAAGCATCTCATCTCTCCAATACACATCCATAAAAGACAAGGTAGAACATTCCTGGTACAGTATTATAAACCACATACCAATAAACAGACTTTATATTTACTGACTTTTCTAATGGAGTTTTAAAATGTATCCTTAATTTGTCAATAAGCATTCATAAAACAACATTAACATTAAATGCGCAGTACTGATGAAGCATAACTGTGAAATGATTGCTTTAGTTTTTCAAATCTCTTTCCAGATGTTAAGGAATTGATCCTTTTGCTAGTCAGTGAGGAATATGACTATTTGCACAGCACAGTAAACTGAAGCAGGAGGATTAAGCATCTTACTGTCCTGGTTTCGGCTAAGACAGAGTTAATTTTCTTCTCAGTAGCTGGTACAATGATGTGTTTTGGGTTTAGTATGAGATAATGTTGGTAATACACTGATGTTTTTAATTATTGCCAAGTGATGTTTACACTAAGTCAAGGCCTTTTCAGATGTTTAGGCCCTGCCAGCGAGAAGGCTGGAGGGACATTAGAATTGGGAGGGGACACAGCCAGGACAGCTGACCCGAACTGGCCAAAGGGATATTCCATACCATAGAACGTTATGATCAGTATATTGCTGCTCAGGGACTGGCTGGGCATCAGTCAGCGGGTGGTGAGCAACTGTATTGTGCATCACTTGCCAGGTTTTTTGCCTTTTGGATTTTATTCCTCTTTCCCTTTCTCTCCTTTCCATTACAATTGTTGTTATTATTATTCTATTTCATTTTATTTTATTTCAGTTATTAACTTGTTGCTATCTCAACCCATAAGTTTTACCCTTTTCCCAGTTCTCCTCCCGATCCCATCGCATGAGGAGGGGGGGGTTAGCGAGTGGCTGAAGGGTGCTTAGCTGCCAGCTGGGGTTAAATCATGACACTTACCTAAGGTTTTAGTGTCTGCAGAGGTGCAGTCTGCAGAGCAGTATAGTCCTGGCAGTCAGACCATTCAGACCAGAGACCTGGCTGATTTGGCTGGATTAGACTGAAACTCTTTTTCAGCAATGGGTTTCCACAGATGCCAAAGTAAGGAAGGGAAGGATGTGCGCACCCAAGCCTTGTCTCAGCATGGACAGCCTGGATGTAGTCCTGACTCCTCAAGATCAGACATCACCAAATGAGGAAAAACAAAAGCTAGGACTAGAATTTGTGACTCTCAGTTCCCACCACTACCTGTAGGTTACAAGAGTTCCTTAAATATCAGAAGGTTAAAAAGCAATTAATGTAAATTCAAGAGAATTATTAAGCAATAGCACAGATGAAAAAAATGGCAGGTGTAGGGAACCAACCTGTTTCGCTGTGATTCTCTCTGAACTCTCAGACTCACTTGATCTACCTATAATTTCATCCCCATTTTTCTTCCAGTGCCTTACCTCTGATTTTGCCTAATTCCCAGCAGACATCAACAAGAATGTCACCTCACAAAATGAATTGTAGCTGAAGCTGTTGTTGTCTGATTGAAGTCATGTGACGCAGGCATTACGCCAAACAATTGTCAAACAAGACCTTCAGAGAGTTTAATAAAAAGTATCTGAGTTTTTGAGTGCTACAATAATAGCAGCTCTTACCACCTATGAGCTCTCAATTGGCTTTCAGGGCTCAGAAGTGTAGGAACTTTTGGATCACGCGTGCATGAGGCATTTCACAAGGCTGTCAGGTTCAGCACTGCAAGACTCATGCAAACCCAAACCCTTGAACCCCAGCTTCTCAAACCCAAGCAGCATGCCAATGACACCAGCCCACGAAGCTTCCTGACCCAGTGGTCTACATGGCTTATCAGATAGCAAATTCAGGTAGCCAAGAAACATTTAGCAATTGGCAACAACAGCAGAGAAATCTTAATGAAGTGGAGAGGAGAACCTCTACCCCAGAAGCAGATTCAGCAGAATGGCAGATGTCAAACTTTCACCCACTCGCATGTTCCTAGGAAGAAGTAGAACCCACTATATTAAGTGAATTTTAAAATACCCAAATCTCTGTGGGGAAGAAGTTCAGTGTAATAACTGCATTTGGTGCTCTGTGCTGGCTTTATCCAAAGACTCTTAGTCCACCCTATGAGTGCCCGTTTTAATCCACTTTGAAAGCAGATTACACCAGCTCATAAAAAGGCAGGCTTGATGTGGGATGAGAGTGCCACAGAGCGAGGCAGGGCGCAGCAGTTAGTGCACTTTATGTTCATGTGCCACCACACTGTGCTATAATTTCCCCCAAGGATTCCAGCAACAGGGTACGAGAAAGTCCCAGTAACATTTCACCTAGCAGTAAGCAGTTTCTACTAGACTTCATTTAGGTCTTTTTAAAGGCTCTGATTTGACTTATTTTGTTACTTGGTCTATTAAACTGAGGTCAACTGTATTTCATTAGGACGCAAATAAAAAAATGGATCTCAAGGCATCTTACCAGTGTCCTATCACAAATACTCTCGTTAGAGGAGATGCAAAGAAAGGATTTGTAAAAAGCAATCTCTGGAATGGTGTAAAGGGAATGCCATGTTTTCAAAAAAAAAGTTTTAGGGTCTTTTTCCTTCTCACAGTCATAAAACCGATGTTTTTGTGGAGAGCTGCATGACTGGAGTTTTCTGCAACAAGCTGCTAAGAATAAAACTGTACTCATTTCCAGGAAGGACAAGAGGCTTTCAGGGGCTTTCAGGGGCAAAGGAATAGTATTTCCTTTGTAAAGTATAGGCCAGCTTTTGTGAAAACATTGGTTGAAATGATAAAACTGACGTGGTGATGCGTATCAACACAATGTATTTTTTTACTCACATTTCTCAAGAGGTAGCAGTACCTCCTCCCACTACAGGCAGCAGGAGTTACAGATGTGCGGCACATCAAAAAGTTATGTCTTTTCAAAAATTAATAATAGCAAGTAAAAAACAAAACCCAAAGATCATTAATTGAACCTCAGGAATCAATAATTTCCAAGCAGCACAGACAACAAAGTTTTTACCCCTGCATGGATATGTAGATACAAAAAAGGTTTCCATTCCCTGGTCTGCAGGCTCTGTACAAAACTGCTCTGCTCTGCATGAGATGAGGGGAGCTCTACGGCTACTCTAATTTGCACCATCTACAAATAATTTGTAGGGACTGAAAGGGAGTCAAAGATAGGCATAACAAATAGGCACCTGCATTTCTTATAGGCACTACCCTTTTCCCTTGTTTTCCTGATTGTCCTGGCAGGAGAGAAAATGCTGAGAAGAGTAGCAAATTCAGCTCTTTGACCACATCCCCCATGCAGATAAGCAGACCCTCCCTGGACCAACACCACCTGTTTTAGACATAAATGCACCTGAGAGATTAGACACAAAGTGGCCTCATCACGAGTGTAATCTACTTTAGATCTCACAGGAAAGAGGAGGCATGAGACACAGTTTTGAAAATCAGCACTCTCTATCCCAGTCCTGCAGTGCCTGCACGTCCAGAAGTCGTATCAAACCCAGAAGGCCTTTTGTCTTCTCCAGAGCCCATCTCTAAGGCCATGGATTCTGCTGGGTTTGCTTCAGCTTGGATATGTACTGTCAACACAACAGCAGCTCCGGCTGCACGCAGATTGGTGGAGAAAGTAGGTCAACATGAGACAAGCTGTTCTCAGAGTAGCATTTCTCTCTCCTCTCCCTTCCCTCTTTGTAAATGAAGAGTGCTAAACTAGTTGCTTTGAAAAACGCATAGGCGTTCACCCTGTCAAACAGAAGTAGAGCCATTTTGCTGAATGTGTCGCAGTTCTAGACGATTATTTTATTATGCCATTTAGAACAATGTGCCATGTTTGTAATAGGCTTCATAAGAGATGCCACTTGTTAGTACTAAAATTCAAATTAATTACCAAAAAGCTGTTTTGAGTATTAGAAAACAAGGGGAGCATGTAAGCAAGACTAAAGTAATTATAAATATTAAATGAATATTCATGAAAAATGCAAATTTTTACACAGATCATGTTTTTGTGTTGCAGAAAATGAGTTTCACAGTTGTATGTCAAAAGAACAGTCAGAAACAGTGTTTTAACTTGGAACACGCTGTATTCAGTGAAAAGGTCTTACGTGTTCATCAGACAAAAACCTGTAACAATAGAATAACAAAGAATCTATGTGACCTGCCTCAACTAGCAGCACTGCTCAATGGACATGGATCTGCAATGTGCAAAGACGCGTTCTCATTTTTCAAATCTGATTTACCCTTTACAAATAACTACCCAGTTACGCTCAGGTGGTAAATACAAAGCGGGAAGTGAGAAGTGTCCATGGATGGATTAGTCACCAAACAGCCAAAATGAGCAAATTAATCTAATATATGATTTCTCTCCCATGCACACTGTGAATCATATTGGGAACCTTTAGAGGGTAGACTGGTGACTCCTTAAACTTCTCTAGATAAACTATCTCCCTATATATGTCCTAAGACTCCCATCCTTAGAAAACAGAACAAAACATCACTATAAATTTATGCATGTCAATAACAGACATCACCTGGAAAGGGCTTGCTCTCAAATCATATATATGATGAAGTACTGAAAGCAAGGGTTGTACTACCAAAAATCTGTCTCACTTTCCTAATTCAAGAAATACTATTAATTTCAGGAGGACTATTCACGAGTTAAGAAAGCCAGATTTGGAGCTGGATCCCATTCAAGTCCCCTGGAAGTCAATGGAGCCACTCTCAAAGATTGTAAAATGAGAAGGATTGGGCTTGTGCCCATGTTTAGTATTGGATATGTATTTTTCCATGGTACATATATTTCCTATATATAATGCAAATTTTTCTCTTAATTTCTTTTTTCTCTGCTTAGAGTATTACTTGTTGTTAATAAGCATTAAATCCACCTTGGTTTTATACCCTTTGAGTCTCTGCATAAGTACTTTGGAAATTTTCCCCTTAATTGCTACCCAGTGTTAGAGGGAAAAGTAGCCATAATTTGTTCCACCTTTGGACACAAGCTACATTTCAGGCAAAGCTTCAGAAGAAAGCATTTTCTCTTTTGTTCTAAAACTTTACAGATATTGGACCCATTACATTTACTAGGGCCAATGACAAATCCTCCACAGTCAGTCAGGTCAACGGGACGAGACATGAACGCAGAAGACATGGGAATAGCAGAGGAAATTCTTTTTAATGCAAGACTTTTGGTGCAAAGACCTGTAGGGGAAAGTGCTGAAGAGAAAGTAAATTTTATCTTCAGGGTAGCTATTTATTTATTTACATACCGTCATGCTTGTATGGTTCAATCATGGACTGGGACCCAATAAAGCCAGGTCTTGTACAAACACAAATAAAAAAGAGGCAGCCTGCCCCAAAGGATACTCTTTCTCTTGAATATACATATATAGTTTACACACACAGGCAGAATGAAACACATGATAGTTTATCATCGTAATATCTATATAGACAAGGTTTCAAGTAGACGAGGGGAGAGTTGACTGTTGCAGCAATAACATTTCCAAAGAAATTTCAGACTAGCAATTAAAAAAGGGGTTATTTTGAGCAATGTGGAATATGCATTAGCCAGATCTAGTCTGTAAGTGTCTTACTGAATTGCTGTTACATTACTCAAATTACTGCCTTGAGGCTCCACCCAAGATCAAGTCCAACTGCTGGTAAACAGGCACTATGCCTTACAAATATCAACAAGGCACAGGCTCCACCCTGACACTGAGGTGCTGGAGCATGTCCAGAGAAGAGCAACGAAGCTGGTGAAGGGTCTGGAGCACAAGTCCTCTGAGGAGTGGTTGAGGGAACTAGGGGTGTTTAGCCTGGAGAAGAGGAGGCTGAGGGGAGACCTTATCACTCTCTACAACTACTTAAAAGGAGCTTGTAGCGAGGCAAGTGTTGGTAACTTGTTACTTCTCCCAAGTAACAAGTGATAGGACAAGAGGCAATGGCCTCCAGTTGCATCAGGGGAAGTTCAGATTGGATATTAAGAAAAATTTCTTCACCAAAAGGGTTGTCCAGCATTGGAACAGGCTTCCCGGGGAAGTGGTGGAGTCACCCTCCCTGGAAGTTGTGTAGGCGTGGTGCTCAGGGATATGGTTTAGTGATGGACTCGGCAGTGCTGGGTTAATGGTTGGATTTGATCTTATGGGTCCTTTCCAACCTAAATGGTTCTATGATTCTATGAAATGGTTACATGGCAGGTATAAAATTATACCCCCACTTGAGCAGTGACACGCTTGTCTGAGTAGTTCCCTCAACTGATGAGATTTAGGCAGTCTCTGTGTGAAGGAAACAGTGAAAAAGGTCACACAAGCTGACCTGGCTGTGCCCTAGGTCCCCTGGAGCACCGCTCAGAAATGCTGGAAATGCAAGTATCTCCTGTTCAGTTATATTCTTTGCTTTACTGCAGCCAGTGTCAATTGAACTTTACAGTTAACTTACAGATATTTTTAATTTGCTCCATCTCCCCTTCACTTAGCAATTGTGGTTGTGTCTTCCTCTATGATTTGTTTAGTATCAGAGAGAGGGGAAATGGAAAAAAAAGAGATACTCGATCTGATCTGGGAATGCTTTCTCCTTTGTATCAAAGAACCATCTGCTAATTTACAAAATACAAACAAAGTTACTGGATGTGCAAGAACCCCCGTTGGGAAGCCAGGCACAAACAGTGCCTGTACCACGTCAAGGAGTGCTGTGTTTATTCTGGAATGCATAGCTCTCTGGGTTTCTTTTATCTCTGGGTATTTTTCCTCCTTTTTCTCATTTTATTGATCTAAGTTCAGCATAGTGAATAAGCTCTAGCAAAATAATAAATACAGAATATTTATAGAATGCTTTTCCTACTGTAAAAAGCACTTTCCTAGACAGGAACAGAAATCATGTGGAGCAGCAACTATTCTGCAGGCTGGTGCAGGAAAGGTTGGCAGCCCTGCCTCCTCTAACCTCACTGTTTTGAAGCCCTGGTCTCTGTCGACCCTCTGTTTTCTGAGCAGTTGGGTGACACAAGAATCAAGCTAGTCCAACAGCTCTTTTCATCCTCTCTCCCCGCCTCCTCTGCACACCATGCAGGGCAAGGCACAATGCAACATTCAGGAAGTATCTCAGCCTTGTCCTTTTTCGGTTGTTCTGCAAGTAAGAAATAGGAAAAAAGAAAAAAAGTGAAGCAAGAGATACCTCCCATGCTCCTAATCTGCAGCAAGCAGAACGACATGCAGCAGTTACTGTGGTCAGCCAGCTCACTGTGGTCTCACCGCAGATTGTGAGAACAAACGTCACCCTTCAGAAGCCAGAGAAGAAATAATCCAGAGGGAATTTATGTAAAGTGGTTAAGTTAGCAGCAGTGTATGTTTAGTGTTCAGACCTTTTTCTTAATTTCAGCTGGTACTGACTGAGGTTTTAAAACAGCCAGAAATATTTAAATACCTGTAGACAGGTCTGCAAACCTGTTTCCTAAAAACTGGAAGTCTGTATGGCAAAGATAAGGCTGTGGACAAAATACAACTAACACAATACTTAGAAAACAGACTACTGAATGACCCATTTCTTATAAGCTGGACAAAAATGCATTTAAATTGAGAGGTTGTTGGGTCTAAGTCTTCACATGAATTTAACATTTGAGGATCTTACCACACTAACAGGCCTGAAAGGTAGAGCAGAGACAGCAGCAAAGAGAAACTAAACACATTTTCCTCTTCCTCGTGCCTCAGCTCAGGTGAAAAGAAAAAAACTAAGCCCAAAACATTTCAAAGAAGTCAGAAGCCCCAAAGGAGGCTGTGTAGATGGTGGAATCTAGCACATAGGGCCAACCTGACATAGTACATCTCCGCAGTACAGCACAGCTGTATTAGCAGAGACATAGCTCCATGTGAAAGCAGCTTCCCTGTTTCTGAACCCAAACCAGCTCCCAGAAGGACAGGAGGGTGTTTTCTGGACCATGTTTCCCAAGCCTGATGGATCTGGGAGTAGGTCACAAGGGGCCAGCTCCCTGTCGCTGTGCTGGTGGCATGGAGATACGCTGTATCTCTGTGTCCACTCCAAACTCAGGCTCTCTATGCAGATTGCCAATGAGGATGTCAGTTATAGTGACAGGCTCTTTAGCTACGGACATGTGCCCATCAGAAGGCAGGCTCACCAGGCTCACTGTACAGAGCCTACATGGACAGTTCTTGTCGGTAACAACTTCCAGGCACCAGCTTCAAGGATATGAAATGGTGACACAGAAGTCCTGACAATAGTGTCAATTCTGATGCACACAATCCTGTATTTTTGAAAAATAAAATTTAATTTAAACTTGCAGCTAAAGTCTGATGCACTGCAGGAATGCAACTGCAAAAATAAAATCAGGAAACAAATCCACTCTGTTGTAAAATCCCAAGATTCAAATGGAAATGAACAAACATGACACTGCCCAGCGTCTCACAGAAGCAGGTCTAAAATCAGAAACCTTTTAAATATTGCAATAGTCTCAGATACCACTAATGAGTCCATGCGTGTAGGTATGTGTATGCTCATACACACATCCTGCTGGTATGAATAAGAATTAAGTATGAGTTACAGTTTGTCACCCAAGCTGACAGGATTCCTGCACGAATTGCCATAGTTAAACCAAAGACTCATATTTCCTGAAAAGTAGACACATGCTGGATTAAGGGTAGACTTTTCAATATGTAACTTTAACTTAGTCATAATAAACAACAAAACTATTTTCTGTGATGTTCAAGACAACTGTTCAATACTTATGCTAATATTTGCTATGTATGTGACAATTTATTTTTCTGCATTCCTCTCCTTCCTTTCCATCTAAAAAACCCATGGTTTGACTGAAAAACAGTTGAAGCGAACCTGGATCCAGTGGAACCAGCAGGAGTTCTGCTGATTTATAGGAGCCAAGATTTTACCCAGTATATTTTAACAAATGGTCCTGAGAGTACAGTAACGTCCAATCCACCGACCTTCCGACTTCCTCTTAGTGGAAGGGTGTTGGCAAGCCATGAGTACTACTGTGCAACCTATTAGCTCATTTTGCTATCTAAATTATCATCTGCATCAAAATGCAGATTGACTGCTCTGCCAACAGCAGCTCTGACAACAGCAAATGGCAACACACAGGTGCTGGTTTTGTGTTACCTCCCAGGGCAGGCTGTCATTATTCTCCATGAACACATGGTAAATCTGCTCGCACCTGAGTCCCACACCATCAAGGAAACCTTCACAGGCACCGTGGAGTGCCAGCATAGGAATCCTATGAACGAAAAATATTTACACTTCTAGAAAGCTACAAATGTTTAATGAGTGCGAGCTAGCATAGCTTCCCAGAAGGGTTAAAAAGTTAGTTTCAGATAAAGCCCTGTCACCAAGATTTTTTTTTTCATTTTACAAGGAAAACCCCCGATTTCAAGAAATGTTCCAGTATTCTGGAGTATTTCAGTGCCCTGCAGTATTTCTACTATTTCCAGGACAGTTACCACAAGCCTGATATAAAGCTTATCTGACCTAAAGAGTCCTTGCAGGTGCCATTATTAAAAGTGTGAGCTCAGAATGGGAAAATGCTGACTACGATTCCTACAGACCTGAATGGGAAAGTATTACAGATGAATTAATTTTAATCAACATCAGTTCCTGGTTTGTTTTCAGCATTATTGCAAATAGATTGTGTCATTTATCACTCAGAAGTACTCAACGTCTTCTATTTTATATTATTTCTGTAGTACCCAGTCTACTCACTCAAATATCCAGGCTATCATGTAACATCTTTCTCCCTGTGAAGGGACTACACAGAATATTTGAGGCTGGAGCTGCTTTAAATAGTTTCCATTGCTCTGTGTACACAGTGTATGATTTTTCCCTATCATCCTCCAGCACTTTTCCATTGCAGCCTTCAAACGTCACACAGTGCCTTATGCACCTATCAACTCTCATATACCATGAGGTAAATTTTAGTTTCACTTATGTTGGCATAATCCCACTAAAGCCAGAAGGATTGCCTGGGTTTATGTGAGATCAGAAGACAACCTCAAGTTAGGCTGAGCTACGTAAGTGTTTGGAAGGAGCAATTATGTTCTGCAGTGAAAGACAAAGGTTTCAGAATTTAGACTGACATAGGAGTTAGTATTCCCTACACATGGGCTTACTAACTACTGTCGCTACTTGGCCTTGGGAGATACTTTTGCTTAGAATGTCATTTTTTTGCACAGAATAAAGTCAAATTGCTGATCATTTTGAATTTTTAATAAATAAAATCAATGTTGCATCTGATATCATTAACAGTAGGGAAAGTGGTCTTTCTGGATAATAGCAATGTATTATGGCAGAATATCCAGATACTATTGGTGATGATAGATCATATAGATTAGAAGAGAGGAAAGAAATAAAATTCAACCCAAGCTCTTACTGCAGCAGCAATGAACTAAAATTCTTATTCTCTTCTTGTCCCAAACGACTTGGCATTGCTTGGGCTCTCAAACAACTGTCATATTTCACACCAGAAATGCTGCATTCCAGTTTAAGTTTGTGTTTTAAATTCAGTTCTGTAAAGCATTGTGGGATTTTCCAGACTGAGAGGCATCATATATAAATTTAAAATATTATTATTATTTCAATATTATTTATGGATACCATCTGTTCGTAACTCTGTTACTGTCTCTTCTTTTTAATGTTCTTATCACAGACTGCCTTGCTTATTACTTGCTAAATTGGTCAGAATTCAGTTCAAGCTATCTTTGAGTTATATGTTTACCTCAATGTGTGCCTGCCAAGAATGATGTTTATGGCATATCTTGCATTGATTTTAGAATTTCTGAAGGTAATAAAGCACTGAATGAGGTTCATTTCTTCTCACAAATTAGAATCTGTCATATTAATAGAGTAATATAATCCTGTCATCACTTCTATTCGTTTCTTTCACCAGACATAGGAAAGAGAGGTTAAATTCACATTCATTTAGGCTGTTTGTTTAAAATGCCTAGAGGAAGCTGTTGGTTAATTTTCTAAATCTTCAGAAATAATCATTCCAAACTTGATTCTGCTACTCCTTTGTGCAAACCAACCTTATGCGATAAATGGCCAGGCTGGCACCCATGAGGCTCCTCCAGGGCAGGACACTGCTCATTGCAGCAAGAGGACAGGACCAAGCTCTTCATCACTGGCAGTGACAATGTTGTGAATGAAAGGTGTGTGTGGAAAGTGCCCAGTCCCCGTTGCCTTCTCCCCTTACCCTGCCCAGAGGTGGCAGAGTGGCCTATACCCTGTTTCTTCCTGAATACAACATCTGGCATGTGGGCAGAGATCATGCACATCCCCACCTGCACCCTTCCATGACACTGTCCACAGCTGAGCTTGGTGGGGTCGGGATTACAACTCAGCCCTGGCGAGTGCAATGCAAAGCGCACAGTATTTCTCTCATTCCTGGGGGGGGTGACACGTACCGCTACAGTTCTGCCTACAGTCACTATTTAGTCCATATTTACTCTTTTAAAACCTGTCCAAACTATAAACCTGTAGGTCAGCTGTTGTCCTGTCAGCTTTTACAAACTTTATGCAACCAATAATGAACAATTCAGAGGAAAAGATTCTCCAAAGAGAATTAGTGAGATTTACTTAGAAACTATGCAGCAGATTCACCAAATAAACTATTACCCCACCAGCAGCCATTGCCACACTACAGCTGCCTGGAATTTTTATTTTCTTGGGTTTTACTTCATAACTCCACCTTCCTTTTCCTTCTTGCTTCCTCTTGGCTGACATATTATATAGCTGCTGAAATGATCCTCTAGCCAGGAATGCTGGATGAGCGGCTGCCTGTGGATTGGTGCCAACGCCGCACTGGAAACTGGAAAGCAGCACAGACTGGCTTGCACCCGTGTCTCCTTCCAGCCACAGATAAAAAAAACAGAGCTCCTTCTTAAAGAGTGCTGACCTGTGAACTCAAGATTTTCTCCTACTTGCCCCTGTGGATTCATCGGCATTTTAGGGGGCTGTACACTAACCATACGTGAGATGCCAAGTTGAGCTTCCTACTACTCCTGCTGGGTTTTGAGAATGCCAGGCTGAGATCTGTGAGGCATCAATTATAATCGTGAATGCATCTCTCAAAATAAATGTTTTGTGCATTTTTGTAACAGATCACCCAATAATAGCACATAGCTCAAGCAACTAACGGAGCACAAGTCCGCTTCCAATGTGTCAGATAATAATTGTGCTGTAACACCACAGTGCATACATGAATAAATACAATTCTAAATTCAATGAGATATTTTCCTTCTGCTGCTCCTCCTGCTGCAAATGAATACACCAGCAATTAATTACTGTGCTCAGCAACTCCCTGCAGCAATTGTGTAATAGATTCATTTTCAGTCCCTTGTCTCGTAACCTTTCAGACAAGTTTCATGGGTCCGGAATGGCAAGCATAAAAATATATGTTTTTTTCATTTAATGTTTGTAAATGTTACAGCTCTCAGATACCAGCCATAACTTTCTCAAAGTTCTGCTCCACTGCTTATAAATACTGCAGTATATTTGAATATTAGGATCATTTGAGCTCACAACTAAGAGTAAGGGATCTTTCTCAATCAGAGATATTTTTTCATGTTACATTTTATGGTAAAACTTATTCATATATAAATTACTAACATTTGAGAAATAGCATGATAGTACTTCTTATTAGCTGTCAACTTTTTCGGTGGTTAGGACTACACCAGTATATCCTGGCCTCAGTAAAGTCACTGGAAGTTCTGCCACTGACTTCAGTGAAGCTGGGATTTTATCTAAGTCACTATTTGCGTATCACTAAAAAAAAATAAAGAATTTAAACTAACATGCTGTCATTGTACCTCTGCTTTTTTAAACGATTATTTTCAGGACGCACCATTAAAAGTTGCTGAGCACTTCAGGCATTATTAAAAGGACTTCCATATCAAGAAAACCACAAAGCTATTTCCTGATCAAATTTCCAAGCGTTTAAAGTCCAGCGAGGTCATGTGCCTAGAGCTGACAACACAGGACAGGATGAACATTGAACAGACACTGCCTAAGTGATGAAACGCAATGCAATACTACTAGTGTCTTGATGACAATATTATCTACTGTTGCACAGATGTCTCAGAAAAAGCCAACTTTCTCTCATTCTCCTGGCAAACGCAAGTCCGAGAGGGGACAGGAAAGGAACTGGGCAAAAATAGGTAGGGGGAGCAATCTGAAATCCAAGCTTTCTGAACCTGAAATGAGTCCAAAGATCCTTGAGGAAATGACTTTCGAGGCTGAATGAGCAGCAAGAGCAGACTGGCAAAGCTGGAAAATAAACCTTCTGAATCTTACAGGCCAGGTTTCAACCCTGAATAGTACCACATAAGCAATATACCAAGAATAATTAATAAGAAAAAAAGAAGTCTGAGCTTTCTGACTGGAAACACAGCGTGGCCTTGTGCTTAAGAGTGATGGATCGGGACTCAGTTCTGTTTCTGCTACTACTGGACTGTACAACCAGTGCTGTCTTCAATGTCATTCAAGACAGTGACTCTCCTAGCCAGATGTATAGGGCCCAGCAAATAAAGGCTTTGCAAACAGTATATTAAAAATAAATAATTCATACCAAAAGTTCTAAGGTGCCCCTTAAGCCAAGACATCAAGAATAGGGTTACCATGAGTTAAAACTAGTCATAGAATACTTGTAAGACTCAAATGCTAATGAAAAAGAGAGAAAAATTAGTAAATGTGTTTCCCAAGTTCTATCTTTGCTCCTTGCATCTTTGCTCAATGATTACTCACGATGCTCTGACTAACTTATTAAAGCTGAGCTCAAGATTACACAGGACACATTCTAAACTCTGGTGTCCCTTCTTTAAGGAGAAGTCTTCTATTTGGTCATTTCAGTCTGTTAGGTGTCTAGCTAGTGCATCCCAAAAACAGAAGAAAAACTGAATTTCCCTCTTGCTGAATAGTCTTTGGCTTAATCTTTTTTAATATAAAAGCTGGCAATGCACTGGGTTTACATCCAACCATATCCTTAGACTGGACTGCACAGTGACTAGAGAACCTTCTGGACCTGGCATTTGCTTCTGTAAGATGAGGAATGGCCATAGTCCCTCAATACCACTGTGCAGCTTTCTTGTTACAGTTTGCAGTAGCACCTATAGCTGACATTTCACAATTTCACCGTGGGATTTCTCCCACTGTCTTGATCCATGTAGATGCCTACAGTGACTGAAGCCTGCCCTTGAGGCAAGTGGGATTTTCCAGTCTTGACTTCACATTTTGCAGGGCTTAGCCAGCCACTTGGCATATTCCACTGAGGACAAGAGCCATGACTTGCAGACTGGTGACTTGGCACATCAGAGATGATAAGCAATACCACATACTGACTGGCTTCACTAATAGTGTCTGGAGACCATCCACTGTGGAAGATGCAGTCCTTTATCTCTACAGTTACTCGCTGATCTTCATTTACAAGCTTTGCAGAAAGGCCTTATCATCCATGCTCAACGCATGGGGCTCCCACGGGCCAGTACAGCCACTCCCCAGAGTACTCAGATAAAGTCATGGTTATTGTCCCTCTCCAGTCTTTCTCCAAAAACAGCAGACTATAGTAGACTGGGGTTACACTGTAATACACTGAAATACAGAGAGATTCAAAACTTCTTTCCAGCTGGCACCTGCTAATCACTTCTCAACTTAAAAAAACCTGGCACATAACTGCTGCTTTTCTCTTTGTACCTAAATCCTCAAACTTACATTCTTATTGTAGAGATTTAGTCAATGGAGTCAGGCATATTTAAAAAAAAAAAAAAAAAAAAAAAAGGTTTTTGCACATCGCATCATCACATCAAAAGCAATCTTTCAAAGACACATAGTTTGTGAAAGATTTTGTCCAGTGTTAGTGCATTACTGACCACTTTTCCATGCTGCCTGGGTCTCTGGAAACAATTGAAAGCTGAGAAAACACAAGGGATATGTCCTCATTTTCTATTATATTTTCTTAATAGGATGGCAGGTGAGTCAGAGTTGAGACTTCATTTGTGCAGGAAGTCTATGGATTCAACTTTAATCATCTACAAATAACAGCAAGGCAGAGTAACAGGAAGGATATAACCATAGCGTTGATTATCAAGAGAACCTGTATTTCTGTACATCTCCGTGTAACCTCAGTTCCTTCATTTCAGTCTCCTCTTCCATATAGATGATAACAGATCACAGAAACATTGTGGGGATTAATTACTTAATGTCCTTACTTTGCCTTTGAAAATGTAAAGCTCTCACCTAATAGTTTAGGTGGATGTCCAAAGGGATTTACAAAAGTACTTAAGCAGGTTAAATGCCTGCATCCCACTGACTCTCAAAGACTTTCCATAAACCTGACACTATAAATGGAGTAGCAATAAGAGAGAATGCTGTTGCCCCATCTCTATACTGGCCAGAGCACTGGAATAGTCTTTCAGATTCTCTTCTAATGACTATATCTTAGTCATAGACAGTGTGTTTGCTCCTGGCTGACACACTGATTTGAAGTAGGTACCTACCTCACTCAATGTGCTCTGTGAAATCAAATCAAATCAATTTTGAAGTGATTGAGATATCCGTCTCAAACCAATATCTAAAATCAACTGGAAGTTTAAACTTTTAAGGTGCTACTGCCCAGGCAGGGTTTGCTAGCTGAGGGAGACCAACTGCTAAACCGAATGCTGGAAACCAACAAAATGTAGACATCGTGACATTAATGTGGTGCAGAGGTACAATGTGCCAGGTGCTCTGCTGCAGCTACCAAATTGTTTGAATTTGTCTTGGATTACTCTGTATTACTCTGGCATAGCTGGCACGTACAGACTCCAATTAGCAGGACTCCTCCCAAACCAGAGACAGCAATAACCTGGCTATAGAGGCTCCCTAATTAAGTTGCTGTTGTAACCGGTTGCATTTCTTCTGTCTATTAAATGCGAGTTAAGACATTGCTTCTGAGTTGCTTTCACCATCAGCTCAGAGATCTTGTAAGGAGGATTCAGAGATGAAAAAACTATCCAGGCTTTTCTGATAAAGAAGCTGTTCAGTCTTGCAACCCAGTCTAATATGACCGAAATTACGTGTGGAGACTGAACAGACCCAGCTATAAGTTACCTCCCCTGAGTACAAATACAGCTGCTGTGTAGGTCAAGGTCAGCTGACCACGAGTATGCACCCTATTTCTTGGGTCGGTTTTGCAGTCTGCATTGAACTGTCCATAATATGGCAATTTTGGCTACCTGCGCCCCAGTGAACTGGTTTCAAGTGTCTGACATAAGCCTTACCCCTGGATTGAACAGTGGATGTACCCTACCAGCAGTTGGGAGTTCGAAAACTGGTATTGTCATCAAAGAGGCATAGTGAAGGATAAAAAAGAGGCTTAAATTACACTTTAAAATGAGCTAGAGAAATTGGCTAGGGCAGAAGGCAGCAAATGTTTTACTCTCCAGTAGGCAGTGCATCTTACCAGGAGCATAAAAGGGTAGAACTCGGGGTTTTGTCCCTTGATGATTACATGTATCCAGGTGGAATTTGAATTTTATAAGCCTTCAAGCCCAAATTGTCTTAGGAGCTGTCTGTTTAAAAGAACACATTTCTCTTTGCACATTTCGGTCAGCACTGTAATCAAGGGAGCCACATATGCTGGATCCTATTCAACTTAATAGATAGAAATTTGGCAGTAGAGTGTTCTCCATATGGGGTTTTCAGCTGTAGAAAAGCTTCTGCCTTTGCTATAAAATAGACTGGGATTGTTCCTTTCCAGAGTAGGCTGTCTCTTCATCTAGATGGTTGAGGAGAGCTGGATTCAAATGCAAGCTGGCCCTACATGTGGAATTGAGCACGAGTTAAAAACATGCTGGCTTTCAAAGGGTGTTTGTGATGTTCCCCCGAAATTCTGAGGGAGTTATTACCCATTTTGTCTTGACTGTATTTTCGGTTTTAGTTTTAGCACGAGCACCCAGGGAAATAGATTGGCACATCCATCACATATAACTTGTAATGAATAAATGTGCCCTTCCAGTCACTGGTCTAACTGTGAAGGTGCAGAGTAGTGTTGGAAGGTTGGGCGGTCTAATAAAAAAAATAGACCATAGAACATCACACTGAAGTTATTTCACCAATTCACCAAATTATACTGGGATAAATGTACTAATACATTTCCTCAGTGTACTGCAGGTATAATGGCCTCATTGTATGGGCACAACTTACTTTCCCATTAAAACAAAGAAGTTTAGCCTGAAATAATTAATTTGTGTAGGCAAAGCCTAACATTTCCATAGTTGCCAAAGGGAAAGCAAAGAACAATTGTAAGGACAGGAAAAAAAAACCAACAATGAGATCGCTGGGAATAATTCCAATAGCATGAAATTAATGTAAATCACAAATAGCTCCTGTGAAGCTAATGTAAGAATCTGTGAGAAACCAGAATCAAGTCAAATAACCTAAATATGAATCACTGAGAAAAGAAAAAAAGAAAGCATGACCACAACAGAGAGATTTAATAATGTATTAAATTAATATTAACACTGAATGATCACTACAGAAATAAATGTTTCCCTAACAATATTGAAGTCATATGATAGTAGTTTCTTGCAGGAATGGTATAAGTCTTAATGATTATCGTCTCCAAAAATCTTACGGAAGCTACACAATAGAAATGGATCCCATTACAGCTTTCAGAAGGTGCATCTTTCCTAGCTGGGTAACAGTTACCTAGTATAATGGATGGCAACAGAAACGTTATCAGGTAAAGCAGATACATAGAAACCTACCTAGAATCTGTTTAACACTCCTGCTCCATCACTCTAAACGTTTGCAAATCGCTTTTCCTTAAATGGTTGTTTTGTGGCAGCTCCTGAAGGAAGAATAACTAGGAGCCCAGCATGGCTTGCACAATGCAAGCAATTACAATTCTTTCACTCCTGCTTTTATATAATTGATATAATTAATGTTTTTAGGGTCAAAATTAATAAAAACCACCTACAACTCACGGGAGGATTTGTTCTTCAAGAATAAGTTAAAATTATATTTGTGCTCACTAAACGAACTGAAAATACTACCTTTAACTAGTTTATTTCAGACACTAGTTTATTCTTTGAAGGTGTTTGTGTCTTTGCAACAGAGGCTGGGATGAATTAGAATATATAGTGTATTCTGTGATGCTGTCTGTGTTTTCTCAATACTGCCCTGCTTTGGTGAGGCATTGGCTTTGTTGGTTAAATGGGCTCAGATATGTCATTCTTATTACCAAGGCTTATTTAATTCATTTACTAGGTCATTGCTTGGGATAATATATGCAAATTGTACACATTAAGAATGATATGAATTACATCAAGCATTGCCATTTATGTGGAAAATTCATCAAATGTTAATGTAAAATCTATAAATAGAAAGAATAAAATAATAATAAAACATGAATGTGCAGCAAGCATAAAAAATGAAGATCCTTAACTGCCCATTTATTAAGCAAATAAGGACAGCATATCCTTAGCCAGTGAGCAAAAAAGGCAACAGAAAATTACTGTGTGTTACAGTGACACTGATAACCATTTAAATTGGGTCCCCAGTATTCTGACAGGGTATGTGCTTGTGAATGGGTAAGATGAAAATTCATGTCATAAAGGAATTCCAACAACTGTGCTAGTTAGGAAGTGGTAGGAGAGATTTCAAAAATAAGCCCACAGATTTAGTCTTTATGACAAAGCTAATCACAGATTGCTTGGGCACTACACCAAACAGTTGGAAAAAACTATAAACCCAAGACTTGTGTTTTGCATCATTTTGAGTCTGTATTTCATAATTCTGTGATTCAAATGCTCTTGCTTGCAGGTATAGCCTGGGAGGTTACTGGCTAGTCATAAAGTGTTCTGAATCTGTAACAATTCATTTTTCTCATATTGTAAGAACAAATAGTCACTTATCATTCTAGTATCTAGCCAAGAAACATCCATAGAATCTCATATATCCCTACACAATTTGGCATAACTGGCAGGCTTTTTCTAAAATAGAATAACTGAATAATAATGAAGGCCATTAATGATGATTAGAAACATTACAAAGAGTGAAAAAATTAGTAATATAGTTTCTTACATTCATAGACTGCTTATGAGAAAGGCATTTTTGTAGAAATCATGCATAATTGTTACTCAAGGAGAGGATATCAAAGGTAACTTATTTGAATTCTCACTCTTTTTTTTAAGAAGTGATCATTATTGTAGCCTGAACTGCTACACTTCAGAAGTACAGTTAACTTCTCCCTTTTTTGATTGTGATTCATATAATGTTTCCCTACTCAATTGTTTTACATCAAGTTCTCCTTTTCCCATGCATAGATAACCATTTACAACACCACACATATATCCTTTCAGGAATCAGACCTCAACGTTCTGCATGTAAATTTTGCTCTTACGACTGCTGCTTTAAATGAAGCAATTTTTACTTTTCTTTTAAATTCCAGATGTCATTAATTTCTTTTATCAGTCTCTAACAGAAAACATACCTAAAGACTTTTCAATACATATTGCTAGCCTTTATAAATCTCAATCGTGAAATAGTGAAGCGTTGCTTAACATCTGCTCATCCTTGTAACAGAGAGGGGAAAAAGGCCCCACTCTTCCAATGGCAGTTGCGCAGCTTTCGCAAACAGGCTCGTGTATTTCTGTGCTATATGTTGCACAAGCAGAATAATAAATCACTGAAAGTTAATTCCACTAACAAACAAGTTTATATAAGCACGATCCTCTCAAATATGATCTGCTTTTCCTGGTTTACATTTGCCCATTTTGAAATACACCATTTATGTCACCACAGAGGGCCAAATCCTGTAGTGCTGGTTTATTCCTAATAAGTACTGCTTAACTCTTAAAAAATCTAACTTAAGATACATGTTAGTGAACTAGCAGCTTTTCAATGAATTTTATACTATCTGGATAATGTAATTAAACAGAAAGCAGGTAGCCTGCCTCCTTCTCAACCAGAGTTACAGGATACTTGTCCAAGTCATGATTGCAGAGGGTTACACAAAATATATTTAGTATATTTAATGGTTGAGAAAGACCACATTCTTTTGGTTAGGTTGATTACATTTGGCAGATACAATAGGAAAGAGGATCTGTTTTACTGATGCTTGAACAAACCCTAAAACACAGAACAAAAATCCTATTCCTGCACTCAAACGTGACAGGATACATGATCATGTTTTATATGGAGATACCATTTTTAAATACTTTATAAAGAGAAATAATTACTAAGATGTCCATTAAAACATTAATAAAATGTTACAAACTGTTTGACAGCAACTGCTAATAGACTGCTAATAAGGGTGAATTCTACTGCCTCTTCCCCCATACTTTGCTTACTTCCCTGAAATTCCTATTACTGCTGCTCACTTTATTAACCCCATGTAAACATAACAATAATGCAAAATGTTACCAGATGTTTAAAAGAATCTATGAAAACCCTCCCTTAGGTTCTGTAGTCTTGAGTCATTAATCTATAAATTCTTTGGTTTCTTTTCTACTTAAACATTATTGGATTTTTCAAAAAGGATTTGGTGCTCTCAAAGGTAAAATCTCGCTTGCCTATTAATGCATGAAATCTCACTAAAGTTACTGAAACTACTCGTGTGAACAGACATACTCAAGTTCATTATGGAAAGATTAGCCATTTGGCCTTAAGGAAACTGTATACAAAGTGCCATGGTGAAGAGAAGTCGTTTCAGTCTTTCTCATTTACATGCAAAGCAAATTCTTCCACCATTTGCTTCCAATTTGATAACTGAGAGCATAATAATAAATAACTCAAAAGAATAAAAAAATGTAATTTACTTTAATAAACCACAGCTTCAGACTACAGAGACTTGAGGATCTATTTCTTCTGTCACCCAGCAGGGAAGGAAGGAGCTGCCATGGAGACCTCCATCTCAGTCCAGTCACAACACGGCCACTCTCTCCATCTCTGGATGCCTTGACAGCTGCCCCCTGCACAGCCTGTGCAGACCAGCTGAAGAATTTGGAGAAAACTTAACCAAGCACAAAAGAACAGCCCAAAGTAAAATAGAAGCCTACACATCCCAATATAGATATTCTTCCTGGGGCCCAACCCAGTTCTGTGCAGCCTCTAGCCACGTTTCCCAAGGAGGAAAATCCAGACCAAGACCCCCACAGCCTCCCCTCCTGAGGCTGCCTGGAAGCGGCAGAGTGCTTCCCAGAAAGATGGCTAGAATGGCTGGGAACTTCTAAGTATTCCACAGAAATTAAATCTGCTTCCTCTTGGCAGCCTCCCAGCAGAAGATAGTGGCCGTCATGTTCCCTTCCCGACCCCTCTCCTCCCTTCCCCACAGGCTCAGGAAGCAGAGTGGCTCCAGACTGCAGGAGGAGACTCCCCTTGTTCAGCTCTCCAGAGGTCAGTAAGGATTTTGGTATGGCTGCATTAACCCTTACTGCAGAGCTCTGCTCCTTGCCTTTTGTAGTCCAGGCACCATAGATAACACCCTTCTAAAACTCTGCCGGCAAATAACAACAATGAATAACTCCTTGGGTGTCTGACGCAACACCACACCTGCCACTGTACTTAATCCCTCTGTGCCACGCTACACCGGGATCACCTTACATCCAGCAAAGCAGCCCCTGGTGTGACACCCAGCTGCTGGCTCAGGTGGCACGCAGAGTAAACCTGCGAAACCCAGCTGCGGGTATCATCGCCGGGGCCTCACCTGCTCAGGAAACCTGCTGGGGATGCCATGGAAGGGAGGCGCGGCTAATTTGGGGCTAGGAAGCTTCCACATGCAGTGAGCACGAGGGCTCGCTAAAGGAAAAGTTCACACATCCCTCTGGAGCTCTGAATTGGAAACAACTGCCCAAGAAACAAGCACTGCAAAAGAAAGGTGCACAGAAGAAAAAAGCAAATTGTTCGGATAATAGCCAGTTCCCACAGGGAGAAAGTCTCATAGAAATGAACAGGCGGGACACCAAGAGGCTACCAGAGGCAACTCTAGAGAAAGCACTCTAAAAACCTGGTAACTTAATAGAAAATTGTCTCCTTTTTATGGGTTAGTGGGTTTTTTTAACACTTTATAGCAAATGTAACTGGGAGAGATGTTTGGTAAAATTCCAGAAGAAAGTTAAATAAATACTAAAAAAGATAGTAACTTCTCTTTAAAATTCAGTAATACTTTTCCTTAAAATATCTCTATCAATAAATATTTGTATCTCTTCTGAAATCCAAGTATTTACTGTACGTATTAGTATTTAGTCTTGTATACCTTGACCTTTCCAACACTGATGGGATTTTGCCAGGCTTCACCCTCATTGATGCGGAGCCTCTCAGAGAACATTCCCACCTCATTTCTAAGAAACGTTTGTGCCTTGGTCTAGGAAACCTCCAAACATCCATGTATAAATAAATACCTATGATCTAACCAAATATGGAGGGGGTTTTGATTTTGATATACATAACAAGTGCAACAAAAACTCTGAAAAAAAGAAGAAATAGCCTATGCTTGTCTAAGTAACAGTAGAGTGCAAATCAGTAACATGACAACATATATATTGCCTATTAATTAGTTCACGATTACTTATTACTGGTCTCATACTAACTAACAAGTAAAGGAAAAGTCATGGTAAGGTTAAGAAATCAGTAAATCGCTTCATGCAACAGAGTAGAATTTGACCATCTAAAGTTTCTCTGATCCTGTGGCAGAATTTCAGCCCGTACTTTAAAAATAAAAAACCCTCCAGAATTGGTCACAGCAGTGCTATTATCCATTACAAGTAAGAAGCAATGAAACGACATGAAATCTGGCGTAAGGCCCAGACCTGAATAAGGCTATTGCAGACTAGCCTGACACTGATATATTCTCTGGTTTCCACAGAAGTATTCTAAGTTTTCATGGCTGCAGCAAAACCCCACAATTCTGTGCTCCCTGCCAGACGCCCTGCTCTAAAAAAAGGCTGATTCACAGCAATACGAGGTGGAGCAGCCAAGATCTGAGCGTGACCTAGAAGTGGCAGAAAGGGCTTGGGATCACGTTACTACTGATATGGAGATTATTGGTCAAGGGTTTGACTACACAGTCCAAGAGGAGCCTCAGGACACACTTCGGAGATAAACCAGTTTTCTGTGGAATGGTAACATAAGTTCAGAGGATGGGCATCAATGTGTATTTAGAATATGAAAAAGTACAGTTGAATAATGGCATCATCGTGTTTTCTATAATATTTTTTCTTTCAAAAAAAGAGACGTGGGAAAGCAATTATAAGCTATTTTGATGGGCTCATAATCATCATTTTCCATAGAAACTTCAGAGACTGTCAATGGAATATACAGAAATATCTGAAATGCTAATTGCCACCACGTAATTGCTACAAGGCTGAAATATATTAACTAGGAACTATCTAGGTCCTCAAACAACTACATCTTTGAAAATAATGCAAATAAGGCACTTCAATCCCCTTCTGCAAACCTAATGAAGTACTATGTGAAGAAAAACATTACACAGAAGTCAGATGAACACACCAGCTCTACAGGTACACAGTACAGAACAGAATTTATCTAGGCAATGGTACAATTCTATTTTCTGCTTTTAAGAAGAAAAATTATTTCACATTGGTGGAAAAGAAAACTGCTCAGATGGATGAGGCAGCAAATGACCTGTCTTAGGAATTTTTAAAAGTACTTTAAAAGACTGGGATTTCTTTGACCCAAGCAAAACAAAGGCTGACAAGACGCAGCTACTGTTTCCAAATATACATACGAGAAATAGGCAGAAGAGATGCTTAAGCAAAAAGACAATGTTAGCATTAATCATAAATAGGTTGTGGAAATTTGAAGGACATTTCTAATAATCAGTGAAGTTCTGACACAAATGCCTAGTAGGAGTAATGGGAAGAGGAGAAATCTAGATAGCCTTTAAATGGAGCTTTAGCAGTGAAGAGGTGCATAAATAAACTACTGTTCTTACAAATAAGAATAGCCGCTAATTTATCAAAACGAACATCAATGTATTGTTAATTTTAACACGGAAAAAAGTAAAAAAATTGCAGACATTTGAAAAATTAAAACAGAAAACTACCAGAAGACACAACCTCCCTTGAGCTTCATAGTTATTCTTCTAACATGGGCAAAAGTTACTCCTGCAGCAAATGTGTTTCCAGTTCCATCTCTTTCAAATACAAAAGCTCCTAGCTTGAAATAGCAGCATCACATACATTTGAACTGAAATGGTACTAACAAATAACTTCCTTTCTTTTACCCAACTATCTAAGTATAGAAGTGTTTACTAAAAAGAAAAATTTGCTGGCTAAACTGAGCTGGTGGGATCTTTTCAATTAATCGTATCATTCCTTAACAGCTCACTAGATGGCTTACAAATGTTAAAAGCAATATATTACCATGGAAAGTATAATGCTTGCTATTTCATGTTCTAAATGTTTGTTTAAAGTGAATATCCTTCTTAAAGAAAATGAAATATTGTCAAGATATCCACCTACAGTTCTAACAACAGAAAACTGTGAAGTCTTTATTTAGTAAGAAATTTTCAACTGCCTGCATCAATTAAGAGTCTCTCTTTACTATGTTGTTACTAAAAATATTTGCTATTTTGCTTGTTATTCATAGTTATTCTTAAGATCCCTGTAATATGCTATGGACTGTTTAAATGTCAGTGTGTTCCATCTGATATTTCTCTTCTGGGGTTAGATTTCCTCAGCTGCATTGCTCCTCCACAGACATGGCAGTTGGCAGATAGGCTGAGTAAATTCAGGGATTCCATTAGTGTGGCAGCAAAATATAAAGAACAAAGAGTGGTCCAGTCATTGATTTCCCATTATATTTCCATCTGACAGAAAGATTACACTTGGCTATTACCACCAAAGACAACTTGTTTTATTCTGGGTAACTCATATTTAGATTGATTTTCCCTAAAATAGAATTTTTATAATTGCTCTTTCCTGTTCTAAGACTGCCTTTAAGGAACAATTCCCAACAAAGGAGGAGGAGTACCCATCACACCTGTTATGATAAATTGCAGTTGAAGAGTTCGAAACCCCTACCAGAAAGGGACATAGGCACCAAACTCCCATAAAGGTGCTGAATTCCTAGGGAATGGGCATCCGCATTGTTTTGAAATAGGCACTGGGTTAAAATACTATCAATGGACTGAAATTAACTACTGACATGTCAAATATAGCCATCGGTCAAGACCAATCCAGAAATCAGCATGAATAGAAATATACTTATTATTTTGTTTTGTTCCATATATTTTTGGTAGTTTCTCTGCTCTTATTTGGCAGTACTGTCCAGGAATGTCAGACATCCACACTCTGTGTAATTTTGGTAGCCCTGGAGAACTAGAAAACTGAACACACTGTAATTGAAAAGGAATCGAGCAGTCTAGTTTCATCACCAAAACTGAGTGGAATGCATGAAATAGACAAACTACAGGAACAAAGAAAATTAAATTCAATTCTTTCAGTTTTAATATCCTAAGACACAGATTCCAAAATATGGTACGTCACCAGCTGCATGCAACAACCACAGCAAAAAATAACTGCTGCTTGCTCCCTGTTCCCCAGAGGGCAGGGACCAGTAACAGATGCAAAAAGAAAGACTCTAAGAGCATTTCCCCAGTAACTTTCACAGCTCCTGGCAATCTGCAGTCAGGGGACTTCCTGAGCTGGAGGTTACATCAGCATCTTCCTGTTTAGTAGCCCTCAATGGACCTTTCCTTCATGAATTGCCTAATCATTTTTTAAACCTATATATATTTTGGCATACGAAACATCCTGTAGCAATGGATCCCATGACTTAATCAGGTGTTGTGCAAAATGAGTACTTCCTTTTGTTTGCTCTCAATCTGTAGCACACCCACGTTATCTGATGCCCTGTAGATGCCATGTTCAGAGAAACGAGTGATATTTCCACCTTTGCCTTGCCATTCAAAGCCTCTGTCCCAGGATTTCTGGGCACCTTCTTTCCGCACTGAAGAGTCTTAGACTGTCAGTGTCTTTTTCATGGCCATTCATACTTGACCATTCCCATTATCCTCCCTGCCTTTCCTAATTCCATACTGTCTGCTACAGGAGCAGGCTGATAAAACTGCACATCATATTCAAAATATAGACATGCCATCGAGTACACTGGCATACAGCAATATTTTATTTCATTTTCCATTCTCTTCCTAATAATTCCCAATATTTTATTAGCCTTTTTCACTGGGTCAAAGTCTTGCGACATTTTCAGGGAACTATTCATAAGCAATTCTCAAAACACTTTTCTCAGCTTTAATTTTGACTGACACCCTCAAAAATAATTTATCACCATAAAACCTGATCACCTTACTACTGGTCTCTTCTTTAGTTCAGCTATGAATATATTGAACAGCAGAGATTCCCAACCCAGATGTCGGGAGGACATCACTAGTTCTCTTTCTAATGAGAAATGAGAAAATTTATTTCAGCTCTTTTGTATCTGCTTCTCATTTCTATTTATTCTAATACCTCTCCTACCAGCACCTGAACACAAGACAGGTCTTCAGCCTTGGCACCGTAAAGGAAAAATCAAGCTTTCCTCCAGAGTGAACACCAATGCAAATAAATCATTCAGCTTTTCTGCCATGTCATTTTTCTTGCGTGTGTATTTTACACATCTATTGGCTATGCAGCTTTTCTGGCAGAATCTCTTCTCTGGAGAAAAAGGTTTTTTTCTTCAATGGTTTTATGCCTTCAGCAAGTTGTTCCTCAAAATCTTCTTAGGTCTGCCTCATGGTTTTGTATTTATATACGGTCTGGTTTTATATTTAACCAGCCAAGGTTATGCTCTTTTTCCACCTCCCATTTTAAGCCAGATGCTTTTTTATTTATAAAAGCCTCTTTTTACTCTACTGTTTAACCATGCTGCTCCTTTTTGATAGTGGTATATATTTACTCAAAGCCTCTAAAATAGCGTAACAGCCCTAAGAAATATTTACAAGCAGTACTACCAACTCATTCTATAATACATATACATTACTTCGAAACACTGTTTTTAAATGCAATGAAAGTACAAGCAAGGCATTCTATTGCTTATGCTAGAAAAATACCATTGTTATTAATTTGGGGGAGGGGTTTTAATGTTGACATTGAAACACTTGCAGCTACATAACAAGAGGATTAGAGACCTGAGGCATATATCACAAAGACTGGAAACTCTCTCACATCCAGCATATTGATTCCCTGAGACTCTACAAATGAAAAAAAGGTACCTTCCCTCGCCTTATTTGGTGAATTATTGATTAGCTCAGCCTTAAAAGTGCCCATTTCTCTGCACTGATTGCAGGGGGAGTTTGGATAATGAGCTCTTACATTGACATCTATGCTGTAGATATTTAAAATTAGGTAACATAAATCCTGCCAAGAGGAAACTCAGTTGTGACAATTTTCTACTCTCTATATGCTGGCAATGAAGATGACATGGTATGGGAGATGTGACATTCTGTCACTACTGTTACAAGATATTCCTGTACTGGAGTGATGGTCTGTAGCTTTTTACAGATTTAAAAAACACTGAACATTCACATCCCACTTGTATTTAACAAGGTGATGTAAAACCACTGTGGCCAGATTTAAGTCAGTTGACTGCTGGACAACCACCTGAAAGAAAGGTCTGTGGTTGCAGCAAACCCAGAACAATCTTCTAACAGTGACTTTCGGTATTGGATGGGTTTTCAACCTGCGGTAGGTGGAAACATGGTAGTGCTCATTTATTTCTGAATTGTAGAGCCTTGACTCCTTGATCCTCATGATTTTCAGGTATACAGTCAGGGCAGAAGACTTAATTTACTGTCACTGGTGTGGAATTTATATTATCACCTGTGGCCACAGCATTTATTCTTGCAGTTGTGTTAGGAAGTGATCCTCAATCATTCCCAGCTTCTTAGCTAAGCAGTGTAAAAGAACAGTCAGCATATTCTCTGCCAGTTTTTTCCAGCTGTAACTCTAACTCGAGCTGCTTTTGGCACTGACCTTTTCCATTACTTGCAAACAAGGTCAGCATTCTTAGTGGGCCTTTTACATTACTCTCCTATAGATCACTATGCCTGTGGTTTTGCCTCCTAATGCCTGTCATGTTGGCAATAACTATGTTTTTTGAGCCTAAGAATGGAAGTTTTGCAAGTGGTGAAATTGAGGAATATATCTTTTTTTATGGTCACTTTCCAGATACGCTTCAAAGCCAGGTCTCCGTAGGCTTCTACCATTAGAGACTTTGTGCACCCATGGAGACTAATAGAAGCTGAATGTTGCTACAGAAATTGCTATATTAACTTGTGTCCCATGGATTGCACCCTCTGCTGGATCCCAATTCTCCTCAAATTGAAAACAGTGGCAGAACTCCAGTGTTATTTATTTGTGGGGAAGAACAAGATTCATAGGAGACCCTGGACAAGCTTGTAAATCGCTTGTCTGAGATAAATGAAATACATTATTTGTCCCTAATGATCTCTCTCTGCCAGCACAGAAAGACAGCAAAATAAAGCACTTTCCAGCATAGCGGTAGAAGTGAAGACATTTTCTTGCCATCCTCAACAGCATCCACATAATACAATTGAACTGCTCCAGGAGTTAGCTGGTTCCAGCTGTCATTGAAAGTTTAAGGAGATTCTCATGATCTGGAAGGCTTGGGAGGCATATGTATCCGCTGGATTGGAGACATTTAGCATTTGTTAGTATTTGAATCCTTTTATCTCTGTGGATCAAATCTGTAATTTTCAGTCTAGGTGATTCCATGGAAACATCACCATTTGTGTCTTGTGCATTTTCTCATTGTTCTGGTTTTTCTGCATACCTAGTCCAGACTCTCTTAATAACCTGCTCTCCATTATATAAACACCCACTTTAACGTGAAGTCCAGTATTCAGTGCATGCAGTTCATGCTCCTCTCTCATAGTACCATTGACATCAAACACAGGCAGCAATGCAGGAGTCACAGGCACACAAAACATCTTGGTAAAGGAATGTGAAAGCCCTCATAAGCCCATAAAATGGTACTGCTAATTCAAAAGCTAAAAGTTGCCTCAGATCCACATATACAACACTAAGATTAAATAAAACTACTAAAGGTGATATTAATTGCAACAGCTTTATGTATTTGAACAATAATTTGGGCATGAATAGTTAGCGAAAATGTATTCCGCTTTGGGTTTTGTCTTTACATATGCATCATTTGTAAGTATTTAACAACAACTGTTATTGCTGGGACACTGGGTCAGTTATCTGTAGCTCTTACAGATCAAATCCAAACTCCTGATAAGAGCATTTTCCTCAATATTTCAGATCACTTCAAGATTTCCACACCATTCATTAAGCATATGCACGTGTCACTGGTACCTCAGCCTTCACAAAAGTGGTCCATGAACTTCCAGTTATTATCATTTGTTAATATTATCTTTAAAATACATGCAGCATTAAAAGAAATAAAGGACAATGAGTCAATGTTTGTCAAACCTTATAGCATCATCGGTCACAAAACAAATGCAGTTAAGTCACAGTATTCGTATGGGGTTTGCATGGCAAGGTTTCGGTAGCAAGGGGTCTACAGGGGTGGTTCCTGTGAGAAGCTGCCAGAAGCTTCCCCCATGTCCAATGGAGCCAATGCCAGCGGCTCCCAGACGGACCCGCCGCTGGCCAAGGCTGAGCCCATCAACGACGGTGGTAGCACCTCTGGGACAACGTATTTTGGAAGGGGGAAAAGTTACTGCACAACAGCAATGGTAGCCAATGAGAGGGGTGAAAATATGTGAGAGCAACAGCTCTGCAGCCCCCCAGGTGAGTGCAGGAGCGGGCAGGAGGTACTGAGGTGCTCCAGGCACCAGAGCAGAGATTCCCAGCAGCCCCTGGTGAAGCCCCCAGCGAGGCAGGCTGTGCCCTCAGCCCATGGAGCCCACAGGGGAGCAGATCCCCTCCTGCAGCCCAAGGAGGGTCCCACACTGGAGCAGGGGGATGCCCGGAGGAGGCTGTGACCCCGTGGGCAGCCCGTGCTGGAGCAGCTCCTGGCAGGACCTGTGACCCCATGGGGAGAGGAGCCCGGGCTGGAGCAGGGCTGCTGGAAGGGCTGGGGACTCTGCGGGGACCCAGGCTGGAGCCGGCTGTGCCCGAAGGACGGCATCCCATGGGAGGGAGCCACGCTGGGGCAGTGTGTGAAGAGCTGCAGCCCGTGGAAAGGGCTCACATTAGAGACGGTCATGGAGGACTGTCTCCCGTGGGAGGGACCCCATGCTGGAGCAGGGGCAGAGTATGAGGAGGAAGGAGCGGCAGAAACAACACGTGATGAACTGACCACAACCCCTATTCCCCATCCCCCTGCACCACTGGAGGAGGAGGAGGTAGAGAAAATTGGGAGTAAACTTAAGCCCGAGAAGAAAGGCAGGGGAGAGGGCATTTGTGATTACATTTGTCTTCCGGAGCAACACTACGCATACTGAAGCCCTGCTTCCCAGGAAGCGGCAGGACATTGCCTGCTGATGGGAAGTAGAGAATAAATTTTTTGTTTTCCTTTGCTTCCACACGCAGCCTTTGCTTTTGCTTTATTAAACTGCCTTTACCTTGACCCATGAGGGTTTTTTCCATCTTATTTTCTGTCCCACCGCACCACCCTGCTGTGGAGGGGAGTGACAGAGCGGGTTGGTGGGCATCTGGCATCCAGCCAAGGTCAACCCACCACAGTATTTTACCCTGAAACATATTATTGCTGATCCTCTCTCTAAGCAAGGAAGCTAAGCTCAGAAGTTGGATGCAGTCCAAATATTTCCAGTTTTAAATAAACTCTTTCTCTGTTTTGCCCTATTATTCAATAAAATGTTCACAAAACAATGGTTTTGTAAGCTATAAACAAGTTAGGCATTTAAATAATTGAGTTTGAATGGATGAACAGATAATATGTCAAAGGCTGTTGTCTTAAGTCAATAAAACTAACAATAATTCTAAGTTCTAGTGCTAAAAGAAACTCCCAGCTCCTAAACAAGATCAAGGTCCACTTATGCTAAATGATCTGCAGGCACAGTTCAGCAAGGTCTCTGCCCTTTACACTCTCCAGTTCTGCAACAGGCAGAAGAGAAGTATGGGGGAAAACAAACTAAAATCTTACACATTTGCTATTCTTGTAGACCAAAATATTTACATGATTTACTAGCAAATTTTTCTTTTGATGTTTTCCCATCCTCCTTTTTGATCCAAGAGAGAGAGAGTGTTGCTAAGATGTACCCAGAGCTGAAGAACACCCCTGACTGCCCCTTTTATCCTCACAGAGTGGACATGTACTTCCATTGGATTTTGACCAGTGTCAGAGAAGCGACAGGGCTACTCAGACATTTCCTGAGTAATAATCCATTAGTTTGGAGCTTGTATTGTAGAAAGAAGCCTCTCTCAAGAACCTCATATCTCCATCCCATCAGACTGCCTGTCATCAAAACCTGGGAGACTGGCAGTGCCAAGCCACAGCCATACGTTCAATTCAAACCAGAAATAATGAAAGTGAAGATAAGATGACATAAGTATTTTATGAACTATAAAAGGAGCATATGATGTAGCATTTCTTAAGCATGGCTTGCAATTGCATTGGGAATGGAATTAGAATATTTTCTGTTTGCAAATACAGAAAATTTACCCCAGTGGAGCAATTTACATAAATTCTGTACAACAGAAGAACCACATTAAGGACCTAAATTTGGCCTTACACAACGTAAGGTGCTGTGCTGGCAGTTCGCTCAGAGATGAGCATCACTGCAGGGCAAATTTCAGCTATGGTATGTATTTGCCTATCTAGCATCTAAAGATCTGGGCAAAGCATTCTGCACACAAATACATACCTCAGGAAAGAGAAGAGGGAGAAAAGCACTAGTTCCTCTTAATGCATGTAGCAGTCATTTGGGAAATCCCCCCAAGGACTTTGCTCTCAAAATTATTGGGCAAACGTGTCTGAGAATGTGAATTTCAAGAGTGCCGTTAAAAGTGAAACTGCATCCATCAAAAAGAACTGGTTTCCTGTTCCCATTCTTCTTGCCTTTCATTTTTCAGATGTGTAAGCTAGATAATGAAAGGCCATTCCAGACCATTTTAGGTATTGCTGGGATGAGGTAAGGTTGTTATCTATTTGAAGGAGAATCATTTTTCATTGTCTGCTGGTATAAACGGGTAGAGACTTTTTTGCTTTCCCCTCACATCCAACTGACATAAAAAACATTCTCCAAAGAGCAGTATGGAATTTATCCATTCCATTTGCTTTAGCCCACAGTGGAAACAATAGGGATTGGTGACTATAGCCACGCGTTTCCTTGAAAATTTAGAGCGTACAAATTTCATGTTGTTTTTATGTGGTTTCATATTTTTATTCTTCATCTTTTTTTATTTCCTTCTCTCCTCATCAGTTTTGCAATACACTGAGTGTAAACTAACGCAAGCAACTACCTCGTCTCCAACTTTGACTTTTCTTACAACAGCAGATTGATATAATGGAGACCAGGATCTCAATTTCATGCCATATTTAAAGATGGTTTCAGGAACCAATGTCCCACCCACGACATTGTAAGACTGGACCTGCTCCTCTCAGTGCATCACCAACATTTTCTGCACCTTTTAAAGTACCAGCTCTACAGCTGTTGAGCCAACTGAACACTAGTTAACAGTGTGCACCACAGCATTATTTCTCGGGGCCGGGAGGGGGGGAGGCTTGGCTGAAGACATTGACAGCTAAAGGCAATCCAATTCTGGATTATGTAAAATTACTTGAGAGAAAAGTCAATGAAAAAGCGGCATGTTTCATAGTCATTGTACATTTGTTAATTCTCTAGGCCTTCCTCTAATCAGTCTTTTCAACCCACAAGTCTTTCAGAAGCCAGACTAAACTCAGCACACCAGCCCACTGCTTTTGGGTCTTGCAAATAAACATCTCTTACAGTCAACAGGCAGCTAAAGCAATTCCATGTTATGAGGCTTAAAAAAATTCCTCATTCTGGAATATCAAGAACCGTTATGCAAGCTAAGTTCACACGCAGCATCAACTTTGCTGATAAGCTTCTTGCACATGAAACTATGTGACTGATAATTTTCATGAAAAATCAAAACACTACTGCAATTTATTAGTATTGAAAACCCCTCTTCTCTGAGGAATGACAACTCACCTCATTCCTCAAACTACTCATGTGAATTTCTCAAACTGCTCAGGCTGTTTTCAGAGCTGAATTGTACTTTTGAGTTCTAAAATTTACATAGACTCATTTTTCAGGGAAAATTTATTTGTGGATTAATGAGCCCAAGGCTGGCTGCATCAAGCTTTGAGTGAAATGGATATGCCATGTGCAATCTACTGTTTCTCATTCCAGGACGAGGCCACTGGATTTAACCACACTTACATCATGCAGCTTTATGGGGAAAAGAGTTTTTGTCAAATCAGCAGTTTTTAACTGTTCTCAAAAACTTTGGGATTTTTGCAGTTAATATAGAAGTTGTTACAAGAACAAAGATGAAGCTTATTAAAAATAGAAACCTGTGTAAATATTTCTAAACCCAAATTTAAATTGGGCAGATTGCCAAAAGTACTCACTGACTGAAATGGGAAAGACAAATGATTGGTTTTCTTGAAAACCTGCCATTTATGAAGTAGGCTAATTCCGGGCTTCTCTTTGAACTTCTGAAAGTGTCTGACATCCTTTCACACTCCAAGACCAGAGGGGAAACTTCTGATCAGCTCCTAACACAATCAACATAAATTCACCCAGTGAGTCCTACATCTAACCTAAAAAACATCAGTGATCTAGGGAACTGCTCAAGTACAGCCCAGAAACCAAGCACTGATTTACAACATGAAAAGCCATGGGGATGTTCAGTCTTTCACTTGAGGACATGGTCCTCATGAGCTATTGCGTGGTCCTGCTCTTCCCCTTTCAATAGCAAACATTCCAAAGTGCTCTTCAAGCCAAGTCCTACGGCTTGCAACTGATTATCTTCCAGTATAGACTGCCTAGAAACAGTGTGACACAGCAATAAGCTACAGAGCTATCCCTTAGCAAGTGCAAAATTAATCAATACTATACTTGGCAAGATTTTTACTAAACTCTCACTGGTCTCACTTTTGCCTTAGGACTGGCACAGATCTCCGCACCTGCACCAAGTCAACTTACACCGTGCAGATCTGGCACAACACAGTTTTGCTGCATCAAGTATTGTTAAATTACACAAGCTTAATTTATTTGATTCCATTTGTCATTACACAAATGGCCACCTTTTGGAACAGCACTTGCAGCATGACTCCACCATCTCATAGATTTTCTCAGGACAAAAAAGTAAAAATAATACATCCTCTGCAGTTTTTGCACAGGGATTTGCTTTGGCACGGCACTTCCTTCCCCAGTCCCTGCCAAATATCAGAACGTTTGGAGAGAGAACATTTCATTCTTCACCATAAAAACAAAGCAACACAGAAATAAAGGAGCAGTTAAGGGAGAAAGACTGCTATCTTCTCACCTAGAGCACACTGTGATGAGGAGCAGTTGACTGAAACACAGGCTTCCAGATGTGGGACAGCTTTCCCAACACAGATAGGTAACCCTAAAGAGACTGTCACAGGAGTAAATTGTGGTGGTTTTGTTATTATTTATTTTCTGGTTTACTAAGATGCTTTGGTCTTTTTGAGTTCACATGGTGACACTTGGAAAAAAAAAATCTTAAAAACAATCACCAGGTTTATATTTCCTTTTCTTTTCAAAGAAAATAATGTAAAGAACAGCATCCCTCTGGCCTGCAGGCACCTCTCCAGCCAGCAATTACAATTGAAAAGAATTACAGCTGCAATCTAGCTGAAGAAATTGTCTTATCTGCTCCATGAATACACCCTTGGGAGGATTCTTAAATGCTATTTTATATCCCTGGAGAAGAGTAACGCAGAGACAATGATGAAAAAGGTATCTGTTTTAGATGCATGTAGTTCTAACCACTAACGTGGGCAGTGTGATCTATGCCTGTGGATAGTATGACTACTGGTCATTAAAATTTTATCATAGGTTGCTCCATATCTTATTCACTGTGCGGAAGGCTCAAATGAGACCCACAGTCAGTCTGGAACCTCCAGAATAGGTGACTGAAAACAGTGGAGGGATAGGCCATAAAATTTGTCCCATTTATGGAAAAAGACAAAAGTCTTTAAATTTATCTGACTGCTCTCAGCTATGTCTTCCTCTATTGAGGTAGCATAGGTAGTATTTCACCAATATGGACTCTCCCAATGACAAGTAAGACAGAAGATATATTCTGAAAATAAGTTACAAAGAAATCAATCTAGAAAATGTTCAAGAGAATTTTTCACTAATACCTCTTTTTTTCAAAAAACATCTCTATTTTTGAAAAGCAACATACAGTAGAATCAGTCTGGAAGGACTGAAACATTTCAGCCTTCTCTGGAACAGCACAGGTTAAACAAAGCCCTTTATCGGATGCGGCGGGGAACATTGCCACAAAGGACCAGGAAGATGCTGAGGTACCCCTTGCTTTCTTTGCCTCAGTCTTTACTAGCAAGACCAGCTTCCCTCTGGGTACTCAGCCCCCTGAGCTGGAAGACAGGGATGAGGAGGAGCAGAATGAAGCCCCCACAGTCCAGGAGGAAA
>JAVJGI010000036.1:17451076-17525629 GCA_035590275.1 Ibycter americanus
TCTGGGTACTCAGCCCCCTGAGCTGGAAGACAGGGATGAGGAGGAGCAGAATGAAGCCCCCACAGTCCAGGAGGAAACAGCCAGTGACCTGCTGCTCCACTTAGACATGCACCAATCTATGGGGCCAGATGGGATCCACCCAAGGGCAATGAGGGAGCTGGCAGAGGAGCTCGGCAAGCTGGGGAGGTCCCAGCAGACTGGAGGTTAGCCAGTGTGACACCCATCTACAAGAAGGGCAGGAAGGAGGATCCAGTACAGCCTGTCAGCCTGACCTCGGCGCCAGGGAAGGTCATGGAGCAGATCATACTGAGTGCCATCACATGGCATGTGCAGGACAACTCAGGGATCATGCCCAGCCAGCGCAGGATTAAGAAAGGCAGGTCCTGCTTGACAGACCTGATCTCCTTCTATGACAAGATGACCTGCTGAGTGGATGGGAGAAAGGCTGTGGGTGTTGTCTACCTGCACCTCAGTAAAGCCTTTGACACCGTCTCCCACAGCATCTCCTGGAGAAACGCTGCTCATGGCTGGGACAGGTGCACTCTGCCCTATTTGAAAACTGGCTGGACAGCCGAGGCCAAAGCACGGTGGTGAATGGAGTTACATCCCGCTGGTGGCTGGTCACATGTGGTGTTCCCCAGGGCTGTACTGGGGCCAGTCCTGTTTAATATCTTTATTGATGATCTGGGTGAGGGGATCGAGCACACCCTCAGTCAGTTTGCAGACAACACCAAGTTGTGGGGGGGAGCATTGATGTGCCTGAGGGCAGGAGGCTCTGCAGGGGGCTCTGGATAGGCTGGACCCGTGGGCCAAGGCCAGTTGTATGAGGTTCAACAAGGCTCAGTGCTGGGTCCTGCACTTGGGGCACAACAACCCCACGCAGCGCTACAGGCTGGGGGCAGAGCAGCTGGGAAGCTGCCTGGTGGGAAAGGACCTGGGTGTACTGGTTGATGGCTGCTGAACATGAGCCAGCAGTGTGCCCAGGTGGCCAAGAGCATCCTGGCTTGTATCTGAAACAGTGTGGCCAGCAGGACCAGGCCAGTGATTGTCCCCCTGTACTCAGCACTGGTGAGGCTGCACCTTTAACACTGTGCCCCAGAGAAAGGCAGCAAGGCTGGTGAAGGGTCTAGAGCATGAGTCCTGTGAGAAGCAGCTGAGAGAAGTGGGGTTGTTTAGTCTGGGGAAAAGGAGGCTCAGGGGGGACCTTATTACTCCTTACAACTGCCTGACAGGAGGCTGTAGGCAGGTGGGGGTCGGTCTCTTCTCCCAGGTAACAAGCGACAGGACAAGAGGAAACGGCCTCAGGTTTGTGCCAGGGAAGGTTTAGACTGGATATTAGGAAAAATTTCTTCACTGAAAGGGTTGTCCAGCATTGGAACAGGATGCCCAGGGAGGTGGTGAAATCACCATCCCTGGAGGTATTTGAAAAATGCATAGCAGCGGTGCTTAGGGACATGGTTTAGTGATGGGCTTGGCAGTCCTGGGTTAATGGTTGGACTTGAAGATCTCCAAGGTCTTTTCCAACCTAAATGATTCTATGATTTTAAGTCTTCTGATAGAGCCATCTTCCAGCATCTCTGCTCCCTACCGCTTGGTTCTTGTTCCTTGTGCTTCTACATAAACATAAGGTACACAAGACCTTACTGTCCTTAAAGAAATCACCCTAATCACAATTCAGCCAAATCTGAATCAACTCCAGATCATTTCAAAATTAGCATTGAGTTAGTCCACCCAATTTTAATAAATCTTAAGGCAGATTTAGCTGGCTAGATTCCAAAACCAGAGAGAAAACTGTTAGATAGAAACAGTTTAAATGCATATTTAATTAAACAGGTTCTAAAGAAACATAACTAGTGAGGTCCCACGGTATTTGCTCATATACATCTAGTCAGCTGTTAGTCAGTCAAAGCACATTAAGGCAAGGTGGCACTTTCTGTTTCATTTGTCATATACTTGGGCAGAGAGACAGAAGTCATTTGTTCTCCAAACAACCCCCAAACATATGCAGAGAGACCATGCAGAGAGACCGGTTTTACATATATTATCTTCCAAAATACAAGCTTCTAAGTAATGTTTCATCCCAGCCCCCAAAAGGCATGGAGAAACAACAGCACTCTCATTAAATACCCACCTCTAATCCCACACGTCTAGTCAGTAGTGTTAATGATCTTCAAAGGCGTGGATTGTGAATAAGTCCAGACATGCTAGGAAAGCAGTCCTGGGAAGCTGAGTGCTAAAAACTGGCAAGAAATGATTAAATGAATAAACTGTTTTGAGGTGCACTGAGCATCTGCATCGTTATTGTCTTCAGCTGAGTAAGTAAGTACTCAGCACCTCTTCAAAACCAGGAGACATACAATAATTCGAGACTAAGAAGTTTACTGCCAAACCTGACCTAGCCTCCTAGAGGATACTGGTCTCTCTGTCATCCACCTGAGGCATGGGCTAGGAAGAAACCATAACTGTGTCTGCTCTGTGCAATCAAGCACAGTGCAGAGATGTCCTCACTGGCACCAGTCCCTGGTGAATGCTGTTGTGGAGATTCAAGTCCAAAAGCCCTATCAGTTTGATGTTGTGCCCAGGCTAATAAATGAGCCTGTGAGTAGAGCTTGTTAGCTTAGTTTCAGTCCTGTGCTGACTCAACTAAAACACTTCCATACGTGGCATCTGCACGAACTCTGCCATTGTGGGCACCTCTTCCAATACATCCCAATTCACACACACGTCTTGTGTCCCAAATGATAGATAAAACACAGGGACTGGTAGCAAAGCCATGGAATACTGTTTCTGAAGACATATGAAAAAGGCCTTTATGTTCACTGTTTACTAAACATTGTGTATAGAAGTGAGAAGTATTTTCTAAAAACTAGGCCTCCATATTTTAAGACAGAGGATATAATTCCCTGCTGCTTTCTGCTTCTGTTCTTGCTTTAATATACACTCTCTATCCAAGTTTTCACTTCAAAATTTTTGGGAGAACGATGACATGAATTCAACTTGATATTAGCATTGCTATTGTTGTTACAAATAACCAGACTGTTTGAGCCACTGTGCTCTAATTCAGGACATCCGGACTATTTCCAAACTCCGCAAAGTATTTCTTGCATGACCCAGAAGAATCCACAATATCTTTGCGCCTGACTTTCCACCCATAAAATAATGAAAATAATGTTCGTCTGTCTTCTCTGTGTTGCCTTTTTGGGGTGATTATATAGCACCTATTTTAACAGGTCTCAGGTACAGTAGTTAGGGCTTCTCTGGTGGATAACAGCAACATAAAACACAAACAAAATCCTTCCAAATGGCCTTTTGTAGGTCTTTGTCACTATGGTACTATGAAAAAATATAGAGCAAGTCAATGCTTCAGGTTTTCTTAAACTAAATTGACAACCCTGAAACTCACTCATTAAAATAAAATAAAATTATATTTGAATACTCATCCAAAACTATTTTGTTAAGAAATTTGTAAATACTGGTCAGGACTGAATTTGTTGTCCAGCTCCACAAAGATAGCAGATAAGATACAGCAGATAAGAAAACTGAAACTGTGGAGAGACTATTGATTTTGAAACATAGGAAGAAACAAGAGAAAATGTGATATACTACCCTAGCAAGAAGGCAAACACACAGGTATCGCTACACCTTCCAACAGAAGAGAGCAAAAGTTCATTTGTATAGATTCATTTAGTCTTCCCAATACCCCCACAATGTCTACATGTTTCAGCACCTAACCTCTTACACTTGGCATATAGCATGTAATCCTCGAGGTGACATTCATTTGCATACATATAAAGCAACGCCTTAGATTATTATATTTGCACTTGAAATAGTCCATTTTCAATGTTTCTGGACAAAAAGAGTCAAATTACAGACTTGTACAAACAATTACAGTTCCACAGATCGTCTGCACAAAATACGAACATTTTAACAAGCATTTTCATTTTATAGTGACAACTTATGGGAATGTGGTTCTACCAGCTGCATCCAGCCAGAGACCTGCTGCTTTTAACTTAGTTAGGATTTTTACCAAATCATTTAAGCCCAACTCTCTTGCCTTTCTCTCATACAGAAAGAATTCTAAAACAACAAAACCCACCTATGTCATCAGCTAAAACAGTCTTCAGCCTGTACTAGTACAAATTATATGATACTTCCATTTAATTTAGCCCTCATTCTATTTTTAGGTAAACCACTTCATACAATATTCAAAACACAAAAATATGATCATATTAGAAAGTTAAGCACACCATGTGGGAAGCCAGAAAAAATGGGTTACATTACCAGGTGAAGTTTATTTCCATCTCCGTCCCTGCTCAGTCATTCTTACTGTCTTCTGCTGCACTACATTCTGCAAAAAGTACACTTACTAACCAACAAACATGACACAGGAAGCCACAATAAGACCAAGTGAATAAAAGAGAGAAGGAAAATTACTGTCAATATTATCAAATTAATTAAGTATAGAGTTGGACACAGATCTAATCAGAACATATAGTTCCATCAAATTTAAGCAGCTGGCAAAGTTAGACTGGTTTTATTATGATTTTATCTGAACATTTTGTTTTGAAACAACTACATTTTGAATGGTCTTCTGTTATAGACTACAGTAACACAATGCTGTACACTTTTCAGGATCTTTCCTCCTTTTTACTTCTTCCTTGCTCAACACTATTAGCTTGCTCAACAATACTAACTCAGGGCCCATCTCAGGTTTACAGGTGTAGAAATCCTGGCTCTTGTCTTTAGGCAGGCTCTCTTATTTTTCACCCCTGTAAACAGTTCTGCTGGCCAGTGTGATCTTGGACCCAAAAGACATATCAGATTTTTCCCATTCCTTCTGTGTCTGGTTAGCTCTTCTGCAGCTCTATTCGTGTCTTTTTAAGCCTTCCTTTTGTCTGTCTGCCCCATGCCTCCATGTCGCTTGGAACAAGCAGTGCATCAGCTCTACTCCACTCTTAGTCAACAACCACAAGCAGTAGGTAAAGCTCTTAATTCCTAAACTGTCTTTTAAGAACAGGCTAGGAAAAGGCAGGAAAAAAAGGACCCCTTCTGTAGCTGACCTTGCTAAGTCTGGAGACAAAACCCGACAGTCAGAGACAAGTATGAAGGACGGAACTGATGGAGGGTTCTGGGAATGAAGGGTTTAGGGGAAAAGCCTTCCTGACTTGCAGAGAGAAAGTGGGGTGTGGTTTGAGGAGGTAGGGGTTGGAAAAGTGGCACTAGAACAGGCTGAAGGGCAGAGCTGAGGGAGGGGCAGGGACAGAATTAATAGGACAAATTGTCCAAGTCTTGGGTCTGCACACATGTAATGCCCACGGGAACAGGTCTGATTCAGACCCTGGAAAGCAGCATCATTCAGATCAGCAGATGGAAGAGATGTGACCAGCTGCAGCACCACAGGACCACCTCTGAAAGTATCTGAAAATACTAATGACATGTCTCTGACACACTAGAAGGAGCAGCAGAAATCTGAAACTTCAAAGAACACAAGAACTTGGTGTCATTTCAGAAAAAGAGGTGAATGTTTTGAAGCATCTGACTCCAAGATTTTTAATCTCCTGAGGCTGGCAATACCAAGAATATACCCTTCTTACCTAGTATAGAGTATCTACTGCTTGGAATTCTCCCAGCTTTGTAGTTTCTGCTTTACTTTCTCTCTACTGGACTTTCCTTGTTGCATCAATATTGGCATTTTCAAGCCCAGCTGAGGAGCTCTGATCCTCTGCTGTGTCCCTGAAAGCAGTCACTCACTCCATGAAGAAGGTCAAGACTTTCCACTCCTTCAGAAGAAAGGCAGAACACTTTTCTTCCTGAAGAAGTCACAGTCAAAGGGGAAGGAGGGAGACAGCATTTGCCTCAATATGCAACTAAGTCAAGTTTAAAACCTTGAAGAGGGAATTTCCCATTATCACACAACTCTGAGTGCACCAGACCTGAAAGGAGGCTGCTACAAGGAGAGACAGGAAGCTGCAACCAGAAGTAAACAGGGCTTTCAGCTGGTGATGTAAAGCACGAAAAGACAGACTCGCACATGATCCAGAGCCTGCTGAAATCGGAGTCTTTCCAACAACTGTCGACTTTGGACTCAGCACACCCAGACATTCCTTGCCAAAGCGAGTAACGCTGCAGTGTTTTACAAAATCATGAAAAAACAACTAGACATTGCTGATTGTAAGAGATAAAGAAAAAATAATGGCAATTAACCACACAGAAGAGATCAGCTTCTGTGGACAAAACAGAAGCTGGATTGGCAGCAGCTTGCTCAGAAATGTGCTACAGATGTACTTCAGCATCGGGCTACTGGGATTCTGTCACAATTGGCTTTTTGGAAATAAAACAAATCAATAACTAAGAAATTACTCTCCACATCAGGTTTAGGAGAATTCCTCTCCCTGTGTGGAAGAAGGATATACAATAATCTCGTGCTGGTTTGGGATTTCTAAACACAGAATGAAATGCCACTCGTATAATACTTACATAGTGGAATTACTGTCTAGTGTGATTTTAGAGCACATGACGATGGTATTAACAAGACAGGCATTACAACTGGCTAAGCTCCATTTGAAGTTTTTAACTGCCTTAACAGTGGCACGTTATTTCATATTAATTAGCAGCATTAAGCAAATGACAGTCCAAGGAACAGGTTCAAGATAGGTGTGGGTCTGAAAACAAACACCTTTATGTGCAACTGGCAATCATTACTTACATAACATCACCCTCCAAACCATAATAACATACCAAGTTTTCAGAAGAAAAAAAATGGAGTTGTAATTGTCACTTACAGATAAATGTGTTTTGGTTTTAAAAGAGCCTGAATTATTGTATGGGATTATGTCAAATCACATTGCAGCTGTAATATTTAAAAAGCTCTAGCTGCAATGTTCTAGATTATAAATTACATTTGATTTCATTTTTATCATTCTGAATGGATTATGATTGAAATGAGTATGTGAAGTAATTGCCCATGCATGCCATGCGCCACCCTCCCCCGCCCCCAGCATCTCTTGTAAATAAAACAAGGTAACTCAAGGGAATATTCAGGGAAGAAAAGTTAGTAACTGAAAAATACACCCTTTTTTCAGTGTCTGTAATTTTTCTGTGTTCTTTTGCAGCCAATATCTGCAGTACCTTTCATTAGCAGAACAGTCAGGATCTGCAGCTATGGGTTGCAGAAACTAATTATTATATTTCTCCAATAAAAACTTCTGTTCTAAAGAAATTCATTCAATTGCCACCTATTTTGTACTGATTTACTCTCATCTTCATTTTTAGAAAAATCTGCCATGCCCAGTGAATACACACATATACATTCATGAAATCCACCTGCTCTCTTTACTGCACAATAGAACTGATTTGGCATGTGTTTTCTGTTCTATTTGAAGGTGTCACCATGCTTCATACATTTCACGATAAACACCTTCAAAAACTGTGTGGCTTTCTGTTTGCTTTGTTTGAGGAGGAAGAGGGGAGAGGGCTCAGCACTCAGATGAGAGCTAGGCTACCGGCTGATTGACAGTGTAATAACATATCCCAATCTTTCTTTGTAATCGCACACAAAATAATGTAAGTTAGCATTACTTCACCAAAATGAAATCTGCGACTCTTGACACTGCAGTCACCCCTGTTGTGTGCAGACAGCTTACTTTGTGTCCGTGAGGTCTAGCACTTACCAACATGCCTCTAGTTTGCTAGAATAGGATTATTATAGACACTAATATTAATATTGATACAAACATTTACTAATAACATCAGAAGAGAAAAGCACAGCAGAGAGACAATGCTTAGTCATTAGGCTATAGCCTGATGACTGAATTTAACACCAATGGTAGGTATGAAAAGACAAGGCAGCCTTCTGGACAAAGGCTTTAGTACCTGTGGGAATACGCTGGTGAGATATTTGTTATTCATTTAGATACACAGTGCAACATTCGTGGGAGTATCACAGGAGTATGAAGGTGAGTGTTTTGTGTTTTAATAGCAGTAAGATCAAATCTGAAGATATGGCAGGAAGCTTTTTAGCAGATGCTCAGATTGTTCTTCTGAGTGATTGCCTCCATATTCTTCAGCTCCTTCTGTTCAACTTTCAGGTACCCTTAACCACCATCTAACTCAAACCACCTGCCATTACAGACGCTCACAGCTGTGTTGCATAAGGCTGCATCTTCTCCTCATCAGCAAAGCCAAGTAAAGACACTTGGTGGATGAAGGCACCATAGTTTTCCCCTGCAGTTGGACAGCAAATGGGATATCTCTGCACCTGGGAATGTCAGAGGTGGGGATCAAAACAGCAAGCACAAAAGGGAGTTAGCTCACAGGACATTTTGTTAAGAGATGGCCTGCAATTTAATAAAAAAAAACCAACACACCACACACTGAAAAACTGTGGGCTGGATGAGCTAGCATCCAATTTCCTTGATAAAGGAATAAATATATTAAGGTTCCTCAAACTTGATGACAAGGAAAGAATAACCTTTTCCTACTTCCCTTTTTCTGTATCAGTCACGGGAGTCCTACATATGACTAACTCACTGGCAACTTCATTGGAGATACCAGTATTGCATGCACACTCTTCAAACCAAGAAGCTGTTACATTCTCAAGAAGACATTCTCAGCTATCTACAAGTCACTAATCTGTAATGCTTAGCAGAACATATATGGATAATGTGCTCATTTCTGTTAAAGCAAGCAACCAAAATTTAAAATTAATTCCATAGCTAAAAGATGGTTTTGAAGTAAAATTCCTGGTATATACATTTGTTATCTGCTGTATCGATTTGTTTCCATGACTCATGTTTGTTTTGATGCCACAGTTTAACATACTGTTTTGATCATATCTCAACCCATGCGATCCCACATATGTATAATGATTAGTAAAAGGAGCCTTGAGATAGAACAAGTATGAACATGTTAACAGAGCACATAAAATGATTTATGGCTACGTGAGAAAACTATGATTTACATGATATAAGAGACATTTTCTTGGCCTCAGGAATTTTCAGAAGGAACAAGTAACTAAGATTTTCATGGTTCTTTTTATTTTCTAATTGCTAGGACTCATTACTTTGAGAGCTTGTCTGCTTTTACAGCTATATCAGTTGGTTTAACAGATAATCATAACTCTCCCCATAAGACCTCCTTCTAGATAAAACTTGACCCAAACAATGGAAAACAGATATTATTTTCTACTAATACTATAGATAGCAAAACTAAGGTCAGCTATACGTACTAATGCAACGCATACAAGCGGGCTATCAAATGTCTTGTCAAGCACCATCTGCCCAAATTTCATTTAAACCATACTAGCTTTTTCAGATGCTCAAAAAAATCCTTTCAAGAACCTGAAATACCCCACCTAACTAATGTGATAGCCAAATGACATTCAAAGAGTAGTTTCAAAGAGAGGGCATGGATCTCCTTGTTCAAAAAGCAGGCTGCTGGGTGAGAGAAGGTCAATTCTGCGTTCAAACTTCCTGTACAGCAGCAGACAAGTCAGCAGAGGCACGACCCAAACCGAAAGCCATCCTTCCACAGACTTCAAGCATGTTTTGAACCAGTCACTAAATCTCTGCAAGCCTCAGTTCTCCCTCCATGAAACGCATATACAAGAAATTCCCACCATACTTGTTAAGAATGTGTAGGAATGAGAGCTATAGAAGGACAACTTCCAGGAGAACCTTGGCGGAACATAAGGCCATGCTTTTCATAAGCCACTGCATAAAAATTGGAGACTACATACATTTTTTAGGTCATCTGTATTAACTGCAGTTTAAGCTGGTATTAGCAAGACTTGGAATGCTTTCTTCTTTTCTTCCTTCCCCATCTATTTCTTGCTGTGACAATGTCCATCCAAATCCCAAGTAAATGCACAGTTCCACTTCTTTATTATGGCTTTACTCTCACCAAGAATGGTCTTAATGTCAAGTGGCTTACGCTGCAAAACTAACACTTCTACTATGACACTTTGCACACCACGGAAAAGCAGTGGTGCAAGGCAGCCTGAGGAGACAGAGGCAGTGATCGGTGCTCTGTAAAATTAAGACTGTGACGGTGTGAGAAATCTCCTGCCTGGGAGATCGCTGTGTGAGTTGCTTGGGTGAAACAACTAGTTATATATCCTACAGCACAGAGTGGAAGCCACCCATCTTTTGTGTAATATTATCCCCTTTGTTGATTGTTAAAATTGACTGTTAAGAGTTAGCTATCATTGAATTATTTTCCTTAGCAATAGGCTTAATTTTTTTGTTATTATGTTTCCTGCTGTGCTCAGTTTGGATGCCCTGTGACTGCTGATTTATCTCTTAATATGTCTCTATATCAGTGTTTCTCATCAATAGATTTGAATGCTAGGAGGCCACCACAGGGGACAATTGGGAGTGAGCTGAAGGAGAATGTGAGGCGTGTCCACTTTTGTTAGAATTCAAATTAAAGAAAATATTGCTCTCTTACATCCTCACATAGCACTACCCTTCAGGCTGCAACCACTTTTCAGATACACACCAATAAAGCTACAGATTTTTAAAAAAAGGGAAAAACCAAAGCAAGTAAGGGGCAGACAAGAAATACATTCACTTCACACAGTCCTGTGGAACACCTGAGTATGCTGTTCTCTGCTGAAGCTGCTACTGAGAAGCAGTAACACATCTGTCTGTTTTACATACCTTTGTAGCCCCCTACCACCACAGTATCCAAGTATATGAAATGCTTACAGTATGCCTGTGAGACAAGAAAATCCTGCTCTCTCCACTTTCCAGACAGATTCAAAAGAGCAAGTGATTTGCCAAAGTCACATGGGAATTCTGTGAGAAACACGGAATTAAACCCAAAGCTCTTCAATCTTACTTCATCTCAGACTGCATTCTTGTACAGTACAGAGCTAAGTACAAATGGGTTAATAGCACGTTGACTTACACTGTCTTCGGTCTTCAATGAAAAGCGTTTTAGCAAAGTTATTTCCTACGGGTTCTAAATAAAATTACACCAGACTTAAATGGTTCTCTAATAATCTAGTAAGAGGAATCTTACTAGTTACTGATGCCATGAGTTTTATGTCATTTACAGAGTAAACTGAGCACTGAAAGTGATGTGGAGTTTCTGCAATATCGTAATCAAAACCTTCAACTTTGATTTGCCTTTGAACCATAGAGGAAAACCAAGTTCAAATGTAACAGAGATGTGAGTTTAAACATCCTTGGAACATCACTAACACATGTCAGCATTTCTGCTTCGACTGCAACAGCTCTGTTATAGAAGACGCCTGCCTTCTGTTGCCGACAATGTTGTCTGAATACTAAAAATACAGAACTAGAAGATGGTCTGATACAGCCCATTCTTGTGACATTCACATTTCAACCAGATAATACTGCTCCTTCCATTGATGTGGTAGCTTCTAACAGCGATGGCAAGGAAAGGTACATAATATCAGCTCAAGAGGTGAGTCAGATAACTGCCATTTCAGTTGTACAAAGGACTGCCTTGAACACAAATCTAGGAATCACAAAAGGAGCACATCACAGGCTTGACTTCCGTAAGCTGGGTGAAGCCAGACTAGGCGACCAGAAACAGCATCACTTAAATTGATTGTGAAACTAAAATCTCAAAAGATGTTCTCAGTTTGTTTTAAAGGTCTCTTTTATCCTCCACTAAATTAAGCATAATTTCTTGTAAGAAGAATGTATATGAATTATTATAGCTACGCTGGAGACAAAATGATAGATCATAGGAATTGCAGTAATTTACAACCGTGAATATAAATTTGGCTGTCCCGATTCTCATACCATCAGCAAAGAACCAGCTGATACTCAGACAGAGGGATGGGTCTGACACTAACTGGCAGATTTCCAGCAGCATCATATTCTCCAGTATCTCTGGATCTGCCAACTGACTCCATCTCTAGCGTGAGTGCTCTCAGGACCGGGATCTTACAAGGATACCTCACTACTCTAGAAAGAGGGAATGGTAAATCAACAAATACAGAAGTTTGCCTCACATTCAATTGTGGGAATAAAAACCAACAACAATAGGCTAAGGCAGCTACTCCTGGCCAGCCTGTGAATGCGTCATACCCACAGACAAATGCGTATGCAAGAAAGCATTTCTTCTTGGAGACAGTACTGTCAGAGTAAATAAGGATACTTTGCGGGGTGGGGGGAATCTCTTTTGGACAAAAGTCTTACTAGCAGGCTAAAATAAATTAATATATTTAAAAGTATTAAAAATATACCAGTATTTTGGAGTGTGCTTGTGTGCATGCGTAAAGTCTTGTTCTGATTTTTTTAGAGTAAGGCTCTCCCCGTTTGAAATGTTACAGAGCTTTTCTGCAGTTTTCAAAAAGTTTACTCAGAACTGCTCTAAAACTGTCTGGTTGGACTATGCAAGTCATCCACCTTGAAATGTTTCACAGCCATAAATTCAACACAGCTCTGATGACAGCCAAGGAGGATTTGAATTCTATCCAGCCTCCTGCCCATCTACGTGCTCAGCCATGCAGCAGCACAGCAAGCAGGCTTCTGGGGTCACCAGGATACTTACTCCTCATCAGCCACTCGGGCATCTCCAAAGCAGGTGAATGCCTCTCTAACAGCAGCAGCCAGCATCCAAGATGCCAGAACCAGAAAGATGAAATCGGACATACAAAAAGTAACAAGATCTTGTGATGATTCAAGATTTCCCTCAAGAAAGTGAAAGCAGCCAAAGTAAGCAAAAAGAATCAAGGAGGGTATGCAGCAATTTGATTATCTAAAATATTTTACAGTAATAAAATGCCATGCTTTTCATAATTTTCAGTAGAAAACAAACTCAGTGTCACCATCTGAGAAAATATTGCAAATATTTAAAAACAGCTATAATTTATAGTGCCCATAGATCAGAAGTATTTGCCAAATTTTATTTGCCCATGTACTTATACTTGGTTGAGCATCTTTTAATACCTATCAATGTGTGAAAACATGCTTTACAATGAAAGCAAAATCAGAGTAAACACTTGGTATATAATAGGTCAGGCCATCACTAAACCTTTAAAGAGCCTTGATAAAAAGATAATCAGGTTATTTCAAAAAAATGTCATAGTCTTTGTCAAACAAGATACAAATATCCCTATGGTACAAGCTAAAATTAACCATAGTGGCATTACAGTTAATAAAGAGAAGTTATTATTCATTGATATTGATTAAATACAAAATGTATCTATTACAGCTATATTAGGCAGGCTGTGACCACCATAAATGCACTATATCTGCTAAACACAAACCTTATTAGAAGAGTTTCCTACAAACAGCCCTAAGGGTAGATTTACTTTTCCTTCAATTATCTTAGGTATGAAGTTGAGAGTTCAAAGAGGTTTTCAATAGGAAATATTGCTTAAAATTCTCCACCAGTCCTGCACAGGTATTCATTATAAAACTGTCATTTTCACTGCGCTTGTCTTTAACTTATATTATCCTTTTTTACCTAAGAGACTTTTCATATTAATTTAGAGCTCTATTTTTAGAGGGTTTTTTTAATGGAAAATTCTTTTCAGAGTTTATTGTCCTGTATTTAGAAAGACTGTATTTGTAGTAGTATGTTTACATATTACTACTACTAAAACTACCGTTTTACGCACACCCTCACAATCGTGTTAAGTAGTTAAGTATAAAAGTAAGCGTAAAAAATTACATTCAGTAATAAAGAACATTTATCTGTGTATATTTCCTTTTCACAAGGGTAGTTTCTTCACTGTTTAAGTGTGATTACTATATGTTCATGATTTCAAAGGCAAGTTAAAGAATCATCCACAGCTTTCCCAACCAGCCACCTCTCCACTCTTCAGAGTTTACAAGACTGAGGCCTTTATAGCTTTCTCCATGATAATTCTGTTGTACATGGCGTACCTGCTTTCCCTGAATAATGAATCCTCAAAGATTTTAAGTATGATCTGCTCCAAGAAATCAAACTGGATTTTAATCTTTTACCATAAATGGCTATTTTGCCATATATATGCATGCAAATGTGTGCATATCTAACATACATATATACCTGGATGTGTATATAATACATGTATATTTATAAAACACATATATGAGTCATACATCCTGCATGCATACTTCAACATACATATTACAGCAGCTACAAAGAAGCTCAAGGACTGAGTTACAGCAGGCTTGTGGACTGCCTGTACCGTCCATTGTTTGTCGGCTCTGAGGACTGCTTTTGGTGGGATGTCGGCCCCAAACCAAATGAGGATGGACTGATCGATCTGTTACCATTCTCCACCATTCTGAGCCGACCTGTATTTGAAGCACTGAATATAATTTTGGGAATTTTATTCTTTTACCTGGGCAGTCTAGATTCAACACAAAGAAACGTGCCATCCCAGAGCCGCAGAGAGGGGAAGAAGGGTGCAGGGTGGGCAGGCGGCAGGCCCCCGAGCCCAGGGATCTGATGGCACTTGGATGACTGAAGGCACCAAGAGTGCATAGGTTTGAGTGCTCAGAGAGGAGGAGCTGCAGTTCCATCCTGCCAGAAACATCAGCTCTCAGCACAATGAGAGGTAACAGCTTGGAAGATCCAGCTAGTGTAACAAAATGGAAAATGCCAAAATGTTCTTGGGGATGGCTGCTCAGGCTGGCTTGCAAAAACATCAGACAGTCACAAAGATTTCCAGCTGTCCAAGGAAGATTTTGTCAAGGGCTTTAAGTTAAAAAGAGGAAGAAAAGAAAGAACCAATTGTTAAAGTTGAAGCTATACAAATTCAGATTAGAAATAAGGCACATGCTATTAACAGAGAGGTTAATTAATCATGGGAGAAACTTGCCCATGTTGCGGTGGATTTCCCAACATTGCATAATTTAAAAAACAACATGCAGTGTTTTTCTAAAGCATATGGTCTCATTCCAACAATAAGCAAAGTTAGTGGATATGAAGTAAAATAGAAGGGAGTTGTATGACCTGTGTTATGCAGAAGACTAAACTTGCTGATCCAAGCAGCCATTCTTAATTTAAACTTTGTGGGAAAAGGGATGGTTTCATAATGTGCAATTAATCAACATCTATTTACTGACTTGACATAAAACCTTTCTATACAAGATGCCATAAAATAATGTTACTGAATTAGGCACATTGTTTTCCATATAGGAAGTTTCTCTTTACTGAAATGTATTGGATTCTTTTTCATTAAACTTTAAAGAAACAGCAGAAAGTTCACAACACAAGAAAATTCTCCATGAAGTAAGAGGTGGATTTTCAGCAGGATAATAAAAGACATTAAAAAAAAAAAAAAAAAGATAATTTCTTTTACAAAGGAAGTTATATTTTACCAGAGAAAAATATGAATGAATAATGGAGCAATACTTAATTAAACCCAGTAGAATAAAGCAGCATTGGAATGGGCAGAATAATATATGCAGGATCAGAGCATATGTATGCCATATTGTAATAAATATGGCAAGAATAAGATATTAAAGGGGCAGTGGAAGTGGCTGAAGAAGTGTGAAAGACAATCAGTGATAGATTTTTTTTCAGGAGTTATAGTATATATAAAACATCAGCTCTACTGAAGGACAGAAGAGATTCAGATTGAAGCTATGCGCAGAGGGAAATTACAAAATGCAGGAGGAACGAATGTAAGGAAAGGCTCCAGCCTAAGTGCTTAAGACAGGTGAAACGTTATCAAGCAGATAAAGCAAAAGAGATGGGTGAAAGGCAAGACATCTGAGAGGTTACAGCATAATTTGCTGCATGGGTTGGTGACGTGCGAAAGGAGGCAGCAAGCCTACCGCTATTCGTACTGTGTTCTAATTTTCAGTATGTTTGTTTGGTTTGGAAAAGAAAGAAAATAGGTTTTTAACAATAAATTTTGCATTATATCAATCAAACAACAAAGTCCATGGAGAGGTCATTTGATGGATCTTTCAATAACACTCAGTCATCCTGAGTCAGCATCTACTGCAGGAGCATCCACACTGGTTTTCACCATGCCAAAAAAGGAGGACAAAACTCTTCACCAGTTTTAGTTAACTCTGCTCAGCTAGTAACCACAGCTGTGGAGGGAGAGTGCAGGCTATGCATTCAAAAGTGTCCTGCTGCAACTTACACTACAATGTGGACAACAAAATTTCCACTCGTTATCTAAGCTAGCTGCTGCATTGTTTCATGAAGAAGGGATTAAGTATTTTACTTCTCTAGGAGAAAGGAAGGAATCAGGATTCAATCCTGTGTCTGAAGTAGCACTTATACTGGGACAGACTGTAAAGTTATAGCCTGGTCCTATCCAGTGGCAAATAAAATTAGGGTTTTATTGGGGGGGGGGGGGGGGACCCCCCCAAAAAAACCCCACCTTGTTCCAGGTTTTTAGCTTCTCATTAAATACAGGCCACTTGTCAGAACAATAACATTCAGTAAGGTACCACTAACCATGTTATCTGAATAGTTTCATTTTATGCCCCAAGAAACACTTGCATCTGCTGATTAAGATCTGCCATTTCCACTTAGCACCTCATGACAGAAGTTACCTGGAGCTAGAAGACAGGCTGAGAATTTCTTTTAATAAAATATGAATATGAATTAATTCAGTGGTAGTAGTAATTGTTACTGAGTTCATTCTTCAGAATTCCAGTTTTAATTCACTGACCCAGTGCTTTATTACTGACTTTTTTTTACAAACCTTGTGAAATGAATTATAGCAAAATCTCCACAGGACAAAAAGATGTACTGTGTGAATTACTTCTCATCATTGCAAAAAAATGCTCTGTTTACAAAATTGTACCTGATGCTTCCATGTGTCATCTAAAAGGCAAGTAAATCTGTACTGTAGTTTGAAATAAGATTTCCTGTTATAATGTGAATATGAGTAACAATCAGTAAACACTGCAGTTTTGTATAATTATAAAAAACTAAAGAAATTATATAGTAGGTTAGGGGTTTTTAAGTATGTTGCACATAGCACTGACCTCCTTCAGGCAGCAACAGACTTGTCCTTGACACTCATTCCCTCCTCCATCTCTTCCCTTCTTCCATCATCCAGGTATGCACACATTCAAGAAGGGTAGTTCAGGGCAGGGTATATGCAGAGAGGCGACTCAGTGACTCACTGATACCAATCCTAAACCACCACACAGGCTGATGGCTAGGAGCAGCAATCAGATGTGGCTAGCAACAGCTTCTGCTACATTAATGAGTCCCAGCTGAAGTTAGTTGGAGAAAGGGTGACCAGACAAGTGCATTTAAGTAATCTGCATCTGTGTTGTGTTTGCTGTTATGTCTGTAAAAGTCCTGAGCCACAGCTTTTGCTCAGTCTGTCTTATCAGGACTGGTGGTTTCTTTTATCAGTTTTGTCACTGACTCATTGTCTGACTGTGGGAAATTAATTTAGTTTTGTCTGTACTTCAGTATTCTCAGTTGCAAAACAGCAATAAACTCCTTTATATATGTGTGTATACTAAACACATGCACACACTTTTACCACTTAAAGAGGGTTTTTCAGCATGTCTTGCACGTTGACATCTTAGCATCAGCATTTTACAATGAATGCAATATTTTATACTTCTTGGCATATTTTTCCATATACTGAAAAGTTGTCCAATAGCAGTGGTCTGACCTTTCAAAAGCATCATCAGAGTCTAAGCTAAAATAAAGGTTATTTAAACACTAGTTTAAGTACAAAAGTGACTAGGATATGAGGTATATCCAGATCTAACTAATCATACATGTAATGTTTTTGTTAAATATAACATCATTTTATGTACGCATCTCCAGGCACTCTGAAGACAGAGTACCACATCTAGTCTTTCAGTTACATATAAATAGAAACTTTATGCAAAATGTTCAGTAGGAGAATTATGGTTACCACTGGCTATTTCTTCTTCAAAAGAAGTAATTAACCCTTTTTTCAGGCTAAATGTTTTATTCATCGGCGATGCTGGTTTCCAGCTTGTAGTAGAGGTTTGAGAAGAGATGCTACACTAAACTCTTGCTTTTTTCTCAAGAAAAGTTATGGAAATAATTTAGAGACACTGTTTCTAAACTTACTGATCTCATCACAACTTCTCAATTTTTACGTCATATTTCTTGCATGTCAGATCTGAGGGCAATTATTCTGTGTTGCGTATGCATTTGGTGGAAGGAAACTTGATAAGTGATTCAAAGAATTCTAGACATTCCTTGCAACTTAAATTATTCTATGATACTGTGAATTTAAAGTCAATTAGAAACACGTTTTGAAAAGTCAATAATTAATGATCCTGAGAAAGCCAGATAGCCAGGCAAATTCTTAGATAATACTTGCCTAATCTATTTTATTTTTTGGGTATTTATATGGCAGTGATTAACCCTGACATAACTAATCTTGAATGAGCAAGGAAATGTTTAATTTTTATTATTATGCTTTCAGTATTTGCTTCTGCTTCTACAAACATCTCAAGACATTCAGCATCCTGCAAATGCTTTGGAAAATAATTTGTTGCTAATGACTCAGATTTTTTGATTTGTCTCCATTAATGAACATGAACATTGAAGCTAGAAAACAAGGGCATCTTTTCAATGTCACTGGCAGTGCTATGTCACCTAAAGCACCTTCCATTTGAGTTCACATTTGGAGAAATCATCACACCCAGACATTCTTCAGGAAGTACTGCAATCTGATGAGTACTCCGAAATGCACCCATCCCAGCTAAACAGGCAGTGTCTTATGTGTAAACTGTACCACCAGGTACCTTTATCAGCTACACCTGATATAGTACCTGAATAACCTTTGAGCCTTCCAAGACAGCTGCTTTCCGCTGGCCTTTGGCTTCAGGCCAGTATTTTTTTCTGATTATTATTACTTCATGTTACGGACTGTGTATTATAAAGCTTGCTGTCTGAAGTGGGGGGGTTGTACAGTATTCTCAATAGACTTCATGAAAATCCCACTGAAATCAACGAAGAAATTCCCATTGACTCTGTACTGGATAAAGGCCAGGAAAACTGCTCTGTGCTGTTATTTTTGGTTACTATCCATGTTGCTTCACCTTTTATTAAACTGCATATTATTCATTCACCCAGGAACTTTAACTATAGAATTCAGTCTCACAAACAACTCCAGGTGTCCATGAAACTCAAAGACAAGAACTGACACCCTGACTTTTCACAGCAACTTGTACAAGATACTAAACTGCTTAAAATAAAACACAGATGCAGCAAACTTTCAGCTCTGCAGTTTTCATGAGAGCCAGTTGTTGACATGTGTAGACCTAATTGCACTGGGACTCACCTTCCTAGTATGGTGGTAAGGGAAAAAAATCCTGTTAAGTAAGGAATGCAGCTTTCAGAAATACTGCCTCATGGGACAGGACTATGAAGGAGAAGCTAGAGTCTACATATACACAGAGGAAGGGGAAACCAGAAAGAAAGGAATAAGAAAGAGCAAAGCTGGAAGTGATGAACAGGCAAATTTGAGGAGAAGGTAGGGACTGAATGTGAATGAGTAAAAGGTACCTATAAGAATAAATGGAGTATTACTCCATTTTACCTCCATCCAAATGCTCCCCATCCCCTCCCCAGCTAACAGGACTAGGCTTTGTGAACCCAGTCTTGCCATTCTATGCAGGTTGAAAACTCTGGGAGTAGTTCAATTGTTGTATCTTCCTGGTAGAGCTCACACACAGCTGTGTTTGGGTCCCAACTGCATTGGATCCAGGCATGCTCAGCAGACTTGCCAGCTCTCCCAGCGTGGATACTAGTCTGTTGCTTGCAGCAGGAAATCTCTTCTCTGCTGCTTTGAGCAGTGACTGAACAGATTTGTCCAAATGCTGGATGTCTGCATATCCTGAACAAATGGCCATTCCACAAGAATGCTGAATCACATATGCAGAGAGACCGTTGCATCAACTTCATTGCCCATACATTATAGCGTCTGTGTGCAAATGTGCAGTGTGTCTGACTCAGCTGGGATGTGTCAGATTTGCTCTGCATAGATACATCAGCTGTGCAGCAACCGTCACTGAACCTAATGTTTTTGGACCTGCCAGTGTTGGTAGGTACATCTAAGCTTTGCTTGGCCTAAGGGGACTCTGGTATTGCTTTTACCTTGGTCTTTCTGTAGCACATGACTCTCCTCTCCTGTATATACTTTCACCTCTGATTCACAAACCCTCCCTTTCTTTTGCTGTCCTCTCTAGGCAAGCGTTTTCCCCCTTTTTCAGCTGGTCCTATAGCTGAAAATACCCCTCCCACCAACAAGGTAAAGCCCTCTGTGTCTGCTCCCTTTCTCAGAGGCTATGTACATTCCTACCTAGAAGGCATCTGTGGTACTGCAGACTGAGTCTTAACACACAGTCTTGTAATCCAGTTTCCAGGGAAATTATCACCCTCTAAATAGCCGAGGACAAACCTGACAGTCATGTTTATTTAACAGTCAGCCTCTGCACTGTCCATTGCTCAGACTGGAGTAGTTTCTAATGTTTACTGAACCTCCAATATCACCAGCCTGTAAAATGTATAGCCTGTGGATGATTACACACCCATGGGGGAAAATACCATCAGACAGTAGCTTCATAAACTCAGACAGAAGTCATAAGTAAATGCAATCCTGAAAATACCATGCTATCATTACACAGAACACCAAATGTCAGATTATCATTACCCTGTTATAATGATTCCTCCTAACATGGGAACTGATCTTGTCCTACTTGAGCCAATTTGAGTTTTGCTATTGAATTCAATGAGTGGAAGATCAAAGCCAGAGAGGGAACACAACAGAAGAAGAAAGAGGAAGACAATTTACCATTGAACACATAGGAAACCCTTACTTTTTCCTCTGTTCATGTGTAAATGTTCAGGATGGATATTCAGAAAACACATATGACCTCAAGGAACTTCCAAACATTCTGGGTGCCAGAAGGATGCTGGTGACCGACTGGAACATCCCAACTGCTCTGTGGGGGTTTGCAGGAGTTCTGTTCCAGCCTTCTCACGCTCCCCTTGAGACTCATCTGTCTCTGACATTAGCAACTAGGGAGATAGAGCAGCTGGGGAATCAATAGGGACAAGCTGAAAGTTATTTACAGATGTTAGCAGAGAAAATGGGAAACCCACAGAGCAGGGTAGCATACACAACTCTGTATCTCAGAGAAAGTGTTCTCCTGTAATTAGAACCAGAAATGTTTTCTACTCATTCTCAGCTTTTGCTGTGAGCAACAGCACCTAATCTCAGCGACTGCTGTCCAAATATTCTAATATGCCTGACATGGAGATTGTAAACTCTCAAACAAAAAGAAAGGAAAAAGCACTATGGCACAGTTCCAGTTATCTGCAGAGACAAAACCCACAGCATTTTCTGCACGTCAGTTTGCCATAGCACCACAACAATGGTTTCAGATGAATATAGGATGTTTATGAAGATTGGAAGAGGGCAACTGAGTTACATTAGCCTTAATGCCATCTTTAGTAAGCTCAACTAAATCCTAATTTTTTTTTAATTTACTGATGAGTCTGTCAAATATCTATCCTTGCTTCCCCCGTTCCACTGGACTCCAGCCAGTCTGTGATCATTTAACCTCCTCACAAATAAACAAGCAGAACTGAATCATAATTATACTAACCATCATTACCACCCTCCCATCCTTGATGTCAAGTTTGGGAGTATGACACACCAATACAGTCCACAGATGTCTATTTGTTCCTAATCTTATAATTTAAATTGATCACTTGAGTAAAAGAACATGAGAAAAAACAAGAACATATTGTACTTGCAGGATGAAAGAAGCACTCAGCAAATCTATGAATACTATATCCTCAACAAATTGCCTATCAATTAGATTTGTAACATCACACTTCTTACTACAGCCCATAATTGAATTCACACTTTGGAAAAATACTCCCTGTTATCCAGTTCACAAAACCTAGTGTAATTTCTATTTTAATAGTTCTTCTCCTGCTCATAGAAAATAATTAACTCAAAAAATTATGACTCCTTTCTTCCGACAGGTTGAAACAGATCAGCTTTTAAATTTATTCCCCAACTATTTGCTGGTATATTCCAAATGCAGTTTGTTCATATATACCATAAATCTGCACTGGTTTCATAATGACCAAACTGAAGAACAATTTTGACTAAATGAGACAGAAAAACATGAAAACATGTCAGAAAAACAAAACTTAAAATTTCCATAGAAACAGGCCTAATTTTTAAGATAGTTATGTATAAAACTGGTGTGATTAACTGATCTTAACACAGAAAGTAAAATTCAAGTATCAATTGCAAGTCAGAAATGTACTGGCCTCTGGCACACACCTTTCCTTTGTATATGTGGTTGCATAACTCCATGCTAGGTTTCTGCACCAGCATTTTCAGATGTCATTAAAAGAAAAAAATTTTTTTTTTGTTAAGTGTTCTGTTTCCAAGACTGGCCTTAATCAGCCCTGTAATGCCTTCACAGCAGGCTCTTGCTCTCAGCCTTCTATTAAGGCTATAATTAATTCTGCAGTTCTAAATGTTCCATAGCTATAATTTATTTATGGGTCCAACATTTTCCTCACATCTGAAATTAGATTTTCAGCTCTTTACTTTTTCCTAAATCTTTCCTTGATCCTTCTCAGTATATATGGCTACTACATTTAGCATTTTTATCTCTCTGACATCTTCAGAAAAGGCCTCTGGTAGAGTACTTTTCTAGTCGAGTGCGTTGTGATAGTGTCACCCAGAGTAAAGGTCTGTACTAGTTATTTGCTCTGAAAGGCTGACTCACTGCTATCATTTGCCTTTCCCTGTTTTAACTTGTCTTGAACAACACACTAGTATTTCTATTATCACCAGATACTGCTCATTTTCATTAGTCTCTTTTCTAAAAAACAGAAACCAATGTCAGAAATGCACATTATGGCTTCTTGAACTTTCTAAGCAAGGGAACACCAGGACCCCGACATTAAAAAAAAAAAAAAAAAGTAAATAATTATTGTGGTGTCATAGATATATTTATTTTAGACACTACATAAACCAATTATGGTAAGTGGTTTAGGACTTTATACACACTCACAAAAAGTCAACATATCATGGCCAAGCTGTCCACATACACACATCCCGACACAGGTCAAAGGCATTGCTGCAGCCCTCACTGCTAACCAGGATACTCACAGTGAAATAATCCCCTCAGATAATCTACCAACAAAATGAGCCTTAACTGTTTGGGTTTTTTAAGATTAAGAGCGTGTATGTCTACCAGTGTTTCAAAAATACTTACTTTGCAAACAGTTTTAAAGATGTAAGCATAGGAACCATGTATTTTTCAGGTGTTGCCTTCTGCAGCCACTGTTTACACGCAAAGATAGCATGGTTCAAGGGAGACACGAGCCAAAAAGCCTGCTTTCTCTTTTCAGTTCCCTCTCTGGCATGTTGTGTGAACCAGCACGTTTTGCTTTAACTTGGTCATTTGTGCAGTGCCTAGCACAATTACGGCTGGAGACTCTGCTAATGTTCTTATCTTATTATCTGTATAACTGTTATAGTCCATCTAGCAAACGCTGCTTGTACCCTGCATTCCTGTGACAGGTACACTAATGCTGATCCATTACTATCTGGTCAATGCAGTTGATATTGGAAAGCTAAAACGACTGAAGAAACAGAGGAAGAAACATTACAACTTTTCCCCCCTGATAATAGGTATTACTCAACTCCATCTGAAGCATTTCCTTGGAAGTCTCTCTTGTCTCCATACATGCTTTCTCTGTTCTGAGAATGGAGAACAGCATCTCCTCTGGTATTCTACCTTACCTAAAACCTACCCATCCAGAACACTCATACAAGCACAGCTTCTTCTGTTTCAAGGGTGGGGAAAAGAGATCTGGTATGCCAGTGCCTGGCTGTCAGAATACCTCTCATCCTCACCAGCTTACATCTACTGAAGAAATGATCCTCTGTGTCTTTACACATTATGTCAGGGCACAACTGACAATATTATGGGAATTATGTATGTACTGTAACAAGAGTTATGTTTGCTGATCATGTGTTAAGAAAACAGGAAAGTCACTTGGTTCAGTTTCAAGTGTGTAGGCAAACCAAAAACCTATTCCTAACTGTCAAGGAACCATACCATAAGCAGTCTGCCACACTAACAAAACCATGCAATGCCACAATGATCTGGAGTCTCCTTTCCAGGTTTATGTCACACTTATTCTCTCAGCTCAGAAACACATTTGGTTCACAGAAAAAAACAAGGAATGGCTTTAAATGACTCACTTATACCTCATCCAAATTGCGCTGCTCTGCAATGTACTGCAATGCTTCTCTTTCCTAAATGCAGCCACTCCATTCAACTCAGCCTGTTTTATTCACGGCCCTGCTACAGCTATTTTCCTCAGTGAGAGCAAAGCTCCTGCAGTACATTTGCGTCTTCAATTTGAGCAGACATTTCCATGACGAGGGAACCACAGTGAAGGAGTGGGAGTAGTAGGTGGGTGTCAAAGGAAACCAAAGAGCTATCTTGAATACACACTGAGGCCAGGAAATGGAGTTGGCTGTTCCTCAGCTACGAGACCTCGTTCCTGACACAGTGGTGAGAAGGAAATTAAATGAGAGTGTCGGAGGGAAAGGAACATGATACTGGGATTCAAAATTAAATGACATTATTGGAAATTCCACTAAGTGAATGGGATCAAGAAATCAACCCAATGAGGGCACAGAAGTCTCTGAGGAACAGGGCTGATTTAGCTGACAAGCCAGTAAAAAAAGGCTGCAAGACAAATTCAAAAGAGAACAGGCAGAGTGGTAAGAGTTTCTAGATACCTGTGTGTACCACATGTAGTGGTATCAATGAAAACACCGAGTGCTTTGAAATGCTGAATCACCTCCGATGGTCAAGATGCAAGCCCCATGCTACTTATTTCAAAAGGAAATAGAAAAGGAATAACTTATTTTAAAAAATTAGAACTAGGCTATGGGTAAATATTGGCTTCAAATAAATAAGTCTATTCATAGTTTTAGAGAGGAAAGCATATTTAGAGATAAAAACACCCTCAAGTTCAGCTTTGGTTTAGGAAGTTGTAGGCAACCACACTGTGATTTCTAGATACTTATCAGGTCTGTACCTGAATGTCCTGCCAGGCTCTCCCAACCGAATCTCTCTGCAACTGCAGCACCCAAGGCAGGTGAGTTCCTACAAAACAAAAAGGAAAACGGACTAAATCTTTCAGTTTTTTTCATTTATTTCAATGTTACTCAGTTCTTTAAACACCTGTGATTGAAACTCTTCACAATCACTTAAATTCAAGTAGCAAGAAAATGATACTTCTGATTAGAAAACTAACTTGAAATACAATTAAAATAATTAAATGTGAAAACATGTATTAACCATAGTTATTTTTTACATGGGAAAAATCAGTGCCACCTGAGAACTAGTGTATCCAGCCATTCAAAATGCATCATTTCTCCAAGCCAGGAATGTCAAAAATAATCTCCCCACATAACTCAGCTACACAGACTTTTACATAAATCACTGAAGATATCACCCCAAGGGAACTGAGGATGAGTTGCCAATTTAATTCTGTAGGCTCACAACAAAACTGTCTCAAAACTAATTTTGTCAAATCATCAGATCAAGGGATGCTTTGAAAAAGCATAGTATTTCACTGTATTCTTCTTTTTCCACTTGTGCCAAAAGAGGTTTCCAGAGAATACAAGTTAGATAATAGTTGCACCTGAATTGATTATCAATGCCAAAGCCCATTGAATTAATCTGACCCGTGACAACTAAATCAAGTAATTTTGCTATCCACACATGCATGGACTGAATCAGGAACCAGATTATCTAGTGCAACATCGTGCTATCAAATCAAAGCAAACAGGTTTTGTTACATACACTATAAGAAAAGCCAAATTACTTCAGCTAACAAGTTTTAAAGGACTGATTTTCAGGATGCTCAGTAACACATGTTAACACCAGAATAAGCAGCCTAAGAGTAACTCAACATGCCAAAGAATAGCAGAACGGGGGAATTTACCACAGTGCATCACTGAGTGAGGAAAAAGCACTCAGCAAAGACTCCCAAACAAATGCCACTGAACTTTCAAACAAATCTGCTGTGACTGCATTGCAACCTTCTGTGATTACTTTCCATGAATATTGTATCAAATGAAGATTGCTCACTGGAACACTGAATTTTAAAGGAATGTTGCACAGTATCTGAGGAAAGTGAACTATGAATTTTTAATTTAAGTATTCACATCAGAAAGAAGTCTCTAAAAGTTTTCGGTCTTCCAATGAGATAGACGTTTGGTGTGGCCTGTGCATGCAAGTCATAGTTTTAATCTCAAATGCCAAATAAGAACAATGAATCCTGACAAGCATCAGACCAGGGATTAATGAGACATGGCTTGCATTTTTCCTGGCACTAATATATTTGAATTTTAATAGCATAGTATTTTGTAATCTTTTTATTTAGTTTTGAGAGGAAAAAAATACAAAGAGAATTAAAATTCTATCCTCCACTGTCATCCACATGTAGCAATTTATGCAACTCCAACCCACTCTAACTCCTACTTACACCAAAAGAAGTTGATCCAGCTGATTCAAGCCAGCTGACTGAAGAGGAGGGGGATCCAGCTGATAGCATTCTTGGAAAAATAACAGAACTGCAGCTCCTCGGCTAAATCCAGTAACAAGGACATTTTTCATTCTACTGAGCCACAAATGGTGTCCAAATTTCACTTGGCCTTAATAAATCCTACTGAGTCATAAACTTACATGATAGCAAGTGTATCAGTTTTTCCCTATTTTGAACTTTGCAAATTATTTTTGCGACAGAAAATTACTGTGTATCACACACTACAAAAAATGTGTATTAACTAGATGTTGCTTAGTACTTCCCTAACAAGTCACATTTTAGGTTATACCACGCAAGTTTCAGCAGAAGAGGAATTTAATAAAGAATGCTAAGCATCTAAAGCCAAGGAGCTATTACAAAAGCATCAATGAGGCACTGAAGACAGTCATTACTAATTAAGAAAATAATTAAGAGAATGTATGTGCAGAACATAATATTTCCATACATTGTACAACTGATACAAGAACATATTATAAGCTCGATACCACTCCTGTTAATAATGGTTTACTATTTTATCATGTACAGCCAAGACCATTAAGTTACCATATAGCTCACTGAAAGTGTTCTTCTCCACCGTCAAGACAAGACAAAAAAGAACAAGAGGAGAAGAACACAGAGGAGGGAAAAAGGAATTGCTTTTATCGTTGTTCTTACTTTTATTAATTTATTTTTGCTCTCTAGTTTTAACGACCAAATAGTTCCATGTAATGGGAGGGGAGCAGGAATCCCATTACAGCCACTGGGAACTTATTGATAATCACAGTCCCATCATACACTGACATCATTGGTGGCAGCTGTAGTTAAGGGCAGCTTACAAGGGTGCAAAAAGACACGTATGAGCAACCACCACCTATGCTCTGAACAGCTCAGACAGAAGCCATGTTTCACGACAGAGCCATGGAGCTGTTCTTGGCAGAGGTTACACTGAGCTGGTAAGCTCTGCTCCATCCACATCACTCCAGAGAAGTGATCCTTGTGCCCTAGTGAGGCAGAACAGCACATTTTAAATAAAGCATGGGGGCAAGTTAAGTTTCAGTTAGCTTTTTGCAGCTGTGCTTCCAAAATAATGTGCTCTGCAGACAATAGCACCATGGCATAGGGAGGAGGAAGGGTTAACAGCGATCCAGCCAGAGTTGAAGCCAGTAATCTGTAAAAACCCAAAGGGGTATCAGCCGCAAAAAAAGACCAAAAACCACTGTGACAAAATGTGTGGAAAATCTAGGCCAGAATAAGGGGGGAAATGAATTATCCATGTGCCAATCCTCATAAGCTCAGTCTGTTCTTTGAGTCTGGGCTCCTACAGGCACTAGGAAGTTGGACAGCAGCTTTTACATGGTTTAGTGATTAAAAAATTAGACAGATTGTCAGTGGCTGGACAGGTATGAATCAGTGCATAAACATCAAGAAAAAGTCCTGGTGAAAATCTTATACTCTACCAGGCTTCAAGATTATTTAACATACCAAGACATATGTCATAGGTTTCCAGATTAAAGCTTTCATGACCTTTACTAAATACCAGCTTTCATTCTCTTCCTTTATTCATGTGGTGACCCATGAAAACATCAGACCTTTCTTCCATAAACAGCAAGTGTATAATACCTGCTTTCCGTTGCCATGTATGTCTTCTTCAGCTGTCCCTCTTAAATAAATAAATAAATCATCTTTCTCTTCCTCAATCCCCTACAATATATAGCCTGAAAAATTGTATGCTAAGAGCTACAATAGTCAGAGCCATTTCATGCTAATACTTCATGCTCTGATTATCTTTTTTTCCAATGCATTACCTTAAAAAAAAATAAAATAACCTTTTCAACAATACTATATACAGTCCATTTCTGTTCTGCGAATGTTTTGTGCTTATTCATGATACTGTTCTTTATTTCTTTGGTTGATGACACTGTCATCTGTCACCTCATCTGTCATTTACATCTCATTAATATCAATTGTGCCCTCAGGGATCAGTTTTGTCATCAGAAAATGGCACAGAGGGTCTGCAAATGGAAGAAATACCCAGAATCGGTGCCAAAAATAGTAAAGAGACATCTCATCTCTCTTTCTTAGACCCCACAGATGCTCCTGTATATAATCACAGCATGTTGACGTTGTTCTAGTCACTAAGGTATAAGGAAGTTGTATTTAATGATCACATTGTTTTTAATGGAAAATTAGCTAACTAGCAGAACAGCAAGCTGGCATTGACTGCAACCCACAGTTTCCTACTGCCCGGGACCTTGCCTACACTGAAAGAACAGCTACCGAAGACAAGGCTTGATGATGCAGACTGGGTGAGAAGCACTAGGACAGAACCACTGGGGCTACTACTTAGGTCTTCATTTCCCAAGAAGAGATGAGTGGTATGTGATGTAAGTAAATTCTCAGCAGGCCAGTAAGGGTAGGCAGAAATACCATTTCTCTGAATACCACACACACACACACAAACACACACACACACACGTTTCATTTTTACAAGCCATGAAAGTCTCTATATTGTAATATAGTGATGCTCTTTGGAAAGAACCTAAAAAGTACTCTTCCAACCACACCATTACAGCAGTGCTGCCAATCCCACCCACTGGAAAAACTGAGACAGGCTGCCAGGACCATTGGACCGGCTTAAGTCTCATGACAGATATCTCATGGGCTGCATACTGGAAGTTTCTCTACAGAAGAACTTAGCCAACTTTCCTGTAGATTAAAGCTTTGTTTTTTGTGCATCTGTATGTATGTATGTATGTATCTTTGGAAGACAAGGATTTAAGTAAACACTGTGAAACACCTGATACAACTTTGCAGCCTGCTGAGTTGTCATAATTGTATGCTCTCCTTCAGTGTATTCTGCTGTGCAGCAGTAGATCTATCAGCATGTTCAGCTCCTCCTTTCTCCTGATTTCTATTGTTGAAACATAGATCACAGATGATTTTCTGTTTCCCTCTGACCCTCCTCCTGGAAGCAAGTCGTTCTTGTCTTTTTAGGCAACCACCAGTTGCCTTTTCTGTGATTAAAAAGCTCATTCACCATATGTATTAAAATTTCCATCAGCTTGCACCCACATAGACATTTTTTACAAATTACATTAAGGTTCATTATATGGACATTTTAAAAGTTCTGATACTATTTACTTGTTCTTTGCAGTAGGCCCTGCCTTTCCTAAGACAGCTCATTCCCAAATGAATGTCCATAAACATGGCACTTGTACGCCTCTGTAAAAATCACAGCTGCAATGGCAAGATTTCATGTTCTATCAAATCTACTGTAATGCCACTATCATTTCAAGCTGGACAATGCTGCACTGACTATTGCCACATAATAAACCAACTTTTAAACTATTTACATGCTTGGTTCATTTGCTCGCAAATATATTTAGGAAAAGATCTCATAGTGTTGGCTGCTCAGTCACTTGCCTCTACACCTAAGTAGTCTTAGCACTGGGAGAATCCTCCACTGATACACAAATAATGCTGAATAGCAGTCTGTACAGACATCTGCCTAACTGCGTAAAAATGAACTTCCATCCTATTTATTGCAAATAATGTCTATCAGATTTTCCAAGAGGTATGTATTTCATACATACTCCACTACACTTACCTACACCCCCAAAACCTTTATCCTAATTTCACTCGTCAGCTTCTGATGGCTTTATATATCACATTAGCATCTAGTCTGCCTCATCTTTCCACTTCAGCAGCCGTATATCTCCTTGTACTGTTGCAGTTTATCCAAGAGGCCTGTACCTTCCATGCTGCAACATCAAGATGACCGCTCATCCAGATAATCCTGGTCAGTACTGTCACAGCTTTGACAACAGACGACTGTACCTGTCACATTAGATAAGCTATCCCATTTGCTTCCCATTAAACAGCAGGGCAATACATAGATATCATCTGTCACACGAGAAGCCTTGGTGAAAAGACAGCTCTATCACACACAAAAACCATGAAGAGCAGAAAAAGCCCGGCAGCTGAAGGCACTGTATTTTAATATTTAAAAGATTCCTCTTCTGAATGAAAATAAATTACAAGGCAAAATCACACACATGCATATAGACGAAGTCACTTTACTAAGAGATGGCCTATTCTTACCCTTGATCTCTATCAGCCACCTTGTTTCCATCAGAAACACTCTTAATATGATAAGAAGTTAAAAAAAGGCAAGGAATTAGATGCAAATCTTCAACCAAATGACAGGCTGTGCTCCTTACGTTGGTTTTAACAGAAAATGGAATGATAAGGGTTTGAAAGTCTGTAAGCGTACTCAGAGGAAAGATGCATTAGAAACACTCTCTGAAATATGAACATTTTTCACCTTTGCAGGAAAGAAATTGTATGGCGGTCATACCATTTATGATGTTTTATCCAAACAAACTGATGTGAATGGCCTATATGTAAATTGTCATCTAGTTGCAGCTTTTCATTACCTAAGTAGACAGGATCCTATTACCTTAGACTCTGGAAACACAGGAGCTCTTCCAGCAAAAGTCACTGTAGCAAATGCTTGAAATAAACAGGCAAAGGCAACCAGGTAGGGTGGTGGACATCTTATCGAACAATAAGTGTTCACTGATTTCACTTTGGTTTTGTTTCGATATTTTAAAACTGATTTATGATGTGAAATATATGGATTATTATCAAATTCCAAATGAGGTGCTAAAATCATTCCTTCTGTGCAAGCAGCAGTGAATTTGGGATATTTATTCTACACTTAGGAGACCTTACTATGTAAACTCACCTCCTCTACTACGTGACCTGTTCTTGTAAAGGATCAGATAAAGGAAGTTTACAGACAATTAGTAAGAAAAGTTATTATTAATGTCTGATGGCACTGTCCTCCTGGTTGAAAACCTGGAAATAAAGTTCTTTTTTAGAAAGCAAAACCTGTGAAGGTCTCAACATGACCACACATTTTTTCAAAACTCTTCTGGGTGAATTTGGCCTGCAGTCCATAGCGGATTCCACTCCAGCTCTCTAACCAAGGGCTGCAGGACCAGCTCAGGATCTCAGATTTTATGACTAGTCCGAAACTGCATGTATCAGTTTATATGGCTGATAATACCATGAGAACTTATGGCTCAGAATATTAAGTGTTCTTCAAAAAGAAGTTAGTTAGAAAGTGTTAGAATTGCTATCTTCTCTCTCTCTTCTGATCACTAAAACTGTAAACTTTTTGTCAAAAAAATGAGAACTCTCAAGTTATTCCCTTAATTTTACCTATTTCGATAATTCTGCTTGCAATTATTTTACTGTATTAAAACTGTAACATTTTGACTTAGTAAAAAATTCAATTATATATCTAGAAAAGTACTTATAATTTTCAAGAAGCACTTTCAAGGTTTAGTCTATATTCACTTGTTAATGAGGATAAAAACAACCAAAAAAGTCCTAGGAGGACAACAGCTTAGATTCAAGAAGTGCAATCTTCAGCCCAGATTGCAGCAGCCTGCCTCAAACCAAATGTGAGTTACTAGCTTAAGTGAAGTTCTGCGCTACCACATCTGAAATGCTTTTCCATTCATGCTACGCAGATTATTAGCAATCATACATTTGACTGGAGTGTGTACGTACACAAAGCCACTTAGCTTTTAACCCAAGCAATAATATCATCTCAGCAGGAAGCTGGGAGGATAGAAACATTCAAGATCCTGCAGCATCCATATATGATAGCAGCAAAAGAAATACAAGAATCTCAATAGAAATCTCTGCCTAACACCAACATATTTACCCATTAATTCTGGGAATGCAGTGAGCCCCACAGGTACAGGGCAACATTTTCAAAACCCTCAAAGTGGTTTAGGTATTCCCACAGGATTTGGGCTGAGTCACTAAGGAGTGTTAAAAATTGCATGCAAGAAAATTTAGCCCAGGAGCTTGTTTCCCACACAAAGGACTTGAGCTGGGTTCCAGCCCAGAAAAGACAGAGACAGACAGGAGTATGTGTCCTGGGAGGTAAACGGTGACTCTCAGAAGAGGTGGCCTTAGACGAACTGAAAGATACTGTTGCCCAACTCCAGAATGGAGCAGAGAGGCAGTTGGTGTATTCAGCTGCGTTATCCTGCTTGGCTAATGCAGCTATTGCTGCAGTGGCCCCAGTGCTCATTGTTTTTCGATGCCTGGAAGCAAGATCAGACGATGTAGCTGCTCTTTCAACAGCCCTTTAAAAAGGATCTATTGTTTTGTTTGTGCAAACACCAAAATCATTTATACATATCATGACTCTAGGTGTGCTAATGACCAGCTAGATACTAATAACTGTGATCAATTACAGATTCAGTAGAAAACTAGATCGAGATGGCGGAATTCACAGTTAAAAGTGAATATCTGAACAAGGGTTGTTTTTTGCTTTGACCTGATATTTTGATTAATCTTAACAGATTAGCATCCTCTTCTGTGAATTGGGGGACATTCTGTTCTATATCTGTGATGGTAGTTATTACCCACTCTACAGCAGAACTGTCAGATTCATTCAGTTTGTACTTCAATGTTCTAGAGATGGAAATTCTATGTCAGACCAAAGTATTACTATTGCTTAAGTACTGTAAAGCAGGTACAGCCCTCCAAATCTCAGGTGACTAGAAAAGAGGCACTGTGAAAAGCATAATACAAACATTTCATGGTTGGGGCTTCTGCTGCTATGCTGCTGTTATTATTTTCTTTCATTATGTAAATTCAGTGTTGATAAAAAGTTCATACTGGAAATTTCTGCTTAATATTTTAGGAACTTCACGGGGGTTTCTCTTTTTTTGCTCCTTTGTTTATGTACTTGGAGTAACCGTTTGCTTTTTAAAAGGATGGATTCATTTTTAAATATGAATCACACAGTATTCTTACAAGGGAGAAGAGGAATTAGTCATAAAAACAATTGTTGAATGTGTAGAGCAGGATGGCGGGGGGTGGCAGGCTGAAGTAGACACAAGGCTGCCATAGCTATTTTAATCAGCAAAAATAATACCGTGGTGGAAAAAAAAAAGCTAAGCCAGCTTCATAGCCAGCAGAGGGAGCCAGGAAAAGCCCTTAGTATCCAGAGCTAGAGACTAAAGACAAATTAAAAAAAGATGGCGCATCTTTTATCACATCTTTTCTCCCATCTTCATCTTTGTTGAAAGTGACACACTCTTGACACAATACAGATTATCAGTTTCCACTACTGCAGAGGCATACTAAATGCGATGAAGTATCTTTGAATGTTTCAGACTTACTTTCCATCAGAGACCAACAGGATTTACACAACTGACAGAGAAAATGGAAAGCTCTGCATGGACTTGGATGACTTGCCTTCTGTGCACTTCAATCATGATATCAGAGACAAAAGCTCTCCTGCAGTATTCTGCAGAGCTGAGCCACAAAGAGGATGCATGCACTGATCCATGGCTTGTGCTTCTCCCAAAATACCTATCCATAGATGCTTACCCTGAACCAAGTAACCAAGACACTATACTGCACCTGAGTGGAGAAATGATTAATACTGGATTAGCAACAGACTCAGACATTGCTGGTATTCATCAAAGAAGACAGCAGATAATTTGAAGCCTTATTCAGCCAGCAACATAAATGATGGAAGAAGTTACTGGATAGATTAATAATATCGCATATATCACCTTTTTTTCTAAGCAAACAGACTAGATCACCATGTGTTGTAGGAAAACCCAGCCACACTTCTTTCACTGCAAATTGTCTTGTTTACACATCTTGGAAAATCTCACCTAGAGCTGGGCAAATACTCCTTCACAACAAAATTCAGAGAAATTGCATCACTTCAGCATTTCTTGGGTGCTCACTTTGGGCCCTGGTTTTCGGCTACAAAATCACACAAGTAATTTTATGTAAGTGAGTAATCCAGAGTCCAAATGGTCTAGTCTTTCAAAGAGATGCATCAGGACTTTCTGCAAGTAAGAAGCAGGACTGACTTTGGGCAAATTGCACATAAATCTTTTTTTCTCCATAAGCAAAATACTTGTTCCAGAACAACTTAATTTTCATTTAGACCATCAGAGTAGCTCCACTAGTTCCAGTTTCACTATTGTTTTATCTTGGCTGGTCAAAGACAAAGGTTTTGCAGAGAACAAGTGATGTCGCAGGCATTTTTCAAATTAAGTTTTTCAGGGTTTCTGAAAACATGTCTTTGTCTAATACTGACAGAAAGCTATACTCACATTCATAACCCCACAGGTTTACAAAAAGCATTTGAAACATACCATAATATTCAGGATAGCATCACTTGACTTATCCCATCCGAAGGACTTTGATCAACATTAGGCACTCACAATGCATTAGCTATAGTGAGCCATGGAGCAGGATTTTTTTGGGAAACTAATATGTTGTAAACAATTCTGAAGGGCAACTAGAATCAAGGCAATGTCAGTGTATTCATGAAAAGGCTGTTAACAGAAAAAAGTTGAAATATGGTTAATAAAACCTAACTCCTCCTAAACTGACCATATTCTTCTGTGCCCTTTGGACCGCCAGAACAAAAAGTAGAAACAGGCATTTTAAAACTCTGTAACTTGGTTATGAGTGCACTTAGGACAAAAATGATTTACTGAAGCTTACGTCATGTGCTGTTATTTTCCACTATGACACAGAATCATAGTTGTTCGGCCCATAACAGTGATATGCAAACATCTTCTGTCCCAAGCATTTGCTCAGTGGCAAGGAATACAGAGCACATTATGTTCTCAACTCTCAGAGCAACAATAGGGGAGTATTCTGCTGGCTGAGCAGATAAGAAGGGAAGAAAACTATCATCAGTAGCTTGTATTTATAGAGTCTTCTTCTGTAATGACCAAATGTTGCACGTTCAGCTGCACACTTTGGATTGCAAATGCTGCTCGATCTACCAGACTTACCCTGAACGCAAAGGTATTTCACTTAGCCCTTGCTGTTGCATATTAGTATTTCCCTTTGGGTTTTTTTTCCTGAATATTAGCTAAAAGTCTTCTTAGAATGCTTTACAATGCCGTAACAATGGTGATAAAGCTCAATTATAAAGAAATACTTAGCAAATAGGTCTGAACTTCTTTTTTTACAAGTTCAATGATTATAATAGTTGTGGTGGTTTTCCCCTTCACAAAGTGTACTTGTTCCTAAGAGATACTGATATGTGTGCCTTACCAATGTTCTTTATCTTAAAAATAGCATTAGTAACACACAATATAGCAGTTGCTTTGGTAACTGATTTTTCCCCTTTTAAAGTCTGAATAAATAGTTGTGTAATACACATGTAAATTATCAGCGTGTACGTGATTGCACTGGGTCTAAAGCAACCTTTATACCGTAATTTTTTCTGTGTTTCCATGAATATGCATAAATGTTGAGGTATGACATGCTTACTAAGTAAATAACTTGTGTCAACATGGCATGTTCTGATTAAAGGAGAGTATTTGGAAAACTACGATTTTGAGTAGAAACTGCAAAATTAAAAAGTGTTGTGGGAAATAAAACTTCAACTAGTTTCACTCTACCAGTAACCTTCACCTTAACGAGAGTCCCAACTGACAGGTACCTGGGAATGAAACAATTACATCATGCGTATTTTGAGCTGATTTCAGTAGCAGAATCCAAGCCTGTTGCTTTGTGATGTTGAGGCAAAGCAACAAAAAGAGCCAAACTTCTTAAACTGCACCAACTATTCATGTCTGGCCTGCAGGCTGCTTACATTGCAGACTACTGATCTTTTACAGCAGTCACAGCTCCTAGCGATGCGTCCTGCACTGCACCAGGTATATGGGACATTTACCCTGCAACATCCACAGAAAGCAAATGAATCTCCCTCCAGTCATAACACCCCGTACAAATACAGGGACAAACAAATCATGGGTCAAGCAATTCCAACTGACTTCATTACCAAAGTCCAATTGATCTCAGTGAGAGGGAAGAAGACAATGTGTGAGTCCTGGCAAAACAAAACACATGACACTAAGCAACAACACTTCCACTGAAAGAGCACTTGTGACTAATTCAGAAATGCAAATTATTTTTACATATGTATGGGCATACTTGGACATAGTACAGAAAAACTGACAAATCATGCCACTATGTTATACCTGGAAACAAGATCATTTCTCTCCCTAGCATGAATGCAAACATATTTGATCTCAACTATTATAACATCTTTCTAGCGACTTACTTAAAATAAAATACTATTTTATTACTGACTTTAAAATGCCATGTTTGTATAGCAAAGATTTAACTAAAATTCAGATTATAATAATTTAACACTGAAGCGTAGAACTAAATTTCTTTTACTATAAATTAAAAAGGGTACATTAGCACAGACATATGTGTCAGGAATATGCCACATTATCACACTTGTGACTTAAGTACAGATTAGAGCAGATGACCATGTTCTCGTGTCTGTTATTGAATGGCCAAGTATACCCATCCAGACACAGTGAATGCTGCCTGGCAGTACCAGAGAATGACTAAGTAAGGGTAAATATTTTCTAAGAATGATTCCTTACAAAGATGTACTCAACAGATCTAATGTTTCTAAAACCAGATGCATGGGCTACAAAGGTCAACTGAACAATTCCTATTAATTTTGGCATTAAACCCTAAGAAAAGAGGTTGTTTTGGAAAAGAGATAGTCCTGCCTTAAGTATTTTAGGTATATATGGACAATGGGGTATGGAGCAGCTTCAGTCTTGAAAGTTTCAGAGGTCCTTCAACGGTGACAACACAGTAAAAAAAACACAAAACAGGCACAAAATCACATATAAAGAGACCTATAAAAATACTATGTTTTATCAGTGTCATTTGTAAATTGGACACAAGTAGTAGCCGATACAGCTGACAGGAGTGACATAGGGCATGAGCTCCAGAAGATTTTTAAACGTCCTGCATTTTTTAATGCTAAGAATTGACTTTTTTCTTCAACCTCTGAAAAGGCTGCCATTGATACCTGAAAGGGCAATACTTCAAAATGAAAAGTATCACAGTTTACTGTCTCCAAATGCATAACCAGATATCATCAAACATCATCCTTCCTGTGGTCACTTTAGAGGAAATATGCAAATTGGTTTTCAAGGTGCTTAATTTTCTGCTTACAGGTCCATACTTACACCTTGGTCTGCATAGGAATTTAGAAAGAATTTTATTCACTGTCATCAATTATTTCTTGTGTGTGTGTGTGTGTGTGTGTGTGTGACAGTGCACCCTTTTTTAATTGGTTTCACACTTCCAGGCGCCTATGATAAAGATTTTGATGTTTTCAAACAGCCATTTCATGCAACCTGATGTCCAGTGGGACTGTGCTCATTTAATGCTTTTTACATGCGATTGTCATGTCTTCTCTACTCCTGTTTCTAACATTCCAAACTAATTTAAAACACACAGTGTCACTAAACTGCTCTGATGCCCTCACGTTAACTAGCAGTTTTACCAAGTGAAGTACTTCCCTTTTATCACTATAGGCAGTAAGTTTCATGTGATCTTATTTTCAACAGCAAATTACTTCCTGTTGTGATTTCAACTGTTTGAAACACTCTGCAAAGAATCCTACACTGCAGGAAATAGTCCTGTTCTATTTAAATATTTGCTAGTTACACAAATTACTTCCTTTCCAAATTGCTTTGCTTTTTTTACTTTTTAAATTGTTCAGTTTAATTATCAAACTGCTTTCAAGTACAGGGTAGCTTGGGTTTTTTTTCAGAATACTATTAGTTTTAAGTTATTTCTGTAAATAATACATGTTTTTACTACATGCTTTTCAACTCCCACAGAAGTAATTTGAAAATAACTACAGCATCAGAAAAAGTAACACTGGGATATTTAAAGTTTAAAGGATAAGGTTTAAGTGACAACTAAACAGTGATTTTTCCATTCTGATGAAGAGAGACCTTGTCATTCCAACCCTTAAAAAATCAAAATAGCTAAACATTTCCTTTCTTTTTTTTCATGCCAAAGCCAAAATATATTATGATTTTATTTTAAATGGGAAAGAAGATAGTCTCATGTTAGATTAAGTGCATTAAACAAGTACTAGGAATATTTGATCAAATGTTTTGGAGGCAAATGCACAGTGACATGAGCCTAATGAACTACCAACAGCTCTGATTTGATCCAAATGACACCACTTTCAGGTTATTTAGAAAGGTCACTGTAAAAATAACGATGCATTTTTAGGATTAGCTTTGATATCTGCTTGCTCAGTAGACCAACACGCATCAAGCAATGACAAAAGCAGTTTTAGGAAAGTTGAGTAGTTACGGCTTAACTCTGTCGTTTACATCAGGATCTAATTATAGAAGGCTGTGTCACGCCGCTGGCTCTGCCTGCTTCCTCCAGCACACCAGCCCGCATGGCTGAGTCAGGGCAGTGAAGAGGGAGGAAAGTCTACCACTGATAGAGGCTCTCCACCTGGCAGAGGCCATGGCTCCACTCCTGGTCAGAAAAGGAGATACATTCATGTCTGATTTCAAGTGCAAACATATCTAATACACCTCAGCTCCAAAAAAAAAATAAATAAATTGAAAGGAATTATGGGAAGGGTAACATTCGTTCTGCATTATTTTAATCTTTAACTATTCAAAGTCCCAAACGCAGACTTTTTCCACAAATACATTTAAAGAAATGCAATTAAATGTGTGAAATAAACTATTTCTAGGGTTGTCAGTTTTTTAACACCATCTACTTGATCATCTCATTGCCAAATAAGGGAAAAGTCCACAAACAATTTTCATCCACAAGAAGTCAAATCTTCACAGGGGCTAAAAGTTCAGACTTCCAGACTGCTTTCTAAATCACACCAAAGACCTGCATTATTTGTCAATTTACAGGAAGTTTGTCTGCTGTGCAATACAACTGTGAAACAACTGAATTGTGTAGGAGGAAGAGAGCATTTTGTAAAAGAGGAGGATGGCTCTGAAAATTAATATAGAAACCTACATTCTAGAATGCAGGAAACTCCTTAAGTTTCTTGTGCAGAAATTGATATATTAAATTATAGCTTCTTTAGAAGCCAATGCCCAAAATGTCATAGTTAGTACTGTCAATATAATTCACCTTCTATTTTTTATTTGCTAAGCTTCAAAAATTTAGTTTATCCTGTTAGCTAATCTTTTAACTTCAGTCCATTTATCACATTTTAATCTCACAAGGGCAACAGAGAGAAAGGTCTGGTCAAATGGAATTTTCTACAAAAAGGCTGGTAATTATTCATAGCAGAAGTACCATGCGGTTTTGGTATTTTTTTTTGTAGGCATCACCACTAACCTTTCCCAAGACTGTTTGTTCCTGACTTATGGCGTCCTGGGACTTTTACAATCATGTTAAATGTTGCTTTTTGTATAGCTGTGTTAAAGATTACAATTGAAACAGTTTCTATAGATGGAATGTGAAGCCAAATCTTCGTTAAGAAAGAAGTACACAATCATAGCTAGAGGAAGGAAGTGTAATGAATTTATAAAATCCATGTTTACTGATGAGTGAGCCCTAATTCTGACTGTGATAAATAATTCCAGTCAGAAGGAACAGGAAGGGTTACTAAACTGAGTATAGTTCAGTATGAAAGAAAACACAATATCTTCATTCAACAAACCAAGGAACAAGAGGGTCCTGAAATTTAAGCAAAAGGCAAAGTGATTACAGTTTTCCTTTTAATTAAGGTGATAATTTTATATGGCTGCATTAAAAACAAAAGAAGGTGCCTAGTCATTGCTGAGAAAATACTGTTTGAAGGTCAAATTCCTCTGTGGCTGCATAGAGGTCACCTGCATTTCACATAAAGGGCAGAACTGGCCCTGTGGTAGGAAAAGAAAATACCTCTAACATTTAATCTGATTTTTCCTCAACTTCAAGATACTTAGTACATGATTATACTGAAGATATTCCACAAGTTTATAAATCTGAAGGGCACAATGTTTGAACAGACAGTCTTCCAGAAGAACTACTATGCAACCGTAAAAGAAGGCAGGCATTTAGAAATGTTAGCAAGCTTTGTCCATACAGGTATTTTCTGGCAAATAAGTCACTTCATTATTTTGAAGGCTGATGAAGGTAAACGATGGCAAAAGCCATTAAATACCTCAAATACACAATGATTCTCCATATGTTCAGTGCAGGATATCAGTCCTGCATCAGTCAGCTGAATGGTCTCATCATGCTGCCAAATTCTTGTAGGTTAATATTTACAACAGCAAATACCCCTGCAAAAGGATACATCTTCTACTGGTATAAATTATGAGACTGACTCTAAAGGAGTCACTCCTTCAAATGGAGTCATCTCATTCTGTCGACACCGGGCCAAAATGAACTCTATTTCTTTCTAATAAAGGATATTAAAGTAAGCTTTGCATCTTTCCCTCTTCAAATACACGTTGATAGTGCAGTCATGTTTAACTGCAGAAACTGATAGCTTAATACAGGTTGGAAGAGTCACATTAATGGTACTGTCCACAAAATAAGTTCCAGAGAACTTGGGTGAACAGCATTATACCAGTGAAGGAAGGAATTTTTATCTGCTTTTTAAAATACAGTAATGGAGTATTTAATAACTAATGGAGACAATGACTCTTTAGTTCTATGAGCTGCTAGGTATCTAGCTGAGGAATATTTTGAAAACCATCCTACCTTGCTGTTTACAATTAACTACAATCCAAAACAATCTCTAAAAAACACCATGTTGCTTCAGCTTACTGGGAAGAAGAATGACAAGTTGACTCGACATCAATATTATTACCAGACAATGCAATACAGTTTAGCATTCTCTCATTTTTCCAGAAAGCTGCTAACATGAAATATTTACACAAACATTTCCATCACTAGTACAAACAGCAGAAACTAGTCTTGTTACAAGATTTTTAGACCTCAATTTTCATACACTGAATATAAAGTTCACATTTGGGGCTTTGTCTCATGCCTCTTCGTTGCAATCTCACTACTGTGTACACTTTCAGGTCAATGTCACTGCCTTTTTCCTGCTCTAGGATCCCATAATTCAGCAAAAAATGGCTGGATCCTTTTTTAGTTTTCAGCCACATTTGGTATATGGGATTCTGGAGCAGGAGGGTGGCCATGGCAGTGCACCCAGGCAGGTTAGCGCACGTCCTAGCAACAGGCTGTTGGTGTAGGCCTTCCCTGCCACGCCACCTGGCACAGCCAGGGTTGGTCACATTGCGATTAAGCATTGCTGTCACATAACCCAGCGGGCTGACACACTGGGATCCACAACTGCTACATGGTCTGACATGTGAAGTGTCATGATTCCAGCGGGGACACTGAATTCTGGTTCCTTAACAGATCTGGGCTTCATGCCAAGTTCTTAATAAATCATAATTAGGAGCTCAGATGTTGGGAATTGGTATGATGATCAGATCCAAGCAGGGAATTTGGTTAGAATCCCATCACTTCACCATGCAACTAGAAGAATGACCACCCAGCACTGAGAAAAGCTCAATTTAGCAATGCATATTGCTCAGTTTAACAAAGTGAATTGCACTTAATAATCTTCTGCTCTCAGAGCAATCTGTCTCCTGAACAATTCTACTTCATCATAGTGAACTAGTTCAAGAAGAAATTATTTTAACCTTGGCATTAGAATTCTGGATAAGATATTTAATACTCACAACTGGAGAAAGAATAAGGTCACAGGAGACGTACTGTTCTGAACGCTACTTTTCCCTTTTTACAGATTTGCAATCGTATTGGAGACCTAGAAATGTAGTAAGGAGACTGGAACAGATCCTCTCCTTCATTAGAGCTCTCCTTGGTGCAGAAGACAGAGCAGATATTAGTAAGGATAGAGCTCCTGGGCTGAGGTCCAGCTTTGAAGCCCCAGCAGGGAGTCCTCCTACAGTAAAGGATTTCTCTTCCAGCCGGCTGTGACCAAACCCCATGCCCTTTGTATAATGGAACATACAGACCAGAATGTCAGAATCCATTCCAAGAATTGTGCCAGATATCAGTTAACAAGGAGACTCATTTTTACGTCTTTTATAAATGCTTATGGCATTTATATGAAGGCTTTGGGCTTTGCTGGAGAAAAGTATGAAAGAACCTACTTTACTTTCTCCACTGAGGTTCCTTTTCTAGTTCCAAGCAGCAGGACTGCAGCAGAGTCAAGATAAAAGAGTAGGTCATGCAGAATTAAATATTAATTTCGACCAAGTTTTTAGAAACGTCAACAATATTATTCTTAGTATGTGTGAGAACTGGACTATTTCACCACTTTTTTCTTGTTTTACTTACACTAACCTGTTAGTGATATTTTCAATAATATAAATTTATTTTCACCTTTTATAATTAATAGATTATCTACATAAGATACTATTTTTCTTAAGCTGAATAATTTTCCTTACAAAGTTAGTCTAATACTAAAAGTAATTTTAGATTGGCTGCATATTTTGGGGGAGTTAACGTTTTCTTTTGGTAACTTTTTTAAGGGAATTCCGTGTTTGGATGCATTCTGCTAACACTGAAATCACTGTGTATTCTACCACTGACTTAGGTGGGGGAAATTAAACCAAAACCGGTATTTTTGGCAAATGCCATCCCCTACGCTTGGTTTTGAGCAGGCATCTCATTTTTTTATCAGTTATAAATAGATGTCATATCTAGCAGAATCACATTCCTTGTTGTTAGCCAGCTCTTTAATAGCAAAATATTTGACCACTGCAACATTCTTCTACTGGAGTAGTTAATGGAAACCTTAGTATAGTTCCTATTATGTATTCAAACTATTTGCCAATTTCCTCTCAGCATGTGAAAACCCTGACTTGTGAGCGACGTGCTTCATATTCTGGGAGTATCCTAAGGAAGGCAATTACTGCATAAACCGTGGTTACGGTGTAACGTTCTCCAAAGTATAAAAGCATTAGGCAAAACAGATGAGAATAGCTTTTATTGCTACCAGAGTCTGCAAAGTAAGAGCTACCCTTTAAAACCAACTGCACCAAAGGCTGACCTTTCTTAAGGTAACTCAGTCACATTCCAGTTGGCAACACAGTGATTTTATCAAAACACCTTCTGTTTTCATAATGAACCTCATGGCTGAATTTGTTTTAAGTTAAATTTTAAGTCCAGGTATAGCTTCTCTTTTAGGAAATGGAGAATACTGAGTCATTGGTTCTTTAGGGTAGAAATGTTCAGGAACAGATTTGCACACATCAGTGATGCCTCCCTAAGTTTTATGGACATCTACTTTTCTTTAAAATACCTAGCAGATGGCTCACAAGCTTCCAGAAACAATCACAAAAGTCAAGCTTATAGGTCAAACCATCTTCTCTGAATATTAACAATAGAAGTAGCTGTTATTTAAAAACCAAAAAAACACAGTCCTATTGAAGTACTGCAATATAAAAATAACATGGGCAAATTAAAATACACTAACACTTCCTCAGAATTCAAACCGTTCACAGGAAGAGTGGAAAAATCAAAAAATCTTACCAAGGGAAAGGACGAGGTGGTTAGGGTTATACAAAAAGGAGTTCCGGAACAGTTGTTCAAACACCTTTCAAAGCAGGGATATGGAAAAAAATGGAAAATAAAATTTGTGTTCTCAAGCACAACATAATCATCTTGCAAGCTAAAAACATGATGGCAAAATTCATGTCATATGATCAATGTTTGTATACAAAACTCAGGAGATGAAGCTAAAATAAATCAGTGCAGTTACGATTCCTGTAATGCCAAGATAACACCTTAAACCGAAACCCAAAACATATTAACAATCATTCCTATCAAACACTGAAAGCAATATTTTAGAAGTCAAGTTCAAAATGACTCTTTATGTTTTGAAAGTGTTTTGCGTGATCAAACTCCATAATTCACTTACAGAAACAACTTCACAGAGCTTCTCAGTTCATCAGAAATTGTGCCTGAGTTTAAGGTCAGAGGCAGTTTTCCACACCCAGCTGTGTGATTCATCCCAGCTCTACCAGGCAATAGAAAGTTTTTTGTTTTGCTTTCTTATTCATGTCTTCAGTGCTTCTCGCATCACAAAGTGCAGTATATGCTCAGCTAGAGAGAAGTGATTCTTCATTGTACTAGATTTCAGCTGAGGAGTGGAGCGCTCTGTCATCAGCACTAAACGTCATTGTACTGGTGGAGCCTGCACTGTAAGCTGCCCTACAAAGGAAGGTACAAACGTTTTTCCATCTTTCTTTGGAGCTGACCTTTTCTAGGTAAGTAACTTTCTCACATTGCAGCTCCTTCTTTCTTTTCCTATTGAAACCTTCTTACTCCTTGAACAATTTCTAAATTAATTGGCCTAATCATATGTAAAGGATGGGCTGAGTAATGGAATCTTCCTGCATATGGGGAATTATCTCAAACAGAAGTGATAAGCATCACATTTTTTTTCTGAGAGCTCAGCTGAAGCCAGAAGTGAGTTCAACATTTCAAGCTGGCCACAAGGTGTGGCACCCATTTTAAACAAGATGGCAATGCTTGGAATGTAAAAATAACTGATGCAGACTAAAAGACGCTGTATTCTGCCCAGTTTTTTTCCATTATAGAGCTGGTATCTTAATGGTAGGTTAGACGTTAATATTCCTGTATGGAAACATTATTTTGGAAATTAAAAAATATAGTCTTTTGATGCTTTTAGAGTTTTTCCCTCCCAAATCCTACATAATTTTATTGAAAGTTATATCACTGCTATACAATTTTATGAGCTATTTCAAAAGTCTGTCTAAGGTATCACTCACTGTTTAGTTCTAGGGGTAATTTTAAAAGTTTCTGTGGGACTTTATTCAATTCTTCTAGAATCCTACTATTCTTGTTCCTATTAAATTTCATAGCATTTTTCCACAGGGGGTTGCACAGTCTGTTGAAGCAAAAGCCTGGAGTCAGTATAATCTAATTTGGACATTCTGATGAATGAATTTAAAGGGAAAAATTGAGTCATCATTAATTTATAACACATTGCCAGACTTAACAGTAAATACTGATCACCATAGTTTTGGAAATACCTATCACAAAGCTTATGCTCCAAGTCTTTTACTAACTGGTTTGCTATCACAAACAAGCTATTTCGACCATTTCATGCTGATGTAGACAGCTAGGTATTTGCAATGATCCTCAAACTTTATTCTTGAAAAGATAATTTTAAAAGTCCAAATAATTTAGCTTCTTCCCTCAAATATTTTTATAGAAATAAACAAGCAAGCAGAAAATACTTTACTGTTATCTAATTGGAAGGCATAGATTTTAGTCTGAAACAAACACATTTTATGACTATCCAAGACGAACAAACAAATTGGGGCAGAAAGCTAATAACTTATGCCAACATTGCTCCGTGCATCAAGGATCTTATATGCTCATGGGAGTGCATTACAAAAATTAGACTAATGTAGCAGAAAGAATGAGTTTGATCTTCCATTACAGCATTATTCTATCACCGTTGCTTTGCATTTCAGGCAACTTCACAACGAACATCTTCTCAAACATTGAGAAAAGTATACCTGCTGATTGGAATTCACCAGGCTTATGTTGGACTGTAAGACATTTGAAAAATATGTAGCAGATGAGGAAAGTTGTATTTCCTCTGTGCTTGCTCCTTTTCGTGCAGATGGCTGTATATTTGATGAGAGCATTTAAAATCTTCTCCAACCTCTTTGATCACATTGTTAATCGCTGTTTAACCAGCTCCATCCCTGCCTCAAGAGCATTTATTGGATTCTCTTCCCTGGCATATGAACATCATAAGGGGACCGACCTGAAGAATCTTAACTGGCAGGTGGGAAGATACTGTGAAAATACTGCGACAAGCAGCGAGAGGTTATGAAAGTGAACTCAGGATTCACATTTTGAACTAACTCACTGCTTCACAAAAGTGAAGGAAAAATTCATATGCATTCATTATTATTAACAGTAACTAGATAGAACCCAACTTATAGGCATTATGCATAATCTGCTTTGCAGCAACCACAGAAGGTAGCCACCTTCAGCAAAATAACCCAGGAATGCCAGGAATGATTTACAGTACTCTTCTTCAGATATCAGGATCACAGTTTCCAAAGGTGGTAAGAAATCAAAACAAGAAGTGGTCTGCAATGTAAATATTTTACTGCAGTTACTACACTCAGGGCAGGCCATATCCTATATCTCCATCTACAAATAAGACCATCTGCAGAAGTCTACCAGAATATGGAATAGTAGTGGTTTGTAGGAGATGTTGCAGTAGAAACTTTTCTGCAAAGTCTCCCCTTCACAACACAAGATTAGGAAAGACTTCAAGAAACTGCTCTTTGAAATCAACAGAAAGTCTTTTAGTGACCCTCAGTTTCTTTCATTAACTGCTAACTCAGCTGAAAATAAGCGTATTTACTGCAAAATAATAAGCCATGGCAAACCGGAGGAAGTTCTATTACTGAAAAATCCCACATGATTCACCTTTCCATTTCACAAGAAAGTTCACTGGTGGAGTAGGCACTTCACAATACTTTTTTTTTTAACGTATCGATATATATCAATATATAATAAAAGCAACTTCTCACATATGTGATACAGAAGCGAATATAACGATTTTGTACTTCATACATTTTCTCCATTCAGTGTATATTTTGTGGACAAACCCCTGAGACGCAAATCCTAGTAATTCATTAGCATAACAACAGTGTATTAATAACATCAATGGCATAATAAAACAATAATAGCTTAAGGAACATCAACATTTTGTCACCCATGTATCTCCCATGAAAAAGAATACTAATATAAATGCCACTGATAAAAGCATGACTTCATTCTTCTGTCACACACAAAATATCACTACCATATAATTAATGCCAGTAAACTCACAGGCTGTACTCGTGCATTGCTTTTATTCCCCTTGGAAGGAAATTATTCCAATGGTTTTCATCATATGCAAGTCAGTTTTACTACAAGTCTTTTCAATCCACAAAGAAAAGCATTGTTTAAAAATTCATTAAATACTGTATTTTCAGTCCAGACTCCTGTACACAAAAGCAAGGGGATTCATTGTAAGGGAAGGAGAGCTCCTGCATCAAAGGGATCCTTGCCTGTGGTTGGTTTGCTGTCATTCTGACGAACTGAATTCACACTATCACTTGCTCTGGCTGATGAACTGCTACTGCTTACCAAGGGCCTAAAAAATATGCATGGAACAACTATGCGCCATCATTCATGCACACTGATATGGGATTCTACATAAAAAATCCTTTGAAGAGGATTTTAAAAACCATAACCCAAAAACTTTCAAGACAGTAAATAAATTCTCCTTTATATATGTCTCCAGGAAGATATCTGGCTTCTTAAAAAAGTCTTTATGCTTATGGAAGTGTCGAAATCCAACTAGAAGTCTAGAACATCAATTACAACTGAGTCCTTGTGCTTGGTCTACAGATCAGCACACAGTTGGACAGCAGATAAACAAATATAAAAATATGTTCATAAATATATTCTAGTTTTCCTTCTCTCCTTCCTCTTTCATTTTCATTTGTGTGTGAAATTTAAACCTTCAACAGTAAAAAAAAAAAAAAAACCACAAAATACAAAAATTCTGTGTTTGGTGAAACACAAAATTGCAACAAGTATCATGAATAATAATACCTTTTTTCCTGTTAATACAGCAACGTAAACTACGGTTTCTCCTTCATTTAGTAACTTATTTAAATGTCTTTTCTCCCCAGTGCTGGATATAAACTATACGTTAAAGTTTTCATGCTGTTTTTCTACCTATCTCTTTCAATATTTTACAGAATCAGAATGAGTCAAGTTTGGATATTCTCCCATAGACTATGCAATTTAATGTCAGATGGTTTGGTATAAATAAGCACTTCTAATCATTTTACTGATACTGTATTTCTCACAGGTTGTGGAAGGGAGATTGATATTGCATTTTTGAGTCATCAAGGAAGTGTGACAAAATTAGCTCATGATAAAAATTATATTCAACAATCAAATGTCACTTCTGAGTGCAAGCTCATGCATTTAAAAGCTCTGACCTTACACTAAAGCAGATGTGTTTATTAAGATATCTTCTATGATTCATTATCAATTCTAGAGAACAATTGTGTTTCCTGAACAGAAAAGCATCATTATTCATGGCTTTTTACTTGCAAACACCTTGCTGCTATTTGCATATGGGTGGAGTCCTGCTTCTTAAACAAAGGGAAGGAGGGAGAAACTATGTAGTATTGTTACTTGTGAACACCGGTTCCAACCCTCATTGCTGGGTACGAGGCCTCATAAAAGAGATCTTGCAAAGCTGAGCTATTCTTTGTGTTCTTCTTTGTGTTCTTCTGCACAGTTAAGACCATGCATCAAAAGATAGTCCCATATCAGAATGTCTTTTGCTGGAAGAAAAAACCCTTTTCCATACAGAAGAGAATATGGGAAACTTAAAACTCTATGATAAATGCGAAAAATCTTCAAGAGTAAAAAAGAAATAAATGCAAGCTGCTGCAGCCCCTAAACTCTCCAGCAACGCTCTGTTCTAACAGCGTGAAAGGAGGAGGTGGGGTAGACAAATGATGGTAAATTGAATGAAGTAGAAGGTTATAAGGGAAGAAAAAAGGTAGTATGTCTTCTGGAAGTAAAATTGCAGGAAAACACCAGAAAGTTGGAAACTGAAAACAGAAGTGGAATGAAACCTTTATATGCTGTGTGAATCACCATTTGGCTTGAAACCAGGAAATAATTGCTGGAACAGGCAAACAGTGAAAAGACATTATAAGACCCTCGGCAGGAAACAAGCAGGATGACTTGGGAGAAGCTGCTGGACCGGCTCTGGACCATTTCCATTGACGATGCAGGTTAACAGAAAACAGTGAACACAGTAATTACGGAATAGACCCCAGCTCATTGTGAGATGTAGTAGAGTAGGACAATGGTCTGATCTGATAAGCTACAGGAAACACTGCAGGCAAAGAATCACAAATTAACTTGGTAAGAATGAATCTGCCTAAGTCAAAGGATGACATTAAAATACCTAGAACAAAAGCAAAAGATTTTTTTCCTCCAAACTTCCATAAAGTCGATGGTTGCATCTGGGTTTTAAAAGTAGTACTTTTTTTTCTGCTAAAAAAAAAAAAAACTTTTCCATAAAGTGTTGTCTTTCCTTGGAAAAATGCTGATTCATTTTAAAAAAAAAATTATCACTGAGAAATACACAGAGGGCTTTAAGTTTTATTATGGTTGTGGATCACAGCTGTAGTTTGAGTGTATTGTACTTCCATGAGAGGAAAACTGAAGTGTAGCTCTAAGAAGGCAACAGCAGAAATAAGGTACCCTGGAAGCATTTCCAAATTCAAAACTTGAGGTTTTAAAACAAAAACTTTTGGCTGAATATTTCTGGGTTTTCACAGTTTACTTTTCATTTTTTTTACAAAACAAAATCAAAAATATTCCCATTAGGTTTAAAGGCAAACTTTTAGAATAAACAGAAGTAGATATTTACTTAGCTTGATAATTATAAGTACAGTTGAGTAGGACATTTCTTTGAGAAAGAGCAGGAGGATCAGATTGTATTATACTGGTTTTAGTCAAAAAAATGTTATTCTCTCCCACAAGATTATCAAAAGGTTAAAGCTGAAGACATTACTCAACTATATTTACAAAAGTATAATGCATAAACTTTTGCTGAAAATATCATTTCTGTGAGGTTAGATATCAAGTTACTAGTAGGAAAATGGCTGTGATTAGGAGCCTATTGCAATGTGAATGAGCCAGCACTCCTGTCCAGTCCCAGAGCGTGCTCCAAGTGAACTCTCTCTGAAAAGACTGGGTGACCAGAGGTACATCTGACCGCTTGTGCAATTAATAAAAATATTCAGTCCTCACTCTTCACAAGTCTGACTTCTGGGTGGTCATTAAATATTACAATATTCAGCCTTTGTAACACCCATGAAGACGTACTTAAATGAGAGAGAATTTAGCCCTCAGCCATTAACTTAATTAGCTTTTATTCTGTTTTTTCAGAACACTACCAGCATGTACAATTTTCCCATTCTTATGGATGACACTGATCTGAGCAAATTGAAGCATCTCAGAAAATATGTATCTTTTGGTGGAAATATACATTTCTTGTGTCTACTGATGTCTTTATAATTTCACCCTCTTAAGAGATAATAGTGGTCTCTTTCTTTTCCCCAATGTAAATTAGAAGTGCCCTTATTAACTCAATAAAATAATAACGGTGAAAGAGAACAAGTATCAGGCCCATTATACTCTTGCTTTACCTAAAAATGGTATTCTTCAAAAGAACCTTTCACTGTGACTGGTCTCTAGAAATTAAAGCTCTAAGGAGAAATAATATTTACACAGGATTTCAAGATTTTGAAATTTAACTTCATTCTAAATCAAAACCAAAAGCTTTTAAAAGCTGTGTACATTATCACACAAACAGTGCAAAGAACAAGTTTAGTAGGAAATTTTATTTCCCCAGAACACTCTTTCAGACTCCTAAGACTGAGACTGTGTCTCTTATTAAATATGTGTTTTGAACGTATGAAATCTTTTGTTATCCACAGCATCCTGTGGCAGAGAGTTCCACAGCTAAATCCCTTGGGTTTCAAGGAGCATCTTCTTTTGCTTTTTTGAACCTGCCTGCTACTACTTCCATTTCATGCCCCAATCTCCTCCTCACTTTTTCCATGCCATTCTGATTTGATTTTATAGACTTCTATCATATCCTTCATTTACAGGCTAAAAAGTCCTCCTCTTCATTCATTCTTCAAGAGGAAGCAGTTTCATTCCTTTGATTTGGCATGCTGTTTCCATGATTTTCCATCTACTGGAGTTCTACTGCATTTCCTTTGAGGCACAGAAACAAAACTTTATATACAGTGTTACGGATTAAAGTGCACAACATGTAGTGACATTATAATGCTTTCTTTTTGTTTATACTTTTTCCTGATTTTTCTCAATATCCAATTTTTTTTTTTTTTTTTTTGGACCACTACTGAGTATTAAGCTGACATACTGAGCTGACCGATATCCAACTGACTGATACTCTGACGCTGCTTTGAGCAGAGGGGTTGGAGTAGAATTTCTCCAGATGTCTCTTCCAATTTCAACAATTCAGTGAGTCTGTGATTCAAGCTTAGGGGACAGCAGGTGAAATATTTCTATTTTGCCACTATGCAAGATACTGGAATCACTCCTGTCCCAGTGTTATGCACAGCCTCAGCAACTCCCATTCAAGAAAAATGAACACAAACTGGATCAAGCACAGAAAATCATTACTAAGATGAATGGGAAAGGCAGAGCTTATCTTCCACAAGAAAACTAAATGAACTTAGGTTCAGCCTAACACACTGAAGCCTGAAAAGATTTATGATTGATGTCAGTAGTACATTAGAGAGCTAAATAGGGTGGATGTCTATTTAAGCTATATGATAGCATTGAATTAACAACAAACTGTCCAGGTGTATTAACCATTCCTGAAAAAATTCAAGCTAGAAAACAGAAGAAATATTCTACAAAGGTTTTAAACAACATTTCCATCTGCCAGTGATTCTGGCAGTACCAAAGCCAAAAGCTCATTATATTTAATATGGAGTTTACTGAGTTTTGACATTTTTGTGAGCTCTTTCTTTCTTGAAACTAAATGATGGAGAAGACAATGCAATTTTTCAATGTGCTTTAGCTTTCATGGAATTTCACACTGTAATGGAATATGACACTTTTGAAATTTCTCTATCCACATTTATCTCAAAGGCAATATATGCAGTTTGAAACTATTAGCTATAGCAACAAGTATGAGATAGGCTTTCCACCAACCCCAGATGAAACTCTTAACAATTTAATGAGGAAAGACTTCAAAACTCTGAGAACTGTCTACACTGAAAAAGAAAGCCAAGCCCACAGAAATACAGCTCTTGGAAAAAGCTATTAACGACTTAGAAATTACAGTTGCTAAATCTTTCTAAGGAGATGTGACAAATCTTTACAGTGCTAAAGCAGCAATTGTTCCATTACCTCACATGAAGTCCCTTATTAACGACTGGGAATACCAACAAATTGCTTGTCTATCAGGTCAGAAGATTAAAGACAACAGCTTGTATTTTTTGCCTATTAAAACAGAAGAAAGTACGATCAGATTAACCAAACTGAACAGGCTTCTAAACCTGCTTTTTAAAACCTTATGTTCCCTGACCTCCCTGTTCATTATACATTTAAGCTATACAAAGGTGTGGTGAGCTTGGAAACCCACTGGTCTCAGCCCTTCAGAGATTTTTAGCTGCTGATGTGTCAGAAGACCCAGCATGTCAGATTTTATTTGAGTTGCAAAAGTCAATCTGGTAGTTAGGAAGCACAAAGCATGGGACATTATACACCTCATAAAATCTTTTAGTCAGAGTATTCTACACAAAGGATTTTAAGTCACTGACTTTTTCAGGACTTGTTAAGAACATAAAGGCATGTCTGGTGGATTGCTGCTGTGATGAAAGGTCTGTCACTCCATTCAGATGGCTTACACCTACTCATAAAGAGCTTTGTGTAAGACGTCCTCTTCTTCCCAGGCACAGTGTCCATTTGGACACATATGTACACCATGTTTTGTAGAGCACGACATGCAGAGTCATGTAGAGTAAGGTGACAGACTTGTTCGTTTTCTGAAGAAAAAGCAAAAGATTCTCTCCAACACTTCACAGCTGAAAAAAGTTCTTTAATTTTACACCGGACAAAAATTTTGTTACTTCCACATTTTAGAAAAATAGTGTCTCTCAGGATCGTTTTACTCTTCCTTTCACAGAGCAATGGTTACTGCATTATTTCTGGAGAGGACACAAGTCTCCCTACAATTCACATTTTAAGCTGTGATTTTAATCACTCTCTCTTACCAAGTCTTAATCTCACTAAGGGAAAGGGACACACGTCACCGGCCTCAGAGGAGTCAGTTTGAGACACTTTTTGTACGTAAATTATTTCTAGAATATTTATGTAAGACACATAAAAGTGTGTAACACTTAAATGTTTAATTACTATTATTGCAGATTAAAGGAATCTCACTATTATTAAAATGGTGAACTTCTGACAGGCTTTAAACAAATTACCCTTGTGTGATGAAACAGATCGCATCCAGCAACAGTCCAGTAAATCACCATTCTGCCTAAGGAGCAATAGCAATGGCAGCTACCTTGTAAACCTTCCTGGGGATTAGAAAACGGGTGAACAGGTTCAAGGTAGGCTCAGTTGTCAGTGTTTGCTCATGGGTCTTTTCTATTGTTTTAGTTTTATTGCTCAACAGATCTGGTTGGAGAGTCTTTTGGATACCTGAGCTGATTGAACAGGATAATTAGGTCATTTAGACTTTACTTTTCTGATCAAAAATTTTAATTTGAAGGTCAATACATTTATCTGGCCAAGCACATTCCCATGCCTTTTTTCTATGTAATTCTCCTGTCACTTATTGAAAATTACTTCTTGAAGAATACACTTAAATATTCCAGCCAAAGCATCTGGCTCAAACCCATCTCATTTGATGGGAAGTCTTTCAAAGACTTTGCTGGAAGTGGATGGGTTTCTAACGGTTCCCTGAACCAACACCAGGTCTAAGGGGCAACCATGGTAATGCTAACTGGCTGCCATCTCACTTTTTTCACAAATATTTAGCCAAGTACTACTACATGTTTTATATTCTTCCTCAGTGTCAACAAACTCTGAACATTAAACAACATTCTACAAACTAATACAAGTTAAAAAACTTCCTTGGACTTTCCTGGCATTCTGGATTGTATTGGGTTTGCATGGCAAGGTTTTGGTAGCAGGGGGGCTACAGGGGTGGCTCCTGTGAGAAGCTGCCAGAAGCTCCCCCCATGTCCAATGGAGCCAATGCCAGCGGCTCCCAGACAGACCCGCCGCTGGCCAAGGCTGAGCCCATCAGCGATGGTGGTAGCACCTCTGGGACAGCGTATTTAAGAAGGGGGAAAAGTTGCTGCACAACAGCAACTGTAGCCAATGAGAGGAGTGTGAGTATGAGAGCAACAGCTCTGCAGACACCCCGGAGCAAAGATTCCCCTGCAGCCCCTGGTGAAGCCCATGGTGAAGCAGGCTGTACCCCCAGCCCATGGAGCTCACTGCTCCATGGTGGAGCAGTTCATGAAGAACCATAGCCTGTGGAAAAGGACTCATGTTGGAGAAGTTTGCGGAGGACTGTCTCCCATGGGAAGGGACCCTATGCTGGAGCAGGGGAAGAGTGTGAGGAGTCCTCCCCATGAGGAGGAAGGAGCAGCAGAGACACCGTGCCATGAAATGACTGCAACCCCCATTCCCTGCACCAATAGCAGGGAGGAGGAAGAGACATTGGGAGTAAAGTTAAGGTCAGGAAGAAGGCGGGGGGGAGGCGTTTTTAAGATTTGGTTTCATTTCTCATTATCTTTTTTTTAATCTATAATTAAACTAATTTCCCCAAGTCAAGTCTGTTTGGCCCGTGACGGGAATTGGTGAGTGATCTCCCTGTCCTTATCTCAACCCACAAACTTTCCATTATATTTTCTCTTCCCTGTCCTGCTGAGGAAGGGAGTGATAGAGTGGCTTAGCGGGCACCTGGTGTCCAGCCAGGGTCAACCCACCACACGGATGGGGTGTAGCTGAAGACTTCGGCTCCAGCTTCACAACATTGTCAATTTAGCCATCCATATTCTTTAGCTCAAAGACTTATGATGATCAGAGACCATTCAAGACCATAGCTATAACGCACATGTAATCCTCAGTAACATATATCTAATAATATAAATATGATGAATCTTAACTAACTTAGATTCCACAATTTTAATATTCTGCAACCAAGATTTACTGACATCTTGCAACCATTAACTAGTTATTCTTGTACTAGCCTGTATGGAAGAACTAAGAGAAATTATATATATTAGTCTTGTCCCTGCAATGTACAAGAACTTCCCATTATACATAAACGGAATCATCTGGGACTGCACCATCCTAAATACTAAAATAAATGTGGAACTAACACTATCATCTAGATGTAACTCTACATTTGGCTATAACAATATGTGCCATATTCTACTTAGAATAAATAGCTCTTCTCTTTTCATGAGCCACATCTATAAAAGTTGGGTCTAAGATGAAACAAGCTTATTTCAGAGTTATCACTTATGGAATATTAATTTACAAAATTAAGATTTTCACCTTTTCTGTAACTTTCCAAGTTGACTTAAGCATTAGTGCATTAAATTGTGTCTATGGTCTAGATAATTGATCTAAACCTACTTCAGCTAAAGATTACTCTCATATTAACACAAAATTTTAATTGAGTTCTCATTCAAGTGATCAAAAGTCACAAGACTATAGCTGGTGCTGCATCCATCCTCTATTTTAGCATCATCATTTCAGTTTATACCATCAGTCACATCACTTAAGGTCAAATTGCATTAAACATGATGGAGGATCCGTTCTATATAATACAGACATGTATTGTATCTGTAACATAATTTAGATTTACTCTGATGCAATATTGTAAATTACTTTTTTGTTATATGTTCAAATAATAAAATTCATGTAGCTTATAATAGGGTTTGATATTATTATTCTTATGTTAATGTAATACTGAACACATTAGAACGTGACAGGATGCAAAGAATCCAGCTTGTACCACTTCACTTCAGTGGGATTAAGATCTCTGTAACCAAGAGGCAGATCAAACCCAAATCATAAATTTTACTATCTACATAGTTAAGAAACGTAAGATAGGAATAAGTTCAGTAGGGCAAAATAGTATAAAGTAAATTTAGTACTGAAATACATTTTCCATAGAACAGACTGACATTTCTTTGAAGGTTTGCAAAAGACACTTTATGACCCATTAGGAATCAAATGTAATATTTGTGGTACAAGTGCCTATACTGTAACATTTATTGAGTCTATTTATCTGAGATAAAATACATAGGATACAAAATGTGAAAGCCATTATAATATTTTGTCCCCGTTTATTTACCTGGCCAAGATACACTATTGAATTTCACAACTCATTTATGATGGAGTCATGGGAATATGGCTATTGCATAAATAACACCCCAAGTCAAAATGCAAAGCTGTTACCATTGAAAAAGTACAATTGCTTTTTATAGCAGTTCTTAATCTGCTTTTTCCTCACCACAGAAATGTAACACATGAACCATTTATTGATCTTTGATGTCATCATGTGACCTTTAAAATGAAAAGGCATGGACTTAAACAAAAATTCTGTTCCATAACAGATTAATGCCATTGGCCTTTCTTGTGACATTGTTATAGCTTCCAGAGCAAGCGTTTGTGACACTGGATGCCAAGTACTATAATCGCAGCAAGCACAAAAGGAAAGAGAGGCACCATGGATCAGAATCATTGATTTAGCCTGTGTAATGAGAAGTAACCCTAAACAGAAAATCCCAGGATACATCTAAAATAAATTATGCTGTTGTTTGAACCAATGATTAAAATACATGAAACTAGTCATGAAATTAGTTTCCAACTTCCAACTAGGCCATACCCAGATCATATACAACGCATACAAATATATTCCGGTATACACACATCTCACAGCCAAATCACTTCAAGCCAGGAGTGATGGAACCTCCACACACAAGTGATTAAACTGACAGGCATGAACTCCATTTGGGTGCACGAGTCTTCCCGTCCTGTGCAGACAAATGAACAATAATGCTTGCAAACACCTGACTGATATTTGTTTGTGAGAAATTGTATGTGTGAACCAGGCTGAAGTGTTTGACAGAAAGCTGTGCTGCAGGAAGTGTCACTAGAGGTACAACATGGCAGATCGCAATCAAAGAATCAGTGTGGTGAGATCGGAGCTGGAAACATCCAAATAACTGATTCCTCTCAGTATTTTGTGAATGCAGAGGATGTAACAAATTATGGATGATGTTACCTGCACTGAGGAAATGAGTGCTAATAATGAAGTCATATACTTTCATTTTTGCCGCCTTTTCTTTTTAATTGCACCAGTTATGCTAGAATACCCCCAGTCAGGTAACTGCTGAATCATTCGGGATGCAGTGCTGACTCATGACTGTTTTGGTTTAGTTGTATGAAAGAAAGGCCTGACAGAAATTGTTTTGGTTAAGTAGGTGCAGCTGAATTAAAATTTTCTACCCTGGTACTACTCACATAGAAATAATCACGATATTTAAGTGCGTAACTAACTTCTTGCCTGCCCAAAAGCTCAATGAGAGATTTACTTGCTAACAGGGAAAAAAAAAAAGAAAGGTATTCAGCATATTCTCAAACAACAGTCTTCTGAAACAGAAAAGGTGAGATTAATTTCACAGTTTTAGAAAGGAAAGTGCTAAGTTTTTTGTCAGGAAACAACTAATGTCTACCATGTATTTGGTCTCAGAATTTTACCATTTGGAAAGCTGGGGCAAGCGATGTAGAGAGCTGTTCTTTCAGATTTCAGATGCCTTCGAGCCATTACACTCTCCCCCAACAACTGCAGTTGACGTTCTACATCTACTTGATATTTCCACAGCAGAAATAATGGGACATATGTTTTCCAGTTACAATAAGAACAATGTGTGGAGAGATGAGACTCTCAGACAACGCAGTGCCAAATACTTTTCTGTTGCAACGATGTGGCCCCACTGATTTCAAGATGTGGCTTTAGGGATAAAAGAAAGAATGGAAATGCAACTACATCACAGGCCAGCTTTTGAATGGAGAGACAGAATACAGTGGAGTATAAGCGACATTATGAGTAACACATAATTATGTTTTAAAGCAAAACTATGAATCAAAATACTTATTAATGGAACCCCTGAATTTATTAATTCTGCTAAAGAGGTAAGCCACTAAACTGTCTTCAAAGTGGTGTTAATATAAAGGTCAGTCGGTCATTAGCAGCATAAAGTATCCTCCTGTACTTTGGAGAATTCGAATATTTAGTAATGGATGTTAAAAGACAAGCCAGAGTTCTTTTAGCACATTTTAGCTGAAAATTGGAATATTCTTCACATAGAAACATAACATACAAAAAAGGTAACCTTTTCACTACAGAAAATGCCAGTACTACACTAAAAAACAACAGAAACATTAAATTTCTATTGCTTTTTTTGAAATGCGACTTTGTAAGTGTTGGCTAACACTGAGCAAGGATAGACACTCAGCAAATATTACAAGTAGTTTTTACCCTATTTATGGCAGCTGTAAGGGATTCAAAATTCTCCCAGACAAACTCCACCTGTGAAAACCCAAACAGTATAGAGCAGAGGCAGCTGGGAAGCTGTATTTTTTCTTCCATGGAAAGTTTTAATCAGAGACGAAAATATTTTATTAAATTCGGGAAGGGGGTCTGTGTAAAACATGCTTTTGATTATCAGAATTGAGAACATTTGTATGTTTTCAGATTTTAAGTAAAGAAATAAATGTACCAACAAAAGTTCTTCTTCCATCCCAAAAGTGCTATTTAATTGAAAAGCTATTTTCTTTCCAGAAAAGAAGAAAAAGTTTTGATGAAAAATGTCCTACATGCAACTACTAGTTTTAATGTTCAGACTAAGAGTCTGGAAACCATTGACACTGATAAATTTGCTAGCAGTAGCAGAGCAATGCTGCAAGCTTCCTGCAATCCCCACCTCCCTTCAGGGACCCAGAAATAGCTGCTGAAGTCCCAGAGTGGGTTTAGCTGATTCACGAGAAATGCAATTAGGCCAGGAAGAAAATGCACTGATTAGTTATTTCTCAGACAGGTTTTGCTGCTAAGATTGCAGGTGAGAACTGCAGTCTTGGACAGGCTTTTGGCTTGTAAGAAACTCGGCCACACTGAAGAGGCAATACCAACAGTCCTCATTAACTGACTCTTAATCCACATGTATAAAATAATTCATGTTCTGCTTGTACGGATTAATCTAGGCCAAAGCAAGAGTTTCTAGTCAGCCTAGTGCACAAGAAAATCCCAAATACTGAAAGAGAAGCTTGCAAACAAGAACATGGTTTAATATGCGTCTTACCCTCTCCCAGTTTTTGCAGCCTTCCTATAGAGTTCTACAGCATTTCCAATCAGTAACAAGCTGTAAGTATTAATAAAGGAAGTTCTCGTAATGGGCACGGAGAATTTAGTCACTGAACTGATCCTCTGGACCTAGTAAATGGAACAAAATTTCTCTGTTAAACTTACGAAGCATTTTACCAACAAATTGATGAAGAACATTTCATACAAATTCTCCAGTTATGTGTGTCCACAACACTTGTGTACTGCACGTGTAATTGCTCCAGACCAGTCTTGGGCCACAGATAATTCACATTAGTGCAATAATTTTCCCTTAGATGGATTATACCAATCCTTCCCTCTACACATGATGAAAATGAAGCTTGTTCTTCCTCCTCCCCTAGGTTACAGGGGAGGATTCAGGAAGTTTTAAAAAGACATTAAATGTTATTGCTATTGGCGGGTCCCAGATTTAGAATGTTTAAACCCTTGTATTTTAAAAGATTCTTACGACTGTTTTGACAAGCTACCATGGTTGCCACAGGCCTTTGAAATGCAGAAGGCAGAATGCCCTTAAGCTAAAAAAGTGCCTTTTATTTATCCCATTGAATTGTAGTCAGGCTGAGCTGAGTTACAAATTGTTTAAATTTGACATTTTCTTCATTGACTTGAATTGCTCAGGAAAATTTAGGAATATAGGACTGGAAGGGAGCTCCTGAGTCATCAGATGCAGTCTGTAGACACCATGTTATATAATCCTTTTCATAAAAGTATTGAGCTCCACCTTAAAAGCTGATGTTTTTTCTGAACCTACTACCTCATTTGTAGGCTGTTCCAGAATTCCATAAATTAAAAAAACTTCTTCTGATTGCCAGCTAGAATATATTCAAGGCCAGTTTAGACCCATTTTTTTCATAAGCAAATACTGCCCTTTAGCTTAAATAGCTCTTTTCTGTGTCTTGTATTTATTGCTTCATGTATTCATGTTGTCTCTCAGTTTTTGTCCTCCTGTGCTGAACAAGCCAAGTCTTTTTTAGTTCCTTATCCTAAAACAGGTCCTCCACTCCCCTAATGAGCTTTAGGAGCACACCAAAAATTAACTGTCCATGGGTATCCTAAAAGGCCAGATCTGCATCGCTGCAAAAGTAAAGGCTGAGGACACACTGGGAACTCCTGAAACCTACTGGGGACGCATGACTAACCTAGAGCTGCCACACCATGCTTCCTTAACCCCAATCCCTAATCCCATCGAGCACTCATCAGCAATTTCAGTTAATAAAAAGACAAAGCAAAAGTCCTGAGGATGAACCTGGTTTTGGAGCTCACCAGCACCAGGGAACAGGAGGACAGCACTGGTGCAAGCTTAGATTTTTTTATTATTCAGGTACATTTGGAACTGATAACTCTTCAAGTATTTGATCTAAGAATAAAACTAGAAAACATCCAGAAGGGTTCTTAAACATCCAATAAAAAGCCACTGAAATTAGCCTCTGTATTTTCTAGAAGCTCTCAAAAGGCTTTTAACCAAGTCCAATGGGGGTGTAGGTTTTAAGTTTAGTGACAGCCCATACAACAGCAGTAATGGGACATATGTCTACACAAAAACATATTATGCAAAGATCAGTATAATTATATCACCCATGGACTTCATGATGGATACAATAAAAATACTTCTGGAAAAGAAGTGGGAAAAATACAGCATCAATGATGAGAAAGAAAAAAAACAGAGAGTATAATCACATTTGGTAAGTCAATGTTGATTTTGATGTAAAAAAAACACACAAAGAAAATTAGCTTGAGTATTAGAAAAACCTGCTTATTTGCTAGAGCCTGGAATCTGCAAAACAGCAAATGTCTGAAAGTTAGTAACACAAAGCACTGGATGAACAAACTAGTGTTGATCTGAGAGAAGGAATTTTAATTCTCTATCTTTTCTGTCTTCTATTTCTCAGGGTTTGGCTTTTGGTTGTTGGGGTTTTTTTGTATTCTAACCAATCGATTACCTTATAAATTCTACCTGAATTCTACATCTCTCTGTAAAGGAATTTCAGGATGATGAATCAGAAAGGCACCACATCTCTTTCTCACACAGTGAAAATATCTGATGCCCTTGAGCATGGAGAGGAGCCTCAGTGCTGTTCCACCATTTCTCATCTAAATCCATTGCTGAGAAGCATTGGAGAAAGACAGTGAGATCAAGGGAATCAGTGCATTTGCCAACACGAAAGGTGAATACTCGTCAACAGCATTTATGAATGATTTAGTATTCAGAGTGCACTTGGGACTCTTGTCATGTCATCTGTCGTGGACACACAAAGAAAGACACATAAACTAGAAAATTAATCCATTATATCTATTTTTATCAAGTACAATGTGTCATTGCTGTGGTTCAGCCTAACTTTACAAAATGCTTTCTGAAGACACCACAGTAGGACAACAGCAATACATTTTACCTAGCCAGAGACTTGTTGCTTAAATATTACGTTCCAAAGATTAACGCAGGTGAAGAATAAGGTTGGTACATCTCTTCAACATATACCCACTTTTCTTCCTTCTTTGGGTAGTTCTGAAATCCACAGCAACAACCTACCTCTTAAAAAAAAAACAAAAAAAAAAAAAACAGAAAAAGAGTAATGTCTACTGAAAACAGAGCAGAGAGTATGTAACAAGAGCCTTTAAGGCCACCAGGTCTTGCATAGCTTTCAAGACCAATCACAGGTCAAAGGAGCAGTTGCTAATGTGGCTGATTACTCATTTGATTTAGAACTCCTCCTGAGTTAGAAGGTTTATCTGTTAATTGCTAAATTTTGCTATAAGCCCCAACAGCGACTACTCAGATCTGTAGTCTCTGTCCTCTGACAAAAAGTACAGTTTCTTTTTGTAACTTCACACTTTCTCTGCTGTCCTGGTATCAGCTGGGATAGACCTATTAGCATGTACAGTGCTGTCTTTTGGATTTAGGATGAGAATAATGTTGATTATACGCTGATGTTTTCAGTTGTGGCTAAGTTGTGTTTATACTAAGACAAGGACTTTTCAGCACCTCATGCCCTGCCAGCGAGGAAGCTGGAGGGGCACAAGAAGCTGGGAGGGGACACAGCCAGGACTGACCCAAACTCGCCAAAAAGATATTCCATACCATATGACATCATGCTCAATATCAAAACTGGGGGAAAACTGGCCAGGGGCTGTTACTTGGGAACTAGCTGGGCATTGGTTGTTGAGTGTTGAGCAATTGCATTGCTTTCATCATCATCATCATCATTATTATTATTATTATTTTCTTCCTTCTCTGTCCCATTAAACTGTCCTTGTCTCAACCCACGAGTTTTCTCACTTTCACCCTTCCGATCCTCTCCCCATCCCACTGCGGGGCAGGTATTAAGCGAGTGGCTGTGTGGTGCTTAGTGGCCAGCTGGGGTGAAACCTTGACATCTGTCCATATATGACATTTCCTTCATGTCTGCCTTCACTCATGAGATACTACTGAGAGAAAAGACTATTCTTTGATCTGAAGGGAGATAGCTGAATGTAACTACTACATTTGAAATTAATCTTCCTCACTACTTTTTTGTAGAAGTAAGTTTTCTAACTGTCAAGTGGAAATACTGCTTTTAAGGGTACCACCTTCCAACACACGTAAAATCAGTAGCATGTTCTCAGGGTTCTGTTAAAGCCAGCTCATGATCTGAGTTATTTCTGTTCTATTAATCCTGCGAAAGTAGGGGCAAGATTTGCCCTGTTAGGAATTTTACAGTCCAAGAAGGTTACCATTAATAACGATAGACTGAGGCATAATCATGGATTTCTCAAGAGTAGACAGCTGATACACATAACTTTTGGGCTAAGCAGACCACCACTTAAGATGACAGAGAAGTTCTGGTTTTATATCCACTAGTATTAGTCTTTTGAGACTGCCAGAAAATGTGGCTGGTTTTGTGACATGGGTAACAGTTCATCTAGATCTGAAACTCAAGACTTCAAACGTATTTCACAGGCATATTTTCCTTTTCTATTTGGGAGCAGACTACTTTTTTTATGAGCCTTCCTCCACATTAACTACTTTTTCAGTCTTTCAATTGATTGCATGGATAGAGTCAGCAAGGAGGCAGCTACTGAGCACAACAGGCTGCATCAGAAAGAGGCAAGGGCAGTTCTCTCTCTGCTGCTGTCACCACGTGACAGCAGAACCACTGAAGCAATCACATGAGTTAAACAGCAGAGTCTTGTCCGTGACCTCCACGAAGTACATCAGAGCAGCCAGCACCACACCCACATGCACTGCTGGCCACAGTGAGACATCATGGGCGGGTCAGCGCAGCATTTACAGACAGGGCAGCACAGGGGTGATACTTGAGGACAGGAAAGAGGTGTTTTGGGGCAGATGGTATGTGCACGAAGAGGCAACTGTGTTTTGGCCACTGCTGCTAGATACTGTGCAGAGCTATGGCCCTAACCCAGAAGCAAAGCAGTATCTTTGCTATAGTTATGGCTCAATCAGTGCTGGCTCTCAGCATCTGACCGCAACTCAACCCTTGTGCAGATGCATGGGAAGGTGGCACACAGTATGGTGCAGGTTGTGTGGGACAGTAAGTGCAGCTCTCAGTTCAAGCACTGCCTCTGCTGCTTTGAGGAACCAAGGAAACTACCCCTTGTAACAGGGCTACCAAGTACTGAACCCTCGAAGAAACTCTTGGTCAGATTGCAGCTGTTGCTAACCAAACAGCGCCAAGATTGCTAAGGCAGAAAGAGTGACCAGGCACATTAGCCAACTCTACCACTTTCTGAATATCAAATGTTGGCAGGTACACACAAGACTCATCAAGTAGCCATCAAACAATCATGTCCTTAGGTTACATTGCCCTGTAACGGACTTGTATTGCTGACATTCTGCAAAAGTTCAAGAGTCACTTTGAAATAGCCTGAAACCTAAATACAACAGCATATGAATGAACACAAAGATGTAGAAACCAGACTTTGTCCCCTTAGAAATGAAAAATGACCAACTGCAGGTGTGTTTTACTAGCTGAAAATCACATTTCAGGAGTACATCGGTATCGTAACAACCACAGGCAGTCCATGATTGTCTCACAAGTTTACTTGCTTCCTGCCTTCCTTCAGCTGAAGCTGCATTGGTATTTGTACACAACCCAGTGAAGAAAGAGCATACAGCAATGCAGATAGCAGCAGTTCTAGCACAGGATACATTCTGCTACCACCCTTTTTAATTACTATTTGCAGTTCAAGGCTGCACAGATTACCTCCACCCACACAAGGTAATTTGAACACTTTTATTTTGTATAACTATGTACTGACATGATGTTAACAGTTGCAATTTCAAGGAGTAGAATCCTTAGAACTGCAGTTACAGATCAAGCAGAAAAATCTCACATCTTTCCCTCTGGTTTCCTACAATCACAGAATAGCTGAGCATGAAAAGGATCTCTGGAGGTCATTCAGTCCAACCTCCTTCTCAAAGAAGGGCTAATTTCAAAGTTAGATAAGGCAGCCCAGGGCCTTATCCAGGTGAGTCTTGAAAATCTCCAAAGCTGGAGATTCCAGAGCCTCTCTGGGCATCCCACCATTTAACCTCTCTCATTATGTTTGGTTTTTTCTTTCTGTCCAGTCAAAGTTGCCCTTCTTGCAGCCTGTGACCATTGCCCCTCATCCTTTTGCTGTGCATCTCTTAGAAAAGTTGGGCACATCCTCCCTATTACCACCTCTTAGGACCACTTTTAGACCCACCTTAGGCTTCTCGTCTCTGGACTAAACAAACCTTTGTCCCTCAGCCCCTTCTTCCATGAGGTTCTCAGTTCCCCAGCCATCTTAATGGCTCAACTGCTATCACATCATATCCTTTAGCATGTAGACACACTGTACTGCTTTCCATCAACAAGGCTGAAAGGGTTGAAAATGATCCCTACATAGCATAGTGACATCAGGTGCAAGGTCCCAGTCTCTAAGTCAATTTAAAATTTGCACTAACCTCATTGAGGCCAGGTGCTCACCTAAGACATCTGCCCTTACTGCCAGAACAGAACTAAAATTCAGTTCAGGGGACTAACAGGGTGGAGACCACCTGTCAAAGATTTCTGCATTACAGAGGAAAACAGAACAAAATCAGTGATAGGGAACTGGGCAGCCATTTTCACAGGGATACTTAGCTGACACATGCTCCGAAACTGTGTTATTAAAACTAGAACAGATAATTATATGTTTCATTAGCCAGAATTAGAATGAGAATGGACTGGTTTGTGCACACAAAAAAGTGTAACTGAGAGGCTGTCCAAGATAACAAAAAACAAACCAAGATTGTTATCCAATGATATCAGTACCAATATTCTGCACTATGCCTTGTGTGAAAAATTATCTGTATCATATACTTACAAACAATATGTTGGATGAACTTACAAGTAAACAAAACTCAGATCTTATTTCCATACAGTAAGCTTAGATAGGCTTATTTGGTTTGATCTCACTGTTCAACAATAGAGGGGAACACACAGTGATACAAGTCAATGAGAATTACAACTACAACTGACCAGAATGCCAAGCTGAAACAAAGACACAATTTCTGCTTTCAGGAAACTCTGAACCAGAAGTAACATGTTGCCAAGAGAGCAGATGAAGAAGTAAAATTAATGTACTATTACAGAACTAAAACAACCCAGAGTAAGACTAAGCGGTGAGAAGGTGAGATGGGAGCAAGTCCTTCGGTTCCTACCAATACGTGTTCTACCTCAAGTTAAAGACTCCAGGCCAGAATTTCAGGCAAGGTGAATTGCTGTTGCTATACTGAAGTCATTACTTTAAATACACTGAAAGTCCAGCTTTCAGGTTGTGGCTTTTAATATGCTCCAACTTGCTTTGTTCCAACCAGACTGTGTAGGAAATTTGGATTTGAGTGGAAAGGTACAGACCTGATTCTCATCTCTACTCAGGCTTTACAATCCATGATTTTTCAAGAATTACTTTCAATTCACACTGATAAATGAATTAGTCTTTCAAATTAAAACTAGGCTTTTTCACTTAGTTCTTTTAACTTACACTCTAAGTCAGCCCATTTCGGTTTAAGAAAGCCCTATTGTGGAGGCTGTGGACCAGTCCATGCTTCCACAGGTGGGCTGGCTGCCATCTCATCTCTACACTATACGCCATCTGATACACTCTGTTAGAGACACTAAAGAAAAGTTTAATGGTTCATTATTGGTAAATCAGTATTGTAAAGGGATTTAATTTTTTTAAAAGTCACTCTGGTGCAAAAACTAAATAGAGTTAAATTCTTGACAATTCTGAAGTTGAGAATGTTTAATGTCTAAAAATAAAAACGAGAGTATAAAAATTATAATAATGTCTAAGAACAAGTTATTACCATTTTCAGGTTCTTTGTCAAAAAATACGTAAGTATGCTTTTGAAGCACACTTTTTCTGCAAATAAATGCAATGCAAATACTAGGTCCCACAAGGCCTAGTTTATAGCCCTTACCCTAAAAAGTAGTCCTAAGGATTAGCATAGTTAAGTATGTACTGTAATGTAGAGCCTGTTGTATATTCATTCACAGTGGGTATAATTCTTTTCTTAGAGACATTACCAAACCCAGCAGCAGCCCTTGTATGTAAATGGAGAGCTCCACTAGCTTGTATTTAAAGGCATCTATTATAACAAGTAATTAACATGCATGATATATTTACATATTTTTAAAATGCAGACTGTATGATAAGGCACTATATGACACATTATTTCAAAACATAAAACATCTTAGCAAAATAAATTTCCCTTTAAAATTTAGCTTCCGTGCTCCTAAAGAAAAACCTTGTAAATACATACATCTTTAAAAAAGGGTGCCATTAGTAACTCTGGCTAACTCGGCATAGAAGGAATTTCTGAATGCCCACCAGAAAAAATTAATGCTACTTCTCCCTGGACTAAAACTGGCTTTTCCCATTATGTCAAGATCTAAAAGCTCTTTGTTTTAAATTTCTGGGAAAAAAGTAGCTAATCCTTTACTAGCTCATAATAATATTTTGAGCTGTGTTATGACACTGAAACACAACATACATGCATTTTCTTGAGTGAAATCTAACATAATTTTCCAGGGCCCAAGAATCTTGTAACTGCAAAAGGAAGTCTCTCCTTAAAGAAGGTAATCAGAAAAAAATACCACAGATAATCCAATTAATTGCTGGAGCAAGGGCCTGAGAGTTGCGGTATGGATTTCATACCTAACTCTGCAAATTGCCATGATCTTTAGAATCACCAAGTCGTGATACATTTCAGTTTTCAGATCACCATGTTCAAGATATTAATGCATTTCTAGAAAGTATTTTGAAAATCTCATAAAAAATAAACTGATCAAATTTAATCTAATTTAATGAAAACTAATTTAAATATCCATTTAAACATAAGCAAAAGGTTTTTTGCTGTAAGGGTGGTTGACCACTGGAAGAGGTTGCCCAGAGAGGTTGTGGAATCTCCAACTTTGGAGATATTCAAAACCCAACTGGAGATGGTCAGGAGCAAATGTGCTCTAGATGGCAATGCTTTGAGCTGCAGGGTTGGACTAGATGATCTGCAGAGGTCTTCTCCAGCCACCACTCTTCTGTGCTTTTCCAATAATTGTATGTTTTTTAAACACTTTCAGTGTATTCCAGGGTTTTTGCTCGTAAGCCCAGAAAAATAGACTTGGAGGCACCTTCTGGCTTCAGGCTCCCCATCCTCACAAGTACTAACATTATGTAATCCCTTCCACAGATGGATCAGGCTCCATATTGTCTCTCATTAGTAAGGAATAATTCTTTTCATTTTCTGAAATGTTACGTGTCCTTGCGTAGTTTTGCAGTCAGTTATAATCATGCAGTGGTATTCCTTTTCATTGTGCAACCCTTGTGAGTAGCCTAGCTTTACAGAAGTGGTTTGTGAGCGGCAAATACAGACGTACAAGCCGAGTCCTTCATTTAAAGTCACAAAACATTGTTTAACATATAAAATTATACACCTGGATGTTAAAAGCCTGCATATTTGTGTATTTGTAGATATCACTAGTTTGGTGCAATTCTTACAGAGCAAAGTTTCAGGGAACAAAATCCATTAGCTTACTAATGTGCTGCAATACACTGTGATCACTCTGAATATTACATATACTCTTATGCGTAAACTGCACTGAATTTGTCAGATGTCTTCCCTTAAGAGAATCTTTCAGTCAGCTAAATCTAACAGTGTTTTCTATCGTCTTGCTATTTATGGATTCTTCATAATGACTCTAATACATCTTGTCCAGATAGTACTAATAAAACATATCCTGACTTCCTTTAACTGGCACTTTCAAGTTGGCAAGTTTCAAATCCCATGTTGCATTACAACTTGTATCATTCTTAGGTGTTCACACACCATCATTTGCTGCTTAACAGAAGAAACCATTTGAGATATTCACTTCACACTTCTGTTTCTACCCACATAAAAATAAGGCCACAAACCAGTCTCTTAATACTGGACTCTTACCTGATGTTCAAGATATACAGGAATATAAGAAAATAATGTGTGCAATTTGCTCCTGCTTGATGTATATCATGATTTCCTAAATCTGTTGAAAATTTGGCTGTTGAGCCATCAATTTTGAAAGCTCTGTATACACAAGAGTTCCCATATGAAATTGACTTCTGCATGATCTACGTTTTCCCATTTTTTTCGCCTTAGTCAGAAAGTTCGCAAATCTTTCAGCAGGAATGTTTTGGCACCTTCCTATTATCTATGACAACATGTCAGGTGGAAAAATGGCATTTGCAAACAAGAGGGAGCAGAATATGGGAAGATGTTATTTTTGGTGTCATTGGGAGGTACTGTCAAAAGAATAAATGTGCTCAGTCAAAGACAAAGCTATCTTAATTTTCAACATAAGAAAAGACATAATGAAGATTAGCTTCAATCCTTGTTGCCAGACACAGTTCTAGTTTCATAAAATAAGATGGTGAATGATACAACTGTATAGCAAGAGGCAAAAGGAACCAGAAAAAGGAGAGATGAACAGGTGTGGAAGGCACCTAAATTCACAGAGGTTAAAAGAATACTTTCAATCATTTCCATGTTTTTTGAATTAGGCCCTACATATATCATTTATGTTCCAGAACAAGTATGTGTCCTGGTAAAGCATTTTCTACAATGGCTGCTACGTGGCTGTGGTAATAATCCATGGAAAACATACCTTTGCTGACTCACACCAGAAACCAATTCTGAGCCGCTTCTGTCTGATGCAAAGTCTTAGTCACTACCAGTGACTGCTCTTCGGGAACACTGCTTGTACAGTTTTAGGGAAACATTGTTTTGACAGTGAAGTCTCCTCTTACAGGTTAATTTCTGTACTGGCCTTTTTTGCTTGTGATAGTGTACACGATCTCTGTTTCCTTCTGTGACACACCACTCTGTGGTTTAATTTTTAAGGCAGTTTTTCCTCCATCTCTCTTTCTCATGTGATCTCAGTCTGATAAAATGACTGCAATAAGTTGATCCTCATACTTGCATGGAGACCTGTTAAAAACAATAGAGCACATGAATCAGCTCACAGAATCACACCACACATTATACTTAATATGAAATATTTCCCGTGGAAAGTAACTGACAAGCAAATATGTGCTAAGCAATAGGACTTCCTTATTTTCTAAGTCTAGATGAATAATGACAAGTATATACAACTGCATCATATGGATTCCCAGATGAAGTATTAACATACTGACATCTTTCTCCATGTATCTTAGTTGTCATCCATTTCTTCATGCATCCTTGGTCAAAGTTTCATTTTTCCCCTTCCCAAAATACGGCAAAACTATATTGGCCATACTTAATAGAACAGAACAGAATCATAAAGTTGTAAGAAGTAAAGATGGTTTTCAGAACAGCTGCCATTAAAATACACTTTCAGCCCTAGAAAAGTTCTGTTCCATGGCATTTGCTGGACACCAACAAACAAACATTACTTTGTTTTCTATATATTATTGTTTCATTATACTGTGGTATTTCAGTTTCTATTTCAAAAGCTTCCTCTTGATGATAAGTAATTGCATGTTCTAAGATCCAAAGCAGGGTTTGGAGGAAGACATTAATTTAGCATCAGAATCAAGCAATCACAACGACTTGTTTGCTTTCAAAGACAGCATGGCACAGGGCAAAGTATATTGGGCTTTTCCCAAGTCTACTTCTTCTTGCCACAAAATAATGTAAATTAATTATTCAAAAAAAATGGCACCTTCCCATTTTCCTTTCATGTTCATTTATTCTCTAATTTTTCAATACTATATGTAGGCTAAGGCCATCCTCATCTTGTTTTGCAACCCCTATTTGACTTACATCTTGGATAACTTTTCTGACAAGCTTCCTGGGGTATTTCAGTGCTTTCTGAGACCTAACAGGTGAGTATACAGCCGTCACAGCACCAAGCCCTAGGAAATCCATTATCCTGCCTATCACCCAGCCAGAACAGTGGCGTCATCAGTGACTGTCCTCTTCCTGCTGCAGCTCCGCACCATTTCCTGTCAATTCTTCCTTTATGAACACACTAAATCACCTTCTTTCATTTTTACCCTCACTGACTTTTTCCACGTTCTGGTCATCCTCCCTTCTCTGGTTAGGGATAGACATCTTGTTACCTTGTTCCCTGCTTTCACTTCCAGTTGCTGCTGCTGCTAAAATACTCCCTTTTGCCTCTCATTATTTCACACAGCCAAGGCTTTGCATGGCTTTCCCCTTGCATTCACCTTTGGTTCCTTGTCCTTCTCTCCTTCCTCTCACTTGTGCCTCATTTTCACCCTTTTCCCATTTAATTTTCATACCTTAGTAAAGGAATTCTCTCAATTTCTCCATCTACCAAATTACTCTCACCCGTCATTCAGCTTTCCCTTCAAGAGACAATGCAGTCTTTTACAGTGACTTTTCATAGAGCTTGCTGCCAAAATGCACTACTCAACTGTACACTCCTTGGGGGAACTGTATTATTGACTGTACGGTATCTACAGTAGTTGCATAGCACTGGACAGACTGACTAAACAATCAATAACAAATCAATGGTACAGCTATGACAACAGTATTTTAGCTCTCTGAAATATAATCGTTTCAATTTTAAGTTTATTCAGTCTGAGAGATAATTCCCGTAATTAAAGTAGTGGAAACCAGAGCATCCACCAGACCAAAAGAAGTGTTCAAATGTGACGTATCGCACTTGGAATGCCTCCCTTGCTTGCATTGCTCTCTTGGGATGGGAAATAGGAGAAGGCGGCAAAACAATAAGAATAATGAATAATCACATATTTAGCAAAAACATTCAGTTTAGAGTTTGTAATTTGTACAAAAACTGGATTTTGCAGCAATTTCATTTCAAAGTGAAGATATTTCCATTTCAAGGCAATTACAATTGGAAAATATGTATTTCCAGAAAATCTGTTATCAGAAACTTTAAAAAAAAAAGGTAGTAAGTTTAAATATTTCTATTTTTTCCAAAAGACTGAAAGGTATATTGCATGAGTTTGTGAGTTACAATAGAGACCTGCTGGGCAAATGAAGGTCACTTGGATTTTTTAAAACATAAAACCTTGTTTTCTGCTAAATGACAGTGAAACACACAGAAACCACAATCAACTTTTCCTGGGTTTGACAATCACAAAAGTCCTCTTTCTGCTCCTCACTATTGACTCACACACCACTGCATCCCAAGAGACTGTGTACTCTAAAACAAGGAATGAGTAATCAGGAAAAAGATGTTTCCCCTCTTCAAAGTATTCACTAAAGCATTCACCCTTTCAAAACTTCCAAACTAGTATTTGTTTGGGTTGTAAATCTTACAGCAACAATATTGACAATGTTAACATGATCTAAACACTGTAAAATGCAAATGAAAATTCCTAAAATATAGATCAGGTCATGGAGATGTCTTCCAATATGGTGGAGGGTGGGTTGTTCTAATTTAAGCTGCCTGAGAGCAGGGTAACAGCAAAGCCCAGAAAGAACAGTCGGATTATCAGACCTGTCTCAAAAGAGAAGTATATTCTTCTACAGCTTGGGAACGGACGTTTTCTAATTCATTCAAGGCACCTTTGGAAAGAGTTGATACTATGAAAAAAGCCAAGGTTTTCAGAGAAGGAGTATTTTAGAATGCATCTGAAAAATGACTCACTGGTTTTCCCTGTCATTTTGTTTACTGCTGTGGAAAGCAGCAAAATAGTAGGTGTAATAAAGCGCACTTTGAAGATAAATGTATTAAAATGTCTACTTATCGATGGAATATTCTGCTCAATGAGCACTCCAAAGAGCTGATTTGCTACTGTAAACAATAAAAGTCACTTTACAATAAGACAAAATAATTGATTTATGAAGAAGAAACCATGGGGTGTGATTATTAAGTAATGTATTTCTTGGGAATTAAGAAATTTTTGCTGCACTAATTACTAAAATTGCTAAAGGCTTGGGTAGTTTACAGTATTTCTTAATCCTTTCAACATTTTACTCTTCAAATATCAAATCCCAACAATTCAAATATCACTGGCAAATTGGAAAGCAGAGAACAACCCTCCAGTTACTTCAGTTAAGATAAAAAAAAAAACAACAAAACAACAACACAACAGTTACATTTTATGTAAGCAGAATGGCTTGTCCTTAGGAATTCAACATTATCACACCACCCAGAAGTCCACACAAACCATAAACATCTTTGGGCTCCAAACTACCATAGGATAGTTTTTATTGATCTGTAAGTCAATACTAAGCTGGTTAGCTGGCAAGCTCATAATCACTAGAGGTAATATTTACAGTTCAGGAGATGGGGTCAATCAAGAGCTGGATGTGCATGTGTTATTTCCTACTTTCATGATAAAAAGGGACAGTGTTCAAAACACCCAATATCGACATTTCAAAAAGGAAAACTCTGAGTCAGAAGAGTCTTCGGCTTTACCCTGCTCGGCCCGCGCCAGGATTTTTGCCATAAATGAAATTTCAGAAATAATTTAGCGCTTGATACCAGCGACATTTATTACCCACGCCGAGACTCACTGTATCACACTCAATAACCGGCTCCAACTTGCCGCTCAGGTAATAGTCTGGGCAGCACCAAGTCCCACATTAACGCTGAGTGTGGCGTTACACAAAGGACTGAAATCAAGAGATGAAAAATGCCAACACGATGAAGACAAACAAAAGCCACCGCCATGGCAAAGCCAGACTGCGAAGCACCCAGCGTCACTCCCAGACTCCGGGGGAATGACGACCACTGGTCAGCCCTGAGGGGAGAACATGGCGTCTAAAGGCCAGTAACAGCTCTGGCAGGCCGGCTGCGAAGCCAAGGTGGGAAGGACTGGTCAGAGCAAACCCTAACGGCGCTTCTTCATATCAAGGAAGAGAGTATCAAGAGGACGCTCAACACTTCACCTGGAGAAACAAATCCTTCACGACGTGAAGCTGCAGGAACATGACTTGATACTCCAGCAGCCTCCAGAGAGCACAGCCCTTTGCGTCATGGTGGCTGCGGCAGCGCGCTGAGGGCCCCTTGCCTCAAGACTCCATCACGGCCAGCGGAGAGCAGGGCTTCCTCTCACGATGAGCTGGTTTGTCTTCACTCCTGGCCCAGTTGGTGGGAGAAAACCTGCTCAACCTGGGACCCCCTGGGCAGGAGCCGCTCGGCAGTAATGGCGGCTAAAGGCAGGTGGGAGGTCTAGACGCTGCCCAGCTTGCTTGGCGCCATCTTCACCCAGTCCCGCTCGCTCAGGTAAGCCGCCACACTGGGCCGTGGGGATGCCAGCGGCCATGGGGTGGCCCTTCTCCTCAGAGAAAAGGCCCAGAAGGCTCTAAGGGGGTAATAGCTTACGGCTCCGTGCCACTCCGCATCTCACAGCCACTTCAACACGCCAGCCACCCGCTGCCTCCCCATGAAGACCAGGTGGCGGGAGGCTGGTGGCTTCCATTTCCTGGAGAGGGCTGGCTAATTTGCAAAATGGCTGCAAGAGAGCGGGAGAGGCCTTCCCTCGCCAAGCGGAGGGTGGGCGCTGGCGGGGGCCAGAGGTGGCCCCAAAACCCACCACCCACCCGGGGCTGCGCCTCCTCGGGGGGCTGGCAGAAGGCTTCCCGCCACCTCCACTTCCTCGGCGATGGCCATGGGGTGGGTGGGGCGGCCATGCGGCGCCGAGGGGGCGGGAAG
>JAVJGI010000036.1:17527039-17576371 GCA_035590275.1 Ibycter americanus
GAGGGAGGGAGGGAGAAAGGAGCTGGCAGGCGGGCGGCGAGACCCGGCCACATTTTGACCTCAGGCGCCCAGTTCTAAAGCCCGAACTGCGAACAAGTCTAGCCACTCTTGCCGTGCCGGGGGAGGAGGAGGGAGAGAGCAGAAATTAACAATAAGAAGGACTGGACCCAGGTGATTTACATATCCAGCCCCGGTAAGCGGAACCGGGGTGGAAGTCTACCGTCTGGGGAAAAAAAAACCCAAACGCGACTGGACATCCTGCGCTTCTTGGGCTGGAACACCTCCTCGGGCTCCACGCTGCCCGGAGAAATGGCCGGTTGCATTGTGCTTGCCCAGAGCGCGCAGTTGGAGGGCTAGGGCAGAAACCACCGCTTTCCAGTTGGAACTGTGTGCCCATGATTAGGCACAGCTCAGCCATCGGGGTGTGCTTGGGTGTGGAGCTGCTGCTGCGGTTGGTTGGACTTGGATGTGATTGGACTTACTCTCTTGATGATCTTGATGATCAGCTGTAGGGTCTTAAGTGCAAGAAGTGGAGGATCTGGCAGGCTGCACATCAACAGTTTTTACTTTGTCATGGTCTTTCAAAGTCTTCAACAAAGGTCATAGTTAAGGGATGACGTTGCTCTATTAGGACTGTATTTTGCTGTGTGGGACACAGACCTCCACTGAAGTGAACAGCACTTGCGCCTTCCTATGTCGTGTTGAATTATTGGAAGTACATGGTGATTTGAATAGTATCATAGACCTTTTCCTCACCATTTTGCGATGTCTGTCATATTACTTTGCAACTGTAAGGATACGCATGTCAGTTGTATTGCTGTTGTGACTCTGGAGTAGCCAGTGGGAGTTCTGTGAAGAACAATTTTGACCCAAAAAAGTTAGCGATACGATTTCATATTAGTAATTTCTGGGATGCATAGGGGTTCTTTGTCTGGTGTTGTCGAAGTTTTCTTTAGATGTTTGGATTAATTCTAGAAAGAAATAAAACGAGTACCTCTTGGGCTAATGGTAGCCATGCTGGTTTAGCTCCTATTCATCATTTAAAAATTCTACTTTTTTATGATCTTTGTGTTACTAAAAGACGACGATGTTTGGCAGTTGGATGTGGGCTGTGCATCGAGTACTACTGTGTGGCATACGAGTGATGTTCCTCAAGTAGTAACCTGGCATGTAGGTGTTCTGTGAGAGAGCAGATTTATAACCCAGTTTGCAGCCAGTTTTAGGCCCAGTCACTTGGCAGGCATTTGCATGGATGAATGTGAGTCGTTAGTGCTGTAGTTCAAAGCCTCTGAATCACTTCCTTTCTTTCTTAATCCATTCAAACTACTTTTGCTTATCGTTGTAAAATATGGAAGAATTGTATCCACCAGAACGGGTAAGTAGAAGAAGTATGGCTATTCGTTTCTTGTTGTGTGAGGTGTTTGGAATGTGGCCTTCTCAATGAGGGCGGTCATGCTGTAAAATTTTCATGTGCATGTTGGACATGTGGCAAAAAGTATGTGCAGAGCTTCGGATATCAATCTGTCTGCATTTTGCATCTCCACTATGGAGTTCTCTGTGACAGAGGTCAATAGAAATGTCTGGAAAGCTGAAGAGTTTGTATGTCTGATAGGTAGCAAGTGTGTAGATGGGAGCAGCTTCATTTAGAACAGGGCTCAGCTTTGCTTCCCTGCTCTTTACTGTCCCAGAAAACCAACCGCATGAAAGGGACCTGTTAGAAAGAAGCCCTTACAGCTGTGATGTCCCACACCAGTGAGCATGTGAGATGAGTGCTTTATACTTTCAGAGCTGACACCTTTGTTCTTACTTGGATACATCATTCCTTTTTGTCCTCCTGAACAAGTAAAATATTACGCAGATGGCAGGGTGACCATTAAACAGTTTCAGGATTTTAGCTTGAAATAATTTGGGTCTGTTTGTGTAAATAAATAATTCGGGGCTTACTGTGACATTCCAAAGGTATACTACACTCCTGATTCCCCTTTGACTCCATTAGTAATAACTGAGTCCTTCAAGGATTCTTACTGAACTTCAGTAGATAAGACAATAATTACCTCTGCATTTTGGAGTATTTAATACTGGTTGCAAAATTGTTTTTGTTAAAGCCAATCATGATCTAGGAGCCATGATAAAGCACATTTAAAAGTGCAGTGTGTATTACCTACACTAACTACTCATGTTTTGGTGACATTCAAGAAACTTAAGTATAAAATTTTAAGTTTTGGAAATAGATGTACATATTTACCCTGTCAGTTCATTCACTGACAGTCATGTTATTTTAAAAGGCTTTTCAACCTTTTAAACCTGAAGTCAATTAATATCTTTATATTGAAGCAAAATAAGACCACATACAAAATAACACCAGTGTTTGGTTAACTAGGTACCTTTTTCTAGTTAGAAATGGCTTCTAATCATCTGAAATACCTCCTTTCTTTTAGGACTGTGAAACAGATACCAGTTTATTCTAGAAGCAAAAGAATACCCATTGGGAATTCTGTGTTTACTGGTGGTCGGTTCTAGATTTGTGTATTAGAACCAAGAGACTTTACGTCAAAAGAGTTACATCCATTATATGATAGAAGGTTGGTGTTAGTTTTGAAGTTTTATTTTTAAGTAATTTTTTCCCCTTTAACAGTAACGAACACTTTATATATTTTAGTGTAATTCTCAGCCTATATAAAATACTAGTTTGGCTTTGCTTGACTTCCATGTGCTTATGACTTCAAATTTTTCTGAGTGGGTGAGAGTCATGGAATATTCCTTTTTTTTTTTTTTTTTTTTTTTTCTTTTTTCCATCCCTGCTTTTTCTCATAAGAGGTAACCTGTTAAATATTAAAGAACTATGGTGCATATTACTTAGAGATAACAAACTGAAAATAAAGGACTGGGAAAAGAGTGTTCACAGTGGCCTTCAGTTAAGCAGCCCTATTTTATGATTCAAATACTCTGTTGGATGTGTTGATAGGAAATCCTCATTAATTTTGGTAACAAATATAAAGGGTAATGTGTTTACTCTTAAATACCAAGTGTGTGGATTCACATTAAAGTTGTTGTCTGCCATTAGAAGTAATATTTTGTATTTTCCATGTACAACTTAGTTCTCAAATTATCTGAACCCAAATAGTTCTCTCACAAAGACTCTGGTATTAAAAGTGTATGAGATGGCTTTAGAGGGGAGAAAAATTCAATATGAACAGTGCACCTAACTTTATTTTTCCTAGCACAGGGCATCCCATTGACTGCGATAAAATTCCCCTTTATTGATGAATATATGAATCAGTTATCAGTATCACAGAGATGCTCATGAAGCTGACTGATGCTATTTTTTATTTAATATTTTGGGGGTTTATATACAATGAACACAATTAGACATTCAGGAACAATGATGTTGACATCTAAAGTCTTATTTTAACATTGTGTCAGATTATATTACAACACCTTAGGTAAGTGATCTAAAGATTATAGCTAAATCTCTGGAGGGGACTGTCACATGCATGTAGTTCTGGATCACAATAATAAAATCAGTCTTTAAAACTCAGCAATTTTTGCATTGAAGTGTTGCTCTTTGTGGAAAAGTGACATTTTAAAAAATGGCATCTTCTCACTGAAATGATACAATGCCCATGGATAGGAGGCTTGCTCACCATAGTGACAGGTTTCAATTAAATCTTAGTCTGTTTATGCAGCTGTATAAGAATGAGCTACAGTTTATTTTAGCTCACGTAATCTACCAGAAAGATAATGTATTTCCAGATGAGTTACAACATCTCCCATTTATACCTGCACTCAGGTACCAGCAAAGTCAAAACTTGAAGATAATAATGGTGCTGTTTGGCCTGCTGAATCCTTATTACATGTGGAGACATGCAAATGGGAGAGAACACAACTGAACTTTTGGATGCTAGTTTTGGTTTGCAGACGCAGTTAAGAAAATCTTTGTTTTACAAAGTGAGGAAATGCATTTTTGAGCATTGTGGCTTTCTATCTTGCATCTCTTACAATGAAGTCACTTTTTAGAAGAGACACATACTTAAACCTGCTTATTGAACTGGAAAGCAGAAATTATTTTTAAAGTATTTCACACATGTATCTTCTAAGACAGAGGTCACTTGCAAGAAGATGGTATGTCTAAGTAAACGTTCCTGTTTCTCAATTTAAATCAACCTCTTTATTGATATAACAGTTCCATGGTGAAGGAACAAAACTGATTTCACAGGCAGAAAATAGTGACTGGAAGGAGAATCTGGGGAATACAGAACAGAGTTAAGCACCTACTCCTCCTGTAGAATGGCAAGCCATGGATGCAATGCTGATTTCAGTAATATGGGGCTTGTGCCCACCAGCTAAGCAGCTGGTCATCTGTAACACCTTATTTATTTGGGGTTTTTAGTTAAAAATGCTTTACTAACAACTATTGTGAAGAATCAGCTATTTATCTATACACTGTCATTGATCTATTTTCAAGATCAGTATTTAGAAGACACCTTATTTTGAGGACAGTTGACCTGCAAGCATATTACCCTCAGTCAGTAGAATCTAGAAGTCTGGTTGCTTGATGGAAGTTTTCAGGACTCTACTCTAAATGAGGTGTGATTTGCAGCACAGACAATATTCTTCAATCCTAAACTGGACAATCATCTGGACAATAGATTAAACTGAGGTATAGACCAATATCAAAGAGTTAACCTGAGGTCCCTTCTGCCCAGGTTTTGCAGTTCTTTAGATTAGAGATACTGAGTGATTATCAAAATCGTAACTGGATAACTCTGGCAATATTCATTACCTTGCTAAGAAATTCCAGTGTCCAGCCGCATACGGAACATTACAATGCACATAATGACTGTCTTGTTTACCTACAACGTCACTCTGTTACCACGATTCCAACTTCCTCATTACATTGTAAACTGCTTGGCATTTTTTGGGGATACTGAAAACCCATTGATTTCTTATGGGTGTAACAGTTTTGTTACAATCTTGAGTAAGTGTTTTATCAGGATCAAGTGTAGTTTACTTCAAGGTACATGTCATAAACATGGTCCTGCTTGGAAGAGCTCCTAAAAATACACTATGTATCACACTTGAAAGCCTAAGCATTTGCAGTGAAGACTTCCCCACTACCAAAGACACTGAACTGAACATGCTTCCCTTCGTTGTCCAGTTTCAGTGTTCATGCCTATCTGAAGATTAAAATGATGTAAGTTTTTGTAACACTTTCTGAATGACAAATACAGTGCTCTGCTTTGGGCTGGTCTTTGATTCAAAATGAAAGTCCAGCAATAAAGTCATTGTTTAGTAATTGTTTCTGAAAGCTAAAATATTTGGAGAGAGACAGTTCAAATAATGGCAAAATTTAAACGTGGTCTAATATTGAAAGAAATTGGCTAATTATTTTTTTTAAATCAATGGAGTAATTGTGATGGCCAGCTATGTTGTAAATAGCATTTCTTTGTCCATTCATTTGACTTTTAGCAGTATTACAGTTTCTTGGCTCTGTACATGTACATCAGTGCAATCCCTTTTTGTTGTTCCTCCTTTCTCATATATTTTTCAGACAATTTCTGCTGCACATTTTATGACACTGGCAAATAAAGATTAATTAAATAGTTAACTGTTCTTTGAGTTTAAACTATTAGAATATAATATATCAAACAATTTAAAGTGACATATTTGCAATGTAGGGGCAATTAGTAGTGAGGTATGTGAATGCTGGTTTGCTTTACATTCATGCAAGTAAGAATATTCTGTTTTTGACAAAAGGCAAATCATCCTTTTGGCGTGTTGAATAACAATGTCACACTCATTGTTATTATCAAAACTTTAGGCTGGTAATATTGCAAAGCTGAAGGGAAATACACTTCAATTGGTTTTCTTCTATTACATAGAGAAAATGTAGATTCCAATACTATTTCAATACTATCTCATTATGAGTCATAATATAAAATATTGTTGCAAATCTATTGGGTCTCTCAAAACTTTCACAATGTTTTGGATTTCACAATGTGTAGGAAAAAATTATTCTTGTTGCAGCTTACCAAAGAAGGGGAAATAGGTTGACTCCTGCAAAATTGTACACAGTAGCATCATGATCAGTAGACTACAACAAAACACTAAACCAAAAACAGCATTGAACACATCTGTCAGACACTTTTCTTTGAAAATACGAGTTGCTCCACTTGGGCTTTGCTAGATTTCTCATAGACCAGCCAGAAAACTCACAGCCCATTCCTTCAGAGGGGCAAAACAGGAACAATGAGCATATTTTCTTCCATAAGGCACTTCACTTATTTAGATTTTGTGGGGTTTATGTGAAATCATCTTACAATGATGTAATCATTAACATGTGCTCTGCACCCAGTGGGTTAAGAAGGGATACAAGGGACTACACACCATGAAGTCTGAGCTCCATTGAATGCAAATCAGTAGCACCTATAAAAAGAAATAGAATTAGAGGATATGTGTGAACATGTCTTGGTTTGGAGAAGGGTTAACATGAATTTTTAGAGAAAATGCACATCTCACAGAACTCTTAAGTCACTATCCGGATAAGAATGGCTCTGCCTGGTGTAAATGGATTTTCAAAAAACCTTCTTGTACGATCCCACAGGAGCAGCTGCTAATGAAACAAAGCAGTGGTCCAGAAGGTTGGGTCATCTCTTAGACTACCTGGTTCACAGCAAGGAAGCAATGAAGGGTGGCTATGATAGAATTTCCAAACATCAGTACTGGGACCTGTGTTGTCATCAATTATTTGAAAATAATCACATTTATTTCTGCTAATTTATAGATGATTATTAGCATTGTCAAGAGAAAGGTTGACAGTGAAGACCTGGATGACAGCAGCTGAAATTCGGTGTTTATAAATGCAAGCTAATGATCAAAGGAAAAAGAATCCTGATTATGCATGCATAACAATGAGCCCTGAAGAAGCCGTTACTATTCAGGAGAGATCTTGGAATCATTACGGAAAGTTTTTGGGTGTGTCCACATCAGTATTTTATTTTGGATCAGGTGTGTGCTTTTGAAGTGAATCTCCCTGTGATCTCCGTTTACCACAGCTCTGTTGGCATCACAGAACTGTCTTGGAGAGCAGTGACCACACTCCCTTCAGATGAAACTAGACAAGAAAATGTGTTCCAGCTCCTAAAGGGTGTCCGGTCCATGGGACCAGATTACTGCTTATCAGAGGTAAACCTCAGGCAAACGGAATTTTGCGTGTTATTAAAAAAGCAATTGAGAATGAAACAGAAGATGATGATCATCATCATGTTGCTGGGGAATACTATTGTGCTTCCATATCTGCAGTACTGCACCCATTTCAAGAACACCACTCTAGAAGTAATGCAGAGAAGGGCCAACGGGGTGTTGCACGGTATGGAATGGCTGTCAGTGAAGAGACACCTTATAATAACTTTCTGGCTGGCAGAAGAACTGATCGAGGAAGATATGAATGGTATGGAAAAGACAAATAGGGGTTGATTAGTTAATTCGGCACTGAATGCTATTTCTCATTGTGCAAGAAAAGGCGTGCTGCAAATGATTAGGCAAATGAAGTACTTCTTCACAGTACTTAAATCTTGAAACTCACTGCCATGGGATGCTGTGGAAGTCAGAACTGTAAATGGTTTCAAAGAATGGTAAAACACCTTCTTGAAGGACAGATCCCTTTATACATTTCTGCACCAAAAAAATCTTCAAACTGCTAATCACCAGAACCTAGGGGGGTAGAGCAAGGACAGCCCTTACTCTACAGATGCTGTTTCCTAAGCATCCAATACTAATTTCTACTAGAACATACAACATGTTGAGCAGAATGGACCTTTAGTCTGACCTCGTATGGCAGTTCTTAGTTTGGTACTTACTACAGTCATTAAACAAACATAGGTATTGACTAAGATGTTGATATGGTCTGCAGGGATCACAAACATACTTGCCTTACAAGTTGTATTCTGGTATTCTAATTGCTAATCACTGTCAATTAGTATCCTTGCAAACTAAAGGACAAATCAGAATAGTGGGTTCAGATTCTGACACAGAAAAAATCAGTTTCTGTTTTAGAGACCTCACAGTCTAGACTTCTAACAAGATGCAACAGGTGGTAGAAGCAAACTAAAGAGCAGAAGAAGGGAGGAGGTGATGAAGTAACATTGGATCAAACGTGCATAATAAAACCGGAAGTTTTGGCTCGTTGCCGTAGCCCTGGCTAGTAACTGGGGTAAAAGGGATGAAGGTAAACTAGAACACATTTGAGTAAATACATGGAATGAGGCAAATGATTAAGTTAGTAATATTAGAAAGTTATATTAATGTAATAAAATGTTTCTAATGGACAAAACCAGCTTTCTCGTACTTCTATGAGAAAAGCATTTCAGCATCTAAAAGGGTTTATCCACAACCTTTCTATATTTACATTTTTTTATGGTCTTCATAGGCTTCCTTAATGCTGTACAGGGTTGTTAATACACATTTATCAATATTGAAAGGCCTTTCCTGAATATACATTAAAAAGCTACTAACTTTTAACAAACGCATCAAGTTGCCACCGTGTTGGGTTTTTTTCCAGAAGTGTTGTTTACTAATATACTGAAATATAAAGTCTAATTTCTAACTGACCAGCTCAACTTGTCCAATTCTTTCACACATACAAAATTTACTTTTTTTGACATCACCTTGCTGTCATTGCAATGAGCAGTGCTATTGTAAACTGTTCTCAGATGTCAAGCGAACTACAAAGGAGAGGGCTTTGCTTATGTATCTTACTAGTCTTAGTAATAAGAGAGATACTACAGAATAAAGGGTGACATTACAGAGGGTTTTTTAAAAGACTTTTTTTAAAAGGTTTTTTGAAAGACAAAAACTTGTTTGTCTATGCTAACGGACTTTGCTTTAAATGTTCTACAGTTGGAATCTGCTCTAATAGTATTTTTTAAACCACTAAATCATTTCCCTTTTTGGAGAAGGGACTGTTTTGCAAAATATAAAAGCACATTATCACATTAATACACCTGATGAGTTTGTCTTTCATAAATCTTTTTGTGATAGGTTTCAGGTGCTTTAGCACAGGAAATCCGACAGGAAAGGTGCAGGGGGATTGCTGCTAAATATGGTTCACGTGGAAAGAAAATGCACGGCAGTGCTTGCTAGGCTTCTAAATGGAGTCTGAGACTTAGACTGCAGGGATGTTGATCACAAAGTTTTTTGGTGATTAACGTAAGGGAGGAATAGTGGACTCCAGTGCAAATGTGACTGCATGAATTTAGGATGACAGAGCATTAGAAAACCTTCCTTGATGAGAATTGATTGAACTTATCTCTACCTAAGCAGAGGAAGTAGCAACCTTTTAGGTTCAGCAATGGTACAACGTAACAGTATATCTTCAAATTAAATTGGAATGTGACTCAAGAATCAAAATCCATACGAGGAGGGTGATGGAAACTTTCTGGATCCCGAATTATAGGGAAAACTACATTTATGTACTAAAATGCCTTCACGTGACTCGAGGGGAAATAGCCCAGAAGTTCTCGAAGGGATAAAGACTGGCTGATAAGGAGCAATTAAAACTTGGTGATTTGACTGCAGTAACTGGAAGCAAGACTGTAATAGGGTCTGGGCGCACAAACTCAAGTTTGTCACAATCCAAAAATATGAAAAGTTGAAAAGCAGCTTCCACTCCTGTGTAATTAAACATTACCACTGGTTCATCATTTTCATCTGTGCTGAAAAGTCAGAACCAATGTACTATAACAGTCAGAAAAGGAGATGGTAGAGGCAGTGAGGAACTTGACAATGTTTTGTCCAAGTATTTACTATTACTTACAATACATAATAGTATACAGTATTTGTATAGTCAGCAAAATACACCATAGTATGGAAACACTGATAAAAGTAACAGGAAACTGAAAGAATCAGTAGGTGCCAGCTTCAGCTTTTTGGTAGCAGAAGAGGTGAAATATTGTTGTTTGGTTTTTGTTTTTCCAGTGGAAATACAAAATGACTACTTTTCTGTCTTTATATATAAAATCAAAGTGTGAGGCAGGCAATTAAATAAAAAATAGACAATTCAGGCTGCAAACCTTTGTAAAGCTGAATGTTCCCTTTACTTACTTTTATGGCTTGATAATGTCTTATGTACAATAGAAGCCCTTATCATCTGTACACTGATGACACACAAAAGATGCAAACACCAAACAAAGCATACAATAAAATACAAAAAAGTATTTGATAATGTATTTTTACATATACCAGGGAAATAGCGGCTCTGACTTTACACCCAAACACTCATGTTTCTTAATTAAATAAAAAAGGTGAGGCCAGCTTTTATGGCCTTCTCACTGCTGCATTTTGTTTGCCTCTTGGTGTCAAGAATGGCAATCGTCAGTGAACTGTGGGAATTGTGGGTCCCTCAGAGCAAAATTGTTCAGCATCAGGGGGCTGAGCAATGCCTTCAGAGATTTGGATCAGCTCCTTCCTCTGACTTCCCTTTGGTTTAGGACCTGTTCTAGCATTTTGTATGTAATGCTGTTGTGTTAGTGCTTCTAGGGAAGCTGAAGTATAAATACACCATCAAACTACAAGGCAGGCAGACTGCCTGTGTGACCTGATGGCAGCTCAGGAGTATCAGAGCGCTCTGCTCCTCCTCACTCAGCAAAAACCATTTGGGAGCCATTAGAAGGAGACTCGTCCACCACCCTTCTGCCATCTTTCCTGCTGCCTTCTTACCAGCAGCAGATGACTTCCAGTGCCTTTCCCATGCACTGGTGTCAGGCAACAGATTAAAGCAGGAGTGCCAAGGTGGCCTTGTCATCTCTCCCTGCTGACTGAGGCCTATGCAAGCAGTATGTTGTACAGCGTTTATCAAGTGGATCAAGATAACAAAAATTCCAAACTCCAAGGAAGACACCCTTTTTTTTTTTTTTTTTTTTCATTGTACACATCACAAGCTTTGGATTATTATTCTTATCAATCTTTCATTATACTGATAGAATGCGCTCTCATTGAAGAACAGCATGGCTCAGCACGTGGACTGCCTGTTGTAGTTCATAATCTTGTATGAGCTGTTGTTCTTGCTGCCTCAGAAAGTTTCAAGGAATAGCTAAAAGAATTGGTGGAAGACTGCTGCTTCTTCCAATTGAATAACGTGTCCCCTAGCTTTGTCAGGAGCACCACAAAAGATGCCGCATCTTTTTCCTGCATTGTTTGACCATCCTACACTAGCTTTCATACATTACATTACTTACAGTATTTCTAGTGAGTGCCGGTGATACCACATTTCTCGCCCTTAGAAGCAGTATCAAGTATTGCAGTGTGTGCATGGTTACCGCTTATTGACAAGCTACAGTGGGCAGTGATTTGAATTGTTCTGCAGCTGTGCTGCTGTTATTTTTTGTGCTTCATCCACTCATATCAAATACCACTGACAACCTACTCTGTTCAGAAGACAAAGGCAAGTCTCCTTTTAATGTGAACTGGACCTTCTATTTGTACCATGAAAGATGCAGTTTTCCTCTGCAGCTATTAACTGCTGCTCTTGTAGCCTATTTAGTATACAGGGGAAAAAAGTCTTGCTTACTGATCAATTAAGGTGTGTAAACTACTCTTCTATTTTGGATATGTAATCTGCATTACTGTTACATCTTAGAGTATCTGCCCTTTGATTGTCTACATTCTGTTTCAAGATACGTGTCCAAAGTACAGTTGACAAACCAAGGACAGCATTCTTTAGTGCTGCTTAATCTGCAAGCCACAAGGCAGAATTCCTTAGGTAACTGAAATAATTTCTGCCTTAACATAATGCTTCTGTAAAATTTCTAGATTCCTTTATTAATTCTAGGTTTTTGTGCAGCTCAGAACAGCTCTAACAGAACTGTCCCTAAACATCTTTCTTCCTTTGTGTCCAGCTGCCGTTGCTCCTATTACCACCAAAAGGCAGCCATTCCAAGATCACAAGCATCTCCAGTAATCAAAAGTTGCAGTCTAGTGGCAGTTGGTCTTTCAAAGTGCAGGGTTATGCACTGAGGATGTTGTTTAGAACTGAGAAGCACAAAGGTATGTTTTGGATGTGTATTTTAATGCATACACTTTTACAGGCATCGAGGGGATATCTGGGGATTGCCTACAGATATTTAGTATTTGATATATCACTTATTCAAGATTTGGAAAGTACTTGAGTAGTAAGCCTCAGGGTTAGCAGAGGAACTGCATGATAAGCCTTAGATCTCATGGAAGAACTGATAGAAAGACCTACCTTTTCATTCCCCCTCTGATTATACAGCAGTGTAATAGGGCTTTGCAGTGACAGATGCAGTGTTAACTGAGGGAGACAGAGGCTAAACCAAGGCTGTTTTACAGTCACTTTTGTGGGTGTGGGTTTTTTCTTTTTAAGTGACTAGTCTTCAGCTCGGTTTCTGAGAAGGTTACTTGAACCTCTGACTCAAACAGAGACATCTCTGAATGGGGTAAACCAGTAGCTGCAGCACTTCTGGGACAGAAACTGCAGACTGTTAGGAGCATGTTCCCCTTTGCAAACATGGTGGCAGCTGCTTTCGATCTGTGGTTTCTCGCTGCTATTTTGTGAGGGAATCACACTCTCTGAGTTTCAAGAGCCACAACAGAGAGTAAGTAAAGCTGTGGCTCATTTAGGACTGGGTGTTATTTTAATGAGCTTAATAAATCCTATATAGGACCGAGAGTTTCTTTGGAGTTGTCAGTCCTGCAAAGCAGCGCTCTCAGGCTGACCTTTAAGCCGTGTACACTATAGAGCTCTAAAAAACTGCACCAGTTCTATGCTGCACCAATTTCAGTAACATCAGCATCCCTAGTGTAAGTAGCTCACCCGCTTTAGCAGCTGTTTTTGGCATCAAGTTGATCAGACTTCTCTGAATAGAGTTTAAATGACATTGTCCTGCAAATGGCTCCCACTGCCCTGGGTCACCATGTTTGCAGATGTTCACAGAAGTCAGGGAGGTCCATACTCATATAGAAAAAACCTGATTTGCTTTGTGAAATAAGTACCCACGGAAGATAAGGAGTTGGCATTTTTGTCAACCAAACTCATCACATGATTAAAGCTGAAACGTTCATGAATGTTAATATTGTTCTTGTAAACCACGAATGGCAAGGATTCGTTTCATGTGCAGTATGGACACTGACCTTCAAAGGGCAAAATTCATTGCAGCATCATTTATCTCACTTTTAGCAAAGCAGGGTGGAAGGAGATCTCCCAAGTTATTAATTCTACAGTCATGGCTATCAACTCCTCATCAGCCACATCATATAATCGCTGTCATCAAAAGAAATGGATGTCTGTAACAGATTCAGTCTGACAATAAGCAGTGTTCTCACCCTCTCCTCCTAAAGTTAAAGGTTGCTTCTGGAAACGATTTCTAACACCTATGTCCCATAGTGGTTAGGACTGAAAATGCACTGGAGGAAAGACTCAGCCAGCCAGCAAACTCTCAGGCCTTCTCTGCAGAAAAAACATTCACCATAGAAACCTAAAAATGACTCAGGGCGATGAACTGGCATCATTTTAAAAGTACTATCACACCTATTTTCTAGCTACAGTACAGTTTTATTAATGGGCATATATTGTAAATTATATATTCTTGGACAGTCTACTTTGGAATCCTTAAACTATAAAATTACTTCTATAAAATTATTCCAGTGCGCTTTAGTACCAAAAGCTGATAAATATGGTAGATATACCAAGAAAATTAAAAGCCCTAGGGCTAAATATTTTTATAAAAGTCATTTAAAAAACAGAACTTCAACTAACCAAGTTGACCTTGCTCGTTACAGTCCTGGAGGTTTGGTTGTGCATAGCTATGATATAGCACTGCTTAAATAATGTATCAGAATCTACCAGTGGTGTAATGCTTTGTGACTTCTGTTAAGACAAAATCTATAGCTTTTGACTCCGATGATTAGGGTAATGTCTGATATGCTAGGTTCTGCTGTCACTTGCAGGAACATAGTTTATATTAAAAAAATTAATGCTAGCCTACTATTCGGTAAAGCTGTCTTTCCCTTCTTTTTTTACGAAGCCTTTTGAAAAGGTTTTCAGATATCTAAAACCAAAGGATACCTGAGGGTCTGGCCCTTAAGTGAAAATATTCACAACTTCCTGGAATGCTCATAGTGCAGAAGGCTGTGGCTCTTTCAGGAAAATGAAGGCATCCTAGAACATGGCAGAGTTGCTGTACCTTTCCTTATGATAGATCTATGCTGCTCATTTTTGTGTGTATGTAGCTCAAGAAAGTAGTACATCTCCCATGTGACATACAGGTAAGTCAGTCACTTTACCAGCAGGGACATAGAATGTAAGCAGTATGTACAGTGATTTCAAGATCATTCCTAATCCAAACTGCATGTTCTACTCGGAAGGCGCTAAAGCACTTCCTGTGTGCTCAGCCCTGCTCCATGCTCTTCCCATCCCACCCCCTTGTGCTGCTAGTGGAATTTGGCTGGATGTTGCTGGCTTTGTCTTTGGAAAGTCATTTGGCAGCCCTGCAGCCCCGCTGCCCATCTCTGGCTTTCTGGCACCCGGCTGCCTCTCTCTGCTGCCTCTGTGCATAGGAAAGCCTGGAGAGTAAGACAGGTTGTCCACAGCTGAGTCCACAGAAAGCTTAGCTTCAAAATTAACCTCAATATGTATAGCTTTCATGTAGGCTACAAAAGTATTACAAGGACAGGGAAGTGTAGCTTATGTACTTAAATCAGTGAATGAATATCTCACTCATACTCAGCTGCCCTGGACTACTGAGCTCATGTACCACTAATGCAAACTACTGACTGAATTTACCCCACGGAGTTCCCTGATCTCTGAAATGCAGAACTGCCTTATTTTAGTAGAAATTGATTCACTAGTCATGAATTTCATTTGAGAAAGTCATGTAATTTTGGGTTCACTGTCTGCTCTAAAGTGACAGCAGTTCTTTTACACACCCTAACAGTCTCAACAAATTATTTAGTAAGTTTGAGATTGAGAAGAAAATACTGTTACTTCTTCATTTCCCACAACACAGTTTATGCTGAATCACTTGTGCCTAGTGAATGGTTTCTCAGGTCAGCAAAGCCAACTCCTTTCTTGGTTTTGGGCACATGTATCCAAACGATACCGATCCTTTGGATAGAAAGACTTGAATGTACTTTACTATGGTAAAAAAATATACAAACCAGTAAACTCAAAGTATTTAAACTCTTCCTTTACATTTGATTAGCGCTTTATATGTCTGCTTTCGGAACATTTCTGAATGTTCTGTTTTAATTTGCTTAATTAGTATTTTTGAATTCATAGCATGTGTTTTTAAAAAACGCAAACACTGAAAAATTGATTTTTTTAAAGGTAGAATATTAAATTTTTACAGCATGTGTAACTTTCATATATGACTTGTTCTTAAGGTTTTGTACTTATATAGTATTATTACTCCAAATAAATTCAAATAAATATTTAGCACTTGAATTTTTCACAAACAATTGAGGATGTTGTTGTCCTATTTCAGAAAGGGCACAGCTTTATGCGGATGTAAAGCAGTTTGTAGACAGATGTGGGTAATTATATAGTTGTATGCAGTGATCCAGTATAGCACAAGGAAAGGCTGTTCTCTTTGTCCTTATGACTGAACACATGGGTACAGACTTAAGACAATAAGTAGTAAACTTTTTGCATAGCAGGAATAAAACTGGGGCACAGAACTGAACACTGCACATCTTCCTTACATTTAATTTTTCCTTCTGCTCTAGTCAAAATTGTGCCACCTTTAAGAGATGCATTATTTTTCTAAGCAATAAAACAAAGAAAATAAGTGACATATTCATCTGGTGAATGCAGTTGTTATAGTCCTGCACTTCATAAAAATGTTCTCCCTGAAAATTATATGAAATAATGTGAATTCAAACTTTAAACACAAGTGATGAACCCTAACACTTAGGACGAAGTTTTAGAATATGGCTTCTGTAGCAGCTACAAATTTTAGACAGAGCCATCACATTAGCACCCAAATTTTACAAAACTTAAATATGGAGACCATCTGTTCAGTTAGCTGCAATCTACTTTGCAGGATTTAAGGTTTGGAAAATGAAATTAGCTAACAGATATAAAAGGCACCAGTGGCTGGAAGTTTACCCTTCATAAAGTAGAAATGAGATGCACTTTTTAACATTAAGGTTATAGCGCAGTGCTATTTATAGCACTGAGAAAGATTCACTAACAGCAATGGTGCATTTTCTGTGAATCACTTCAAATTAAGATGCGATGATCTTCTAATAGGTGTGGTTTAACTAAATCAGAATTTGGGGCCTGGTATGGAACTGCTGAATGAACAACATGCCTGTGTAGCCCGAGACATGCTAGATGGATATAACTGTCCATTCTGGCCTTCAAATCTGTGAATCTGAGCCTGTAAGTAATGTCATGAAAGACAAACAAGCCTGGGCCGTGATACTGAAAAGGAACATAGGTTCCTCATAAATGAAGTGGTGTTGGTACTTCTTCAGTGCCGTGGTATATAAACCTTATTTTAGATCTGTATTCTAGTTTTATTCTATTTTTTTTCAAAATGTTATCAAGACACTAAAAAGTTTGAGAGCCACAGAACAATCATTTGTCAAAAAAAAGAAAACCTGGGTGACATTGAAAGAAATTTTGTGATATCATATGTCATTCACTCTAGAAGGTCACTATTATTTTAATAGTTTTGTATTTTTCATTTTTAGACTATACTATGCAATAAACACCTAAAATGCTAGAAAGCTGAAACTCAAACATGCAGAGTCTCTTTCGCCATTATTATTAGAACATCTGATGAACAGGATCTTACTAGCTTTTTATTTTAAACAGCGGTTAAAAATCTATAGTTTTGAGAAAGGCATGGTGACCAACTGTTCGAGAATGAGTTCTAGTGTGTGAATAACTGCATACCACTCTGATGTAGTAGAAATTTTCAGTACTTTTTACTGTTACAAATAACAAATTATTTCAGACTCTAATTCTCTAGAATTATAAATTTTCTCACTGTACATGCATCGTATTTAGATTATCATTGGATGCCATTCATTGAACAATGCCCACAATTACTCACCTAAATAGATCTCATGATCCTGACTTATGAGTCCCGTAACTAGACAGGCATTAGACAGGGGAAAGAACCTAGATCCTAAAATACAAACTCTAGGGTAGAGGAAAGCCTAAAAAATGTCTTTGCTCTCTAAATATCTACCATAAAAAAACTCAAGCCAAATAGCTTTGTATGTTGAAGAAAAAAATGCAATTATGTTCCTTACACAATGCTGAAGTAGCTTATTGATTAACTTGGACAGGACTCCCCATTGCTAATACGTATAGTATTACGAAGCATTTAAAAAATAAGAAAGTACATCATCAAACAACCGAAAGTGGAAGATTTCAGACATTTTCATTATCTTGAATAAAACCTATTTGATATTATATGGCCATCAGAGGAATTTACTAAACACCTCAGAGTGCTCATCTGAGTAAGGAGAATTTCCAACAACATATAGGAGATGTACAGGTGATTCATATACTTTGTTCTCCCTTACTGTCACCTTCAGAAGACTCTAGCCATTTAGAGGGAAAGTGAAGAACGTTCTATTCATTTTTTCCCCAGTGGCTGTCATCTGACTAGCACATACCCTTACATGTGTTGTAAAATACCTGCTTTCCTTTAGAAGTAATTCACAGGTGCGAACTTGCCTCTTAAAATCTGCACTGACTATTTGTAATTGTGTGCATTAAAGGAATCAACAAGGCACAAATTGTAAAGATACTGTAGCATACAGTACTGCATGTGTTGTATTTGCCCTGTACTGCACGGTGCATATTCTGAATACTGCATGTGACATTCAGCAGCGATGGGCAAGGTCTTTTCCAGAATAATGTCGAATTTTTATACTGCAAAACTAACATATTTGTCTTTCGGGCACACTAAGCAATCATTAGCCCTTACCTGACCGACACCCTATACTAAATTTTGTGATTAACATATTCTGACCATTTAATTGTAAGCACAAGTAACACATTATGGCACACTACATATTAAAGGAAAGTGCTCACTGCTCCAAACTCTACCTGTTACGCTGTTAAATAATAGTAATGATCATTAGTATCGATTTAGTAGGATAGATTTGCATGGTGCTTTGTAACTATGAAAATAACATTTCAGAGTAGTAATTGGGGAAGTACATACTCTCTAGGGAAATTCTTTGATTATTTAAAGGCAAACTGTCAGGTTTTTTAAATCCTTCTTCCATGACCACCTGAAGTTTCTTGGTTTTTTGGAATTAAACTAAAACCATTAACCATGTGAATATCTTCTTGAAATCTTCAAAGCATCAAAACAAAATACTTCCTCATTATTATTATCTAGAAGGCAAGTTCAGTTGCATTCTAGATACCCTATTAATCCCTAAAAAGTTAATATCTCTAAAAATATTCCGAAAGGATGAGGTTTATGTTCCTTCATTAGGCTACAGCTGGCAAGCATAATAAAAGTAGTATTTATGAGTATTTCTGTTGAAGTAGTAAGACTAGAACACTCCTCCATCATCTGTGTTACTATTTATTTCTATGTTATTTTTTCTGTGTATGCCTTTGTACACAACTGCTCTTTGGGGAAAAAGAAAGGTTGAAGTGTGATCAGAAAATGCTTATGTAATTCCAGAGCCACCTAATCCAGGTGGATACTTTTTCCCAGCACAAGGAAATGCGTATTCATCTTATGAGTCTCTTACCCCTCCCAAGTATGCTAGGAACCTCTTGGTCTTGTCAGGACATTATACTGCATAATCTGCTACAGAACTGCTAAATACAAGCAGCAGCTAGCACAAATACTAAACGCAGATATACAGCACAAGTTAATCTTGCAGTTTTTTCCTATTTTTATATTGCTCACTTGGCTTCAAAATACATTTGCTTCATCAAAATTTTCATTTTGTAGACTGCTGTACATAAAAATTATTTCAATGCACCTTTCCCATTTTCAACACCAGGTCTGAAATCACTTTACAGACAGGGTGTTCTTTTCAGATAAGGCACATAAAAATGAAGAGAACAGCTGAGGTGGTGAGGAGGACTAGAAACAGAAACTCAGACTTCGAAGCCCCATTAAGCATCCTGTCCTGTGGACCATTCTGTTACTCTCTTAGCACAAACCTCCAGGATAGGTACAAGAACTACAAGTATATTTTTATTAGCATGTTTCCTCTTATCTTTGTGGTAGATGTATGCTGCGTTATCCCTCTTATCCCTGTCTTTAATTCCTTCATATTGGATGAAGAGCAACTCTATAGCTGCTATCATGGAGCATACACCAGCTGGTTCGTACCAGTTCATATCATGGTTCATACCCCAACTTGGCACATTCCTTGCTCTGCTTATACCATAAATACTGAATGTTCATAGAAACACTGAAAATACGCTGAATAATTACTTCACAATGTATCTCGTATTAAAAAAAGTCCATTTGATGACTAAGAAAATGTTTTTAACCTTGTGATTGGCTGACCTTGGTCATCCAATGCCTCTCTCCCTTGTACATCTCAGAGTAGATTGCTTTTGCCCTGTGACCTGAGAGTCAAGAAATCCTAATGGTATCAGGTCAAGGAAAGAAGGAAATTCAGAACTGCTTGTGGGAAGCTCCCTTCCAGCTGCCTGGTAAATCTAAACTCAGCTTATTTGAGTCAGTTCATACACCCACTTCCACAGATTGCATAGAACTCGGTTTTCCAAACGGAGCTGCTTTTGCAAGTGGGAAAGAATTAATAAAGAATTTTTAGTAAATATTTTAGGCAAAAGTTATCCATCATAGAATCATAGAATAATGTTGGTTGGAAGGGACTTTTGGAGATCACCTGATGCAACCCCTGGCTTAAAGCAGCACCAACTTAATTAGGTTACTCAGGGTTTTGTTAAGTCAAGTTCTGAGTATCTCCAAGGGTAGATCCACAGCCTCTCTGGACATTTGTTCCAGCATTTGACTACATGTATAGTTTGTGCTAGGGATGATAGCGAGGACATCAGGAGATTATTATGGAATCATTAGAACCAGAAGACTAATTAGGTGAGAGATTGATAAAGGTCTCTAACAACTTATTAGCTATTTGTTAAAACTCCTGTTTGTAATTTCATAAACCATTTGCAAGTGTGATCTTAGTATTAATTGTGACTCAGAGATTTCTTATCCTAAAGTGTGAATTTAAGGTTCCGTTCGTAAAGTGTCTGGAAAGCAGCATGGATGCTGGAGCACCAATGTATGTTGGTCTCTGCATTAACCCTCAATTAATAACAAGCAGACAGCTGCAGCCTTCCACAGCTTCAGTTTGTGACTGGCATAGTGCCATGGAGGGAATGTACACTAGTCTAATCCCAGTAAGACAAATGTAGGGAATAAATCTCAGAAACCCTACATTTATAAAAATATAATGCCTCATTCTACAGAGGCACATGGAACAAAGCCCTTTGCCACATCATTGCTGTAAATGCATCCAGGAGCAGCTGAGGTATTAACACAACCGCCAAGTTAGGAATCTAACAAATACATGGAAAATTTCCTCAGTAATATATTCACTACTTACATATTCCATACTGCTTCGAGCACAGACATTTCTAAATGGTTCCTCAGCTTCATCAGAGTTCCAGTCTTGGCCTGACGCTTGATACGTCTGCATCACCTATCCAACAGAAAGAGAAGATAGCCATCAGCATGGAGGTGCTGCACATGCTTCCACAGTAACCCTTGGAGTGATCTGGCAGGCATTTTTAGCAGGATGGCAAGATCTATACCTCTCCACCAGAGAAACCCCGGTGTGTTCCTTGAGACACCCCTGAAAGGAGTAATGGATTCCAGTCGATAGCAACCCCTACAGCTGGAAGTACTGGCAACACTTGGCTGAAAGCCTATCATCAGGAATAATGGCGATCTAAAAGAACTCAGGATTCAACAATTAACACTTCCTCAGCTTGTGTGAGTTACCAAGCTGAAACAAGACTCGCTGAGGTCAAGGAGTGGTGACCATCTGTTGCCAAAGTCAGCTTTCAAGAGGACTTAGGGCCTGAGGACAGCAGAAGGGTAACCTGTGGTTGTCCCCCCCACAGCACACTGTTCTGATAGCAGCTCCCGGGGGACTCTGCCATTGCCAGAGGAGTTTGGTAGCGTGCGGCTGGAGCCTGCCACGCAGTGTGGTGTAGTCAGTCTGACTCACTGCAGACATTTGTACAAGCACAAATGTGTTAGTGCCTTTCATACACACTGTAAGCAAACGTCCTTCTCACACACAGTCCATCTAATTGCTCCAAAACACAGTCTTATGTTAAAGCAATGAATATGCTTTTATGCCTTTGGATCTCCACGTTTAGAGCACTGTCCCCGCTTTTTAAATGCAGATTTCTAACTGGCTGCACTCTCAGATATCTGATTTTAAATGCATCCATCTAATGAAGGCTTACAGCTTGCTTAACTGCCTTTACTACTGTCTTTAAGAGAGTTTGTTCCTTCCAGGCACCAGTAGTAAATTGGTTTTATACTGGACAGAAGTTGGATCTCGAACACAAATCTGCAGTGGAAACCAATGCAATAACTGGGGCCAGTATTTGGCGTACTGGCCCTGCTCATCTGAATGCTATTTTTGAGGGGATAATGATGTATTATTCTTCCCTTTTGACAATTATTCCTTCACAGGTAATTTTTGAAATTTCATGTGCCATTTTTCTGTGAGGTTGCACTGGTATCCTGGATACTTATAAAATTCTGTGCTCCTCTCATGCCATTATAGTTGCCTAAAGCATGTTTCTTTATTCCTTTTTTCTGCTCTACCTTTCTTTTTGGCTCATTCCTATATTCTGCCATCACATTAGCTTCATTTGTGTAACCAAGAAAATGAAGAATTCTACTGAATTCTGAAAGAAACCTTTGTGTTTCATGACTTCTCTTATTATCCCACTACTTTACAAACTGCTACTTCAGCTTTTCACTCAAAGCATCACCCCTCAACCTTCTATATTGTAAAAAGTTACCTATTTTTAGCCCTTTCCTTCTAAAACCTATCCCTGCATGGTATTATTCACAAATTTGACTGTTACTGCCTTTGCTATATGGATGCTCCAAACCAATTGCCTCCTATTCTAGTTTGGATAGAAAGCATGAAATGGATATATGATTTATCCTTCTGACATTTCCTTATCCCTGTCTAGGCATTAATGTAACACGGACAGAGTTCTTCACTTTCTTCTCCCTCCTGTCTCAGTGTTGGGGGAGAGATTACCATCCTTCTTCACGTTCAGGCGTGTAAGCTGGGAATTCTTTCTGACTTGCTACTCTGTCAAATGTGTATTGATCTTTTCAAAAATACTTGCATCTCCCTGTGTTACAGTAGCTAGAAAACACATAACTTTCACTGGAGATTCTTCACATACCATACCCAAAAATTCCTATTCCACATCCCTTATCTTGGAGTAACTACCTAATACATGCTCTAATTGTCCATTTGTCCTGTTTTCTAATACAGAGCCTTACTTTTACCAAGCTATCATTGCAATACAGGGCAAGCTCCTTGAAAATATCTGCAAAGCTATTACATTGTCCTCTTGCAAAGATCCCTGTAAAATTAACTTCAAAAACTTTGTTAAGGAGAGCTGTTGTACAATGGCCACTTAGGCTGACCATTAGCACCTTGTTAGCCCCCTGAGTGTGCTCTATCCTCCTGTATCTCCCTGGCGTGTAAGCTTTGCAAAGCCAGCAAGCTGCCCTCGGACAGTTCTCAGTTGTCATACTAAGTTGGTAAAGCCTCTCTGAACAGCTGAAAGCTCATGCTTACTTGAAATCCTAAGTCCTCAGCACCCAGGGAAACCACCAAGTGACGAACAGCTCCCCAAAAACCTAGGCTTGCCCTTCTTTCTGTTCAAGTTTACCACTTTGATGTAAAAGGGCTAAGAAAATATTTTTCTACCTACCACACAAGAACATGTGGTTTATTTTATGACAGTTGTACCAGTAGCATTTGTAAAGCAATGAGTCACTGAGTGGTAGTACAGCAGAGTAGTTCAAATATTTATTTATACTGTATTATAGCTGAACCTTTGTATTTTTTTAACGCGGAATCTTCACTTCTGGCTAAGCTTTGGGATAGATGTAAAAGTGTTGAACTGAAGTCCTGGCCTTGAGTTGAATCTGAATGAGGCCCATATGGTGGAGACAAAGACTGAGGGAAGTGTACGACAGAACACAAAATAAGCTAGAACTGAACAAGGTAAACAAGAACAAACTGTAAATGAACGTAAAAGAAAACAGCAGGTTTTCCCCTTATGATTTCAGGTGCAGCTTTTATGTAAATTAGTAATTGTTTCCCACATTTCTGGACTTGCTTTAATGTTGGTGAAAATCACCTTTAGTGATAGCCATATTTTTATTTATTAACTACTGCTTACACATTTCACATTTGTTTGGAAACATGAGTATTTTTAACAAATTCCAGGCAGTTTTACTGAAAGAACTGTGATATGTTCTCATAAACACTGGTTTGCTTAGAAGCCTCTTCAAGTCCTGCTCCCGTTCCTATAAACTGCTTTTAGAATGAAAGTTAAAAACCTCATGGTTTAAGTCCCAGGGACTCCCACTTTGATTTTACTTGCATCTAAGTAAGTTGGGAATAACTCTGCTGCCTTGCAATACTGTGAAGGAAGCATAGGCAGAATCAGGTCCTTAACAGGTTGTGCTGAACTCTTCTTTCCTGATAAACACACACATTTTCCGTACACATACTCTCAGATAGTATAAAACTGGAGAATCCCATTGAATTCAGCAGAGAAACATGTGAGGAAGAAGTCCATGGTATTAGAAAGCTGAGAGCCATACATGTGTCCAAAACAGCCAGCTCTTTGTAGAGCTTAGCAAAATATTTTGTCTCCTTGAATTTAGATTTCTCATTCATCTTTTAGTCTTCTGTGCTTGTCACAGAAATAGACTGTACAAGAACAGTTCTGCTTAAAGCAAACTTCATCCATGTGTCAATTCTCTTAGATTAGCAGCATACACTGTGTTTTTAAATCTCGCTTATGATAGTAAATAGGAAGAGCATTTATTTTTACTTTCTTGGTCGACAAACCAAGAAAATTTCTGTTGTTTCTAAATTTAAACCATGCACTATAATGTACGAAACAAATCTAGCAGTATAGTAAAATCTACCAGCTGTACTTTAGTACTGAAATAAAAGTAAGCATTCATCATCAAATTCAAATGTTTGAGATGGCATTCTAACAGATCCATTCTGAAATAGGTGGCACTAGCAAGTTTGTAGAGGGTGTGTTCAGAACTGACCACTTTTAAACATAAAGGACACCAAGAATTTGGTATGCCCTGCTTCTTGCTTTCCTTTCCTTACGGAATATCAACATGGAAATACAATAATGAACTGATTTATTTTACAAAAGAAAACACAGATTTGATAAATTAAATGCATCATTATGCTTTAAAGTAAATAGACCCCACCCCATGTTCTTTGGATTTCCATATGTGTTGTATGTGTTGATTAATGTTTGTAAGTGAAAGGGATTTAAACCATGTATGGAGGAACAGCCCTAAAGAGATCGCTCCCACATCACGTAACAGTTCTTTTGATGACACGGATGCACACTTGGACTGCAAAGGGAAAAATCCTGCTCTTCCTCTGCATAAAGAACATTGTCGAAATTACCTTAACCCACTGCTAAAGAATACCTTTATTTTTTAGTGCACATTTCTTGCACCTTTGAAAACTGTCTTGCTTTCCAAATGAAAACCTAAAATATTTTTTACAAAATGATTACACTTAAGAATGAACAGCTGTTTGCTGTGCAACCTATCAGCAATGAGCCCAGGGAAGAAATATGTTCTGTATTATGAACATATCCAATATGAAAGTGTTTATATGATGTAAGTGCCTACAATGATGAGGACTATACTTGTTGACCAAGAAGTCCCTTCCCCCTATGTCATCTTGTCAATTTTCCTTTTCCAGTCCTTTCCCAAGGGACAGTATCAGTCTATACAAAATGCCCTTCTTCCAGTGCAAGATTCTTGTGTATATTATTATTATTCCAGTTTGCTCCAAAAAACACAATGGTTGTGGCATTTCCACCACAGGTATTGTTTACATACATACACTTACATATCCTAATAAAAGTTAGTTATTTAGATTATATCCTTAAATCTATAGCAGGAGAGGGAAATGGCTTTAACAGAGATTTGAGCACTGAGTTCTGACCAGGAGAAAGCTGCCGTGAACAAAATGGGAGAAGACAAGGGCACGAAAACAGGTTCTGTTAGTAGAGTCAGCAACAGGGACAGATGGTATCAAGGGGGGAAACACAGCCCTCGTGTGGAACCAGGCGGTTGATGTGGCATCAGGGCAGTTTTCAAAAGAGCTAGTAAGGAACAACAGAGACCAGACCAGAATTCCAGTTTCAACGAGACTGAATTTCAGAGAAAGGTGGGACTTCCAAGAAAAATGGTGTAAGGTCACTAGAGATATGAGTCTACGTGGAAGTTGTGACTGGCTGTTTTTCTGCAGGCTTTCAGCCAGGGCTTCATTAGATCTAGACTGCTAATAAAGGCAAGCTCCTTCTTCCAGAAGACCCTTTACACAAAGAGGAAATCATGTTGCTTTTGTAAGCACCACAACTGAATCTTTCAGTTTCTTTAAAACACCTGAATGCCAGAGAAGGTAACTAACAGTGTGTACTCACGCAGGCAAAATGCTGCATCCAGAAAAGTCTCAGGAATGTGAAAACACCACTTTTAGCAGTAGTTTCTAATTGCCGCATCGCTACTGTAACATACAACTAACTTGCAGTGCATTTCTGGGTTTCTATATAAACCTGGACCATGGCATCACGTAGCAGGAAGCCTCTACAGTGTTGCTGTGTATCAGGAGAGGAAGATCAAAGATGCAGCCTTACATACAGCGAGCAGCAGGAGCTCTTACAGTATCCAGTTGTTCTGTTCTAAGTCTTCCTATGTATGTGTTGGAGGACACACACACCTAACGCAGTGGTTTGCAACCATGCATAGTATGAGGCTGATGGGCTTTTTCCAGTGAAAATGCAGAACTTTTGGGATTTCCCTAGCAAGTTTAACACCTCTTTTGATTCTAAGAAGGTTGTAGAAAATTAAAAATCCATATGCTTAAGAAGAGAAAAAAGGAACTGAATAAAAAGCAGTGTCCTCTTGACATTAATGGGTGTTCACTGAAATTCCTGGGAAGATGTCATTTGATGTTTTCCCTGTGAATAATTCAGATGAGGAATGTCTTCTCTTTCATTTTTATGACTATCTAGCTCTTTCGCTTTCATTTTGACCTTCCAGGTAACTACACAAATTTACTGCTGGGGGGGTTTCAATAGCTGGCACATTGATTGGCTCTACACTGTTTTTAAACTGTGGGTCAGATTCTGAAGAGAGACCCAGCAGCCATTCCACTATTATTTTTCTAACATGAATACTGACTGCTTCACAAGATACAGTGCCATATTTTTTGTACATCTGGAACAAATGCTCCAATTACCAGATTTTGAGAAATTAAATACAAATAGAAGAGGAACACAAATAAGTTACAAATGCAAGCAAGCAAGAGTTTTGCAACTAATGAGACACATTATTTCTAAGCAAAGGTAACAAAAAGGAGGAAGTCATGAATTTTTAAAAGACAGACATGTTGAATCAGATGGCCTTTATCTCTCTCAGAAATCTTACTGCCTTTCTTTCCTTGGCACTTCCTTCAAATACCCTTCCAACACCCTGAGGCACAACATGGGACAAAGGCCTCCAATGAAAAAAACACATAAAACAGTGCAAGTCCTGTAATTTATAGTAATGAAAAGCAGTTTTTCTAGTGTATGTCATGAAATCGGTCTGCTGCTCTGTACAGTACACTAACAGAGACCATCTGAGCATCACAGATTACAGTTTAAATTGTTTACATAGGTGCACATGGCAAGAAGAGGAGATGACATGTACTTATTTTGGAAATCACTAAGTAGATACGCAGTCTTCCAAAACTTTCGGGAGGTTAACTGATCTCCTGGAAGGTGTCTTCTAGGAACGTAAGGATTTTAATTTATGCTCTTTAGAACTGTGAACTGTAAGATGAGTATACGCTGTTCTGACTTTACAGTTATATCTGTAGAAAAAATTCATTAGGAATTACCCTCTTTTAACTTAGCCTAGGGGGTTTTTTGTTTGGTGTTTTGTTGGGTTTTGTAGGGTTTTTTTATAAGTGGACAGTAACACTGCACTGTTAAATGAGTGATTTTGACCCTGAATCTTCTGTGAAGGAAGATGTGTGTGTTGTACTCTGCATATGTAAGCACAACACTAAGTTTATTAAGCTCTACATATTTGTATTGCAATTGATTAGTATTTTTTTTTATTTCACATTAAGTTTAGAATACAATTTTTAAAAAAAAAAAAATCTTTTATTATGATTTTCATCCTAGTTTGTGCAGCTGTGTATAGAGCTAGGTTTAAGGCTAGTTGCAAGCTAAAAACTGTGTTGCAAGTGCATTTGCACAGATGCCATGGTCTCATTCTATTTGTTCTCTTTAAACACATTGATATGGTGACATATCAGCACCTCAACTCATCCAAAATTAGCCAGGCAGGAGGGGGATGTAGAAAGAATGTAGAAAAAAGGCAAGTAATGGTGTATGTCAATCCTAACACTCTCTTAACTGTTGATACCCCTGCAAACTTTGTTTGCAGTCATTTCACTTTTAATAAATTTAATTACTTAGTTTTCCAAACCAAATATAGTGAATTCAAGGATTTGGCAAACTGTATCTACCAAGGTCACTTTTGGAAGATGTCATTCGGTTCTTGTTAAAGGCAGAACTGAGCGGGCAAACGGAAAATCAGACATTGAAACCATAGATATTTTCTGCATATTCTCAGAACTGTGTTTTGCTTATTCTAGGGAAGGAATGAAAGTATTATTTCTATTAATCACTAGCTGTCACAGAAATATTTCTCATTAAGAAAACTCATACGAATCTGTTTAACCTTAAGTAAATGCAAAAGATTATTACTTTATATACTACCCGTTAAAACAGATATATATCATTAAAAAAACAAAGTAGTGATGTTTGTTATTACTGTGGACTGTGAATAGAAGGAAAATAGGACAGACAGTACCAGGTGTGGGTAAAAACCTGGTATTTATGCCTACACTGAAGCACTTCACAGTATGTGGTGAAGGAGCACAGTGGCACTTTGAGGGGAATAAATATCAGTGAAGAACTTAAAGCCCCGAGAAAGAAAAGGGACCATGTTGAGAGGTCAAGTACGTTCGATGCTACCCTCAAATGCATTCAGTAATGAACAATGAGGCAGTAATGAGGATGAGGCAAATATCTACTTAAGACTTTTTATGCATCATTAGTCAAGCCAGTGGGTATGATGGCTGAACCAAAATACTCAAGGAAAACAACTAATTTTGGATCAAGCCACATTTTTTTCATTTTCTCCCCAGCAAAACAATAAATTGAAAAGAGGGTTGACCAGAAACAAAACATTTTGTCTTCAGCTTATTTAGTCCCTCTTCATTTTAGTTTTGCTACTTAAATTTGAAGTGAAACATTGATAGTTTTGTTCTGAAAATCCTGTAATGAAATGCTTAGTCTTTCCTAAATATATTTCCTTTCTGAATGTTTTTTCTAAAACCATTTATGAAATGTGACCCAATTTCATAAATACTTTTATTCTCCCTTCATGATATGTTGAACTGGTTAATCACATTCTCCATTGCCAGTATTTTGTTTCCCGGGAATAAAGACCACTCATGTTTTTATCCTCTTAATTGAAATGTGTAATGCCTCATCACCAAAATATTTGAATGTTTTCCATATTAAAAAACGCTCTCCATGAAACCACTTCCCTTCACTTTTCCTCCATGTATTAGAGCAACAATGCGAAAATGAGAAATCAGTATAGTTAAATTTAAAGATATGTGCATGAGTGAAAAAAGGTGAGGTGGAAGAGATGGTTTTTGTATGTGGTTCTGAGAATGGCAGGGTATTTGTTCTTCCTTCAGTGAGCAGGTGGGGGAATGCAACTGGTGTAATCCCTCAAAAGAAAGACAAGTTACTCCGAGGTAGCATCAACCTGACACAGTCCTTGTTCCAAGTCCAAACTCCTGAATTAAAAAGGGAGGGGAACGCATGTATTGTTTAGCTAGTACAGACAGAATAGCACTAAACCAAATTCTCTACAGTAATGATAGCTGTGGTCTACTGAGTTTAGCAGCAATTTAATTTTTTCCCCAGGACATATACATATATATATGTGTGTGTGTGTGTGTATATATATATGTATGTTTTGCTCCTTGGTATAGTGAGCTGCAGTAATTAAAGCAACAAATCCACAGACAGCCCACAGGCCACTACAGAGTTCCATGGTTCAAATGTAGAGTCTTTCTGGCTAGCCCCAGATAGGAGGATGAGAAGTATTTTAAAGCCAGAGATAATTTGGATAGCTGCTTTCTATAAAGTCAACAAGATCATAAGTCTATTAGTTTGACACTTGAAAGCCACACTTCCCAAATGAAGACAAAAAAAACCCCAAAAAACCACCTGGTTGATTTTTTTTTTTTTGTGAGGACTTTTCCCTCTTTTCAGACAAATGATTTCAAACTTGCCTGGACTGAGCTTCAGTTAATTGTTTTGCCATGCTGAGCAATCCTGAAGGGGACTGTGCTAAATTCAGAGTAAAGAGGATGCCTTGTTTTGCTTCTGTGGTGGTTCTATGCAGATATTTGATAAGACAAAGCACAGGAACGAGCTGTTTGGGATGCTGCAGTCGAGTGCCCTGGAGATGGAGTAAAGCTGTCCACTATGACTTAGACACAGATATCTTAGCACAGTTCCCACGTAAATGAATTGAGATAGAAGTATAATGTTTAGTTGCTAATTACATTTAGACTCCTTTGGGGAACCCACCAAGATTTCTATGAATGTACAGTTCCAGCCAGTGAACAGACAGAATTAATCCATTGGTTTGCTCTAACAGGGGACCTAAAAAGAACAATTACTTACACTGCTGTGATTGCCCTTCTTCAAGGTTAAATTCTCCATACAGATTCCACTGTTGTTCACATCAGATGATTTTTATTTGAAGAGCCATGAAAGCTATTACATTAGCTATCCACTTATTTATTTTTGCTAAATTAACAATAGTGCTTTTGGTTAATGATAACGATTTATTTTTTTTTCATTAGTGGCATCTTTATCCCTCATAAGCCACATTTAAAAAAAATAAAAACTTTAATAAAAGAATCGGAAAATAAAACTTGGAAGAGACTTCAAAAGGTTTTCTCATCATAACCCGATTTTCCAGCAATGACTTTTGATGGCAGATGTTTGTCTAACAAAACCTGTTTGTTCTAAAAACCCTCCATACCTGCCACACATTACCTATTCTAATGCTTAATTCTTACTGCCTTTACAACATTTTTCATAATGACTTGATCTAAATTTCACTTGATGCAATGTAGACTCATGATGTGCTGTCCACTGATTGCGCTTGGGTTTTCATATGCTCTCTCCTAGCTGAGATGTTGCCAGTGCTGAGGCAGCAGAAAGACTTCTTCAGTTGTACCGTCCATTTTCCACAACAGCATGATACTGTTAATTTCCATTCAGTTTGCAGTCCCAATACAGTCCCTTATCCCTTGGTGCAGAAATGTGCCTTAAACTGACATTCTCTGGCATAGGTTCATCAAATTCATTACTTCTACGTAAGAATCCTGCCTTTATGCCTTTCATTTCCTTTTTTTTTTTAATTAGTGCACTCACAAATTTTGTGTATTTACTCAAATACTGCATTCATATGCATATACATATACAAATATACATATTTGTAAGTTGGAAGTAGCAAAGTGGATGCACACTAATGCAAAAAAGATCTTTGGTGTAAAATACTGTCATTTGTTACAATGAGTTCTCTGTTCAAGATAGTTTCAAGACATGAAATATGGGGATGTTTATAGGGACACCACGTGTGGATTGAGGAGAATGATCAGGAACTGACAATCTAGCAAAAGATGCTATATTTAACTCTTTCAAACAAGAGGTAGCTGAGGAATGTAACAATAATAATCTCATTTTGCAACCTGATTCTCAAAAAAATCATGCTTTCATTAACAATCTTCAGACTCTCTCTTGTTACTTCACCTTATGGCTATTGCAGGTTCCCCAATTAGATTTGATCAGGTATTTATGTCTCTTCCTAATGTTTTCAGAAGGGGAAATGGCCATGCCGTCAAAATACTGCTGGGGCTAATGCGTTCCTCTCCTGTATTGCCAGGTCTGTTCATGGGAATTCTTTGTTGAACAGACACATGTAACACTGATTCCTAAACGTTATGTCAAGCGGTTTATACACACATCAAGTAGGTTCTCATCAGCACTCAGCATGATCTATATAGGTTCCAATGGAAATATAGTGTTGGACTGCATCCTATGAAAATAAGGTAAATTTAAATCTGTAAAATAGATTGCTACGTTGTGGCTAGCTTGGTTAGGCTTTCCGTGTCAGTTCATATTTTAGGCACTGTATTTTAGGAGAATCTTACTAATACTAAGGTGCCTTTACAGTGTCAGGGAGGCCTTCCTAGCTGTAAATTAAGAATATAATTTTCATGACCAAACTATTTTTCCTTCTAATACGGTATTTTTGTTTTTTCTTTTAGGTAGAGAGGATTGTAGACAAAAGGAAGAACAAGAAGGGCAAATGGGAATATCTCATCAGGTGGAAAGGCTATGGAAGCAATGAAGACACCTGGGAACCTGAACATCATCTATTACATTGTGAGGAATTTATTGATGAGTTCAATGGACTACATGTTACTAGAGAAAAGCGATCAAGACATGGGAAACAGGCCAGCGCTCCAAAATTTTTGCGGGAAAGCCGAGGGACATCTGTTGAGAAAATGTCACATAGACCTTCTGAATCTGGGAAGTCTAAAGGGTCAACACACAAAAGAAAGAGAATTAATCCATCTCTTCAAAAACAGAAAAGAGGATACGCAGCAAAGCCAGCATCTGCTAATGACAGGGCTGCTAAAACTGTGACTTACCGAACTACTCCCAGCGGTTTACAGATCATGCCACTGAAAAAGCCACATAATGGTCTGCAGAATGGAGATGGCAGTCATGAAAAAGATTCTAGGCATTTTGGGAATGGCTCACAACAGCAAAACGTGGATTTAAATGATCATGAAGGAGAACAAAATTTGCCCAGTGTGTTGGAAGTTAGTAATGATTCACCTGTTGTGAATGGAATTGGTATGTGATTTAAACAGCTACAGTCTTTCGGGGCTGGGGGGCGTGTTTAATTGCAGCAACTGCAAATAGAGAGTCCGCTCATGGAAAAATCATTGTTGTGCTCCACAAGTGATACAGAGAGAGCGTGAGGTTTCACACTCTTTCCCAATGTATTATACCATTTTTTTATCAGTTGGCTGCCCTCCTTCCATTTCCCAAGGAGTGACATGAAGCAGTGGGCTTTGTTACCTGCCTTTGCAGTATAAAGTCCTTGTGGGGAAATGATGACAAGGCACGGAGTAGGAATGACAACTGAGATACGTATAATACTGCAACTTTGATTTTGTGTATGACCAAGTCTCAAGTCACTTCTCAGTTACGTGTGCTCAGACCCGGTGGTCTAGAAAGATCAGGATGATTTTAAAAGCAGAATTCATACTGCTGTTGCTAAAGTATCCTGATAAGTATGGCTGAATAACATTCCAGTTCATCATATTAATGTTCGTCATATTCAGGAGTACTCAGAACTGTCAGGTCCTTGTCTCTGACAGTGACTGGATACATCAGAAGTCGCAAAACATACTTTATGGGAAGTTACAAACTGCCTCAAAATAAACAAGAAGAAATAGGAGAAATTTCTTTCTAATCCTCATAGTTACTGAATAGCTTAGTTCTCAAAGAATAAAGGTTAATGTGCTTTATAGATGCTGTTCGGCTTAATGCAACTAAGTAGGTCCTCATTATCTATATGTGTCCAGTTCTTTGTTTTTTGGGTTTTTTTCCAATTCTGACAAATGTAAAGCCTCAGTGGTGCTTTGTGGCAGTAATTTCCAGGAGTTAACAATGAGATGCACATTTTATTTGATCAGGTTTTTGGGTTTGGGGCTTTGTTTGGGTTTTTTTTTTTTGACCTTTACTTTCATTGAATAAGTTCTTGTCGCTATACAAAGGGATAAAGTGGAAGACATCTTGTCAATCGTTAGGCACCCCCAGCTTTTTTAGCCTTCCTACCACGTGGAAGTCTTTCCAGATTCCTGGTAGTTTTCTGTATCCTCTTGTGCATTTGGTGTGTAGGTTTTTTTAAATACCTTTTAAAAACAGCAGGAGCTGTTCCAAATGGTTTCCTACTGCTTACTGATATAGTGGTGATACAACTTTTTGAGAATTATTTTTTCTGCTGTTACACACTGCATAAAGGTTTGCATTGAGGATACACAGTTGCTCTTAGGGTTTTTTTCCTTGCTGGTTACAGTTAATTTAGAACACAGCTATATGTATGATTCTTTTCATTATGCATTTAATCTGCTTTACTGTTGCCAATTCACCTTTTTCTTATGACTCAGTGAAGCTCTTCAAAATTTTTTTCTGGTTTTTACTCTACTTATTTTGTATTCCCTTCAAATTTTCCTCTCATACTTCTCTTCCCAGTTCATTAATATGTACATTAAATAAACTAATCCTTCTGCAGGTCCTTGGGGCAGCCAACTACTAATCATTTGACATGATGAAAAGTAACCATTTGTTCCAATTATTTATTTTTATTAGCCACTTTCTATAGCCCATGATAGCACTCATTTCCTTAACAGCTTCTTGTGAATTGCTCTGCCAAAAACTTTTCAAAAGTCAATATAAATTGTATCACCCTGCTTTCCATTTTCCACCCTACTGGCAACCTAGCAAATGCTGATTGATTTGGGAAGTAGAACTGACCTTGCCTAGTCTACCTGGTTACATCCTATAACTAGTGGGATCTTTCAATCCAGGCATCAAATACCTTGTTACAGACTCCCAAACCAGCCAAATGTGTGGTCAGCTTTAAATGCCTGCATAGCCCTGCTGATGTCAATGACACTTCAAACTGAGAGTGCAGGCTTTTGTATTTTGATGAGTTTGAGCTCATACAGGAGTGCTGAAAAAGTTACCTGCTTCTTTAAAAAGACTTGCGTATCTAGTTACAGATGTGTATAAAGTTATTTTTCTTTGCTTTCTTACTGTTTCTAATGAAGTTTTTTTTATCTTTTTTTTTTATGTTATTCATTGGGGAAGTTCTGACACAAAATATGTCTTTAAAATGCATTAATTCCCATATTTTAGAAGCTCTTTTTTTAAACAAAAAACAAAGGGCCACAAAGAACTGTAAGGTCAAATAAGTCTTTCATTTCTCCCCACAAGAGCTGATGAATGGCATCCATCAGCCCCTGTTTGAATAATCCCTGTAAGAGAGCTCTATTTCAGTAGAAAGCTGCTTTGCGTAAGCACCCAGGTGTTCTGCCATGTACAGAGGGCTCCTGGTCTAACAGCTGATGTATGCAGCTCCTTGAAAAAGTTCCTTTATGACTGTTTCTGCATTCTCCAAATCCATCGTTTCTGTATTTTGCTGTCCTTTCTCCCTTGCATTCTGACCTCCCTGTAAGCAAAAGCAAGCAATCTTTAAATCTCTACCTGGTTCTCATCTGAAAAACCCATAGTCAGCAGCACTCCCAAGGTCAGAAATCCCTGCAGTCTTCCTTTGTGATACCCAGCACATGCATAGTGGAGAAAACCACAAAGAGGAGAGATGAGACTACCAAAGTAAGAGCAGACAGAAACTGATGAAGAAGGGTCAAAATAAAAATACTAGCTTTTTTCCTAATATTGCCCTACAAGCTTGGGAGAAGTCACATTTCCTGATATAGGATTTTGCATCATTTGAAATGTCAAATTGAAGAAACTTGCACTACTCTTCAACAAGTCCAACAATTTACTGAACTCCCTCAGTATTCACACTCACAGGGAAGCAGCACAGAAGATGCCAATGTGATTCTGCCATGTGTCCTGTTAGTATCACAAACTCATTGTAATTGGGGTAGATGTCACATGAAAATTGTTCTGAAATTTTACAAATTACAAATGAAGAAAGTTTCAGAAAAAAAATGCCAGTTTGTTGTATAACAGAAGTTTTGTTCCGAACATCTTGCGTTTCAAAACTTTCTCCAAATCTGAGCCAGGGTCCCAAGGCTTTGTCCCTTGAGACTGGGAGCAATGTGGCAGTCTGCTTGGCAGGGCTCCCACGTTTAGCTTTGAGGCAGCCAGCTATGCCAGAGGTTTCAGGCAGTCTGCCACACAGTCTGCAAGTCGAAAGCGTGGCATGCCCCATCAACGCTCGCAGGGCTCCCAGGCACTGTATGTAGAACACAGAGGGAACACGGAGGACCTGGGTTTGGCTCCCAGAAGCTGTGGCTCCCGGGCAGCCCCATGCAGAATCCAGTAGTGCATGAATGCCATGAAGCAGGCATTTGTGTCAGCTTTGAGATTGCCTGTATGGAGCCCGAATGAATGTCGGACTTATTTCACAGTGAAGTGTAAGGGTGCACAGAACATGTGTATAGAAAGTTTCAGTTGGGCTTGAGATGAAGCCTAGATTCAGAAAACTCAAAATTTCCCCACAATTTGAAAACTCAGTTATAGGCCCAGCTCTGCTGCCAGTGTTGGCCTGTGGTTGAAGGCCTTCAAAACCCATCAACTTGAACCAGTATTCTTTCATATCATAATAATGTTTAACTACCAGCATATTGAACCAAGCAATATAATTAGTAACTTATAAACTATAACTAATCAAAAAATATCTTCATTTGTTTGTCTGTGGCATGCCATTTCTGTTGAAACAAATAATAGCTATTTGAAAATTAGGTTTTGATGACTCCTTGAATGGAGTTCCACCAGGCTGTGTTTGGTTTTGTGTATACATCCACTTGGGTACAAGTGTTTCCTGATCAACCTATAGATAAAACTCTCACCAGTAAGCTATTTACCCCAGAAAGATGGCTGTATACCTGCAGATGTATGCACAAAATCATATATGCACCCCTGTGGAGGCCTGGAACCCTGCTGAAGTTGGGACAGACCTTTCCTACCAAAACCTCTCTTCTACCTTCCACACATCCTGTCATAAGGAGAGTAGAGTCATCTTCACTGACAGTTATTTAAGGGTCTACAAATTGGAAAATGTTGAAAAAATCTGGGACAACATCCAGTGATGCTCTCAGGAGTTAACAATACCATTCTTTCTGATTATATTTGTTGTCTTCTGTTACCACATTTCTCTTTCTCTCCAGATATTGTAATTGAGAGTGATTGTTTTGTCAAGTTTCTTGACAGCATCAAAAAACATTCCCTTTTAATTTTCTCTTCCCTTTTTCTACATCACTCTATTTCTGTACCATCTGCTGAAGAATTTTTGCTTGTCATGTATCACTAACCACTGTTTTTCTCCATTAGGAAAATCTTTGTAGTCTCATGGTGCCCTTAATTTAAATACTCTCCGTGAACTTAGTCACTGCTTCCTCTTGTTTTTTTAGCTTGTTCTGTTTTATTTATTCTGGAGCAATACTGGCAGTAAAAGACAACCAAATATGCTTGCTTTCTCAGTTTGGATAAAAACTCATTGCTTTTAGATATCTTACAGATGCTCCCTTAGTGAAGAAGTCTGAAATTATTAGTAAATTATCAACAGATCACTGCTTTTAAGTATGTACAGTATTAACCATTACCCACAAGAAAGACAGAAAGGAGACAGAAAAAGGCTATGGGGAAGACTGAGGAATGCCAAGCTGTTGTACCAGGAAGAGTAAGGGAGCATGGTTTATTTCACCTAAAAAAATTAAAGCCCTAGCTCCATGATCCTTTTCATTCAGCTTAAATGCATGCTGCTCACAAAAGGAACAATCCTACTCTCCTTCCCATGATATCCTGATCATTATTCCCATCCCTTCCCCTGTGCCAGTTTTAGTACTCGAGGCTACAAGGCGAACCTGATCTGTTTGAAAATTAACAGTTTGGCTGGGTGAGTTTCCAGCCAGAAGAGTTCAGCTGGTCAGTTGACTACCTGCACGCTAGTACCAGCACAAGGATCCCTATGTAGAGTGGTGGCACAGAGCCACTGAAACTGTGATGAAACGCTAAGACAAGATATATCTGAAAATAACAGTAGCTTGAGGTGTCCTTTTCTATTGGGGAGAAGCAGTGGAAGGAGATGGGGAGATCCAAGTCCTCTAAAGCGTTGAGTGATCTGAGGCTCATTGCGATCTTTTCTCTCCTTCCTCTCCTACTCTCTGACTGCCTCATCTTTTTAGACTATAAATTTCTAATGTGTTTTCTGCAGTGCCTAGTATAATGGAGCCCCAGTCTCAGACTCAGTCTGGAGTCTTTAAGCACTTTCTAGTACCAACAGCAGCAGCAGTAACATCATTGCATGTTGTCCCCTTTGACAGTAGTGGAGTACTAGAGAAGACCCAGGGACAGGCAACTAAAACGAAGAGGATTACAAGAATAAAAGAGGCCTCAGTTTGGAGAGGGGGAGGCTGAGGGGGAGTATGATCAAAGTTTACAAAATCATCAAGGCCTCAGATAAAGTGAATGCAGAACTGTTGTTCACTAAACCCTGCAACAACAGAACTAGGGACCACTCACTGAAACTGGTAGAACGTCAGATAAAAGCACAGATGAAAGAAAATTCTTCTCTGTGTAGTGGCTACACAACTTCTCAAACTCATACCACAGGAAGCTGTGGAGACAGGCAGCATCAACAGGCTCATAAGGGGATTAGAGAAAGCCTTGAAAAGGTCCACAAGCAAATACCGAAGGAAACAGGAAGGTTGAAGCCCCTCTTATTCCTATACAACACTTAGGGATGATACTAGGGCAAAGGACTGCAGAAAGTGGCCAAGTTTGCATTTTCTCCTTAAATAGCATCCTTTACTGCCATTCTTGGAGAATGATTAATAGATGCACCAGTGGTCTGGGAATATCTCAAGTTCCCTTAAAAAACATTGAAACTGCTGATTAAAAACAAGGTGATAATTAGATTAAATTCCCACTAAGGAAGGAATATTTTCTCCCGTTCTGCTTTCTTTCTGTACTTAGACTGAGCATCAAATACTCACTACTAAGCCAGTAAACCACATTTAGAGGTACTGTAAGCTTCCGTAGTTAATTTGTGACATCCTTAATTTGTTTCACATGCAGCAAGATTGCTTTGAGAATGTCTCTTTTTTCCTACGTCACAGTCATTTTTCATCTTGACATATTAAGGTACTGTTACACTTGTGTGCATTAAGCAGGTGCTAACTACTAACCCTCATGCAGAGAGAATCTGGGTGCTTTGATGGCTCCAGAGCAAAGCTTCAGTAGCTCCATCACATCCGTGCAGCAGGCACGCTAAATTGGCCTGGTTTCACATGAGTGTTGTCTTTAGATTTTGCTGATCATTTTCTCCAGTTTATCAGACTAAACAAGATTACAGGGGTGTGCTGTATACACTGAAACAACAATTTACTCACTGTATGTTGTTCTGTTAATCATCCATTCTTGGAAATGACACTTTTCCATTTATGTTTCTATTATATGTAATTTAGATCTTTCCTCTGGTTAAATTTCTGTCTGCTGGCGTGCAGATAGTTAAAATATATTGATAAGATCTATAGTTTCTGACATTATATATTTAATTTACATCCTGAATACGTTACTCAAACAAAGAAGAATACAACAAAAAACTAAACAAAGTTATTACTATGAGGCTTTTTGTTGAGCTTGATAATTTGTGTGAATTAATCTTCTCCTATTCTCTTAGCATCTGTATTTAAAATAGATGTGGCATAAACTTCAACACTAGGCTGATAATCCGTACAGGTAGTCTGACACTTCTTCCATTCAATGTTCATTTGTGCCGCTGATTTTGTAAGCTTTTTGCACTTTTTTGTGAGATTGAACTCTTCACATCTTAGTACCTTATTGCTGGGTCAAGCAAAATAGTAAGGATTGAATAGATAAAAATGCAATATTCAAAAGTCTGCCTCAGTCAAATAATTAATTTGTTTCAGTGTATTATTCCCAATGACAGTAGTTTTCCATTAGTGATTTCATAAGTTGATTTTTGTTTGTAAGAATACATGTCAAAATACATGCAACTGCAAAACCTTGTTCATAATTTTTAAAATTCAAGCACATGGTGATTTCTGCACTTGTAGATAAATCTTGTCAAGAAAACAAATTTCAAATTCTGCTGGCTTCAAATTACTTTTTTTCAAATTGATGATCTAATGTAATTTGTCAGTGTTTGCATTGCACCAGTTGAATCCTCTATTCAATATAATACAGGTGATGCTTTAGATGGTATCTCTTAAACATAAAAAGAGTTTTATGATTGACTGAAATAGCAGACTTTTTAACAAACATGCATTTCTGTGTGTAGATATATGTGTACACACATGCACACATTACGTGATGAGGCTAAATGACATACCAGTTAAATACTATTAAGCACTCTATATATCTTAACATTACATATCGTAACTGCAGGGTATATACAGGCATTTCACACACTATGAACAATCCCACAGGTCACCGCCAGCTGCAGGGTATCAGACAATTCAGTTACCAGCATAAACATTAAGTAGAAACATAGCTAATCCAAAATGAAGGTAAGTGATTTTGGTTTGGAGAGTAATCTGTTATGAATTCACCATTCAATTCTGTTCCAACAGAGCATTTTTAATTGGGTAGTGGTCATTTAAACTATACAATGTAAATCTATGTTCTAGTAGTCATGTCATCTGCCCTTTAAAAATTCCTGGCTATTTGATACCAGAAGCTGGAACAGGTCAGCTTTGGCAGGAGTAAAGAACAGAACAAACAAAGGTGTCTTCATTCAGCATTTTCTTGGCCTTTCTTAAATACGCTGTATTGTGGGCTCATGTCTCCTTAAACAAAAAACAGATTTGGAAACTATTCCAATGAACAGAGTGACTTTAATCTCTGTTCCTCAGGAGCCTGTCTCTGCTTTACTTTTAATGGCAATAGTGTGAAACATCTGTAATTAGAAAAGGAGTATTGCATAAAAATCTTGTACAGCTATTTCCAACATTCTGGCTCAGCATTGTTACCAATGGTAATATATTGCCTATTACAGAGGAACTGTAAACATAAACAAAGTAATAGTTTACAGTTCATACACAGTGTAAGTCAGAATAAACTGTCTTTTAAAATTGACATACTGTTAGTCTCATTTGTTTTTAAGGAGGAACTATATCATGTCAGTTCCCTTTCTTTCCTAGTGCTGGATAGCCTCCAAAATGGCATCAACATTACTATTTTCTATGTACAAAGTCCAATATTAATATCGTACCTGTTAGTCAAAAGTCAGTAATTACTGTTACTGTAAAATGTAATGAGCAGAAGCTTGGGATCAGAGCACAGGACAGCTAACTGCTAGTTCTAACACCGGCCACAAGGATACGTGGAAGAGATGCCGGTTGTGGCAGCTTAGTTACAACTCCCCTGACTTACTGTCACATAGAGATGTGCAACAGGTGTGTATTTGCGTTGTCCTTTGAATCTGATCATGACCTTCTGGTCACCATAAAAGGAAGAAAATGTAACTTCAAAAGATGGGATTTGGACTAAACCTGTCATGGCAAGTTTTTCCGAAGCTGAATTAGAACCTTCCTATGAATTCAGGGATCACCCCAAATTCATGTGAAAGACTGATGCAGTTGTTTTCATCTTCAAAGCAGAACTGAATCCCATTAGGAGTACCAGTCCTACATGCTACAGTTCATTGGATCTAGAGGTTGTCTGATCAAAGAACAAAAAGTACTGCATGTTGGAATATAGAATAGTAAGGATGGCTAGAGGCCAAATTTGACTAGCCAGGCATATTTCTGATTTACCAGATTTATCACATAGAGGCTATTGTAAATACTGAGCTAAGTTTAAGCTAATAGAAAGTATCACTCCATTTCTTTGAAGGCATAGACATAATTGTGCTTTGATTCTTTCCATCTGAAAGGTTCTTCTCTGGCCAATGGAAGCTTGAATCTACACAGCACTGTGAAAAGGAAACTGGATGGAGAGAAAGATTATGTCTTCGATAAGAGACTGAGATACAGCGTGCGTCAAAACGAAAGTAACTGCCGGTTCAGGGACATTGTAGTCCGGAAAGAAGATGGTTTCACACATATTTTGCTGTCGAGTCAGACTTCAGATAACAATGCACTGACCCCAGAGGTAAGCATGTAACCATAAAAGCCAAAGAAAGCCATCCTAATGTGTGGGTTATCTTGGAAACACTGCACTTGAACTGAATTTATGTATTTTTTTTCCTAATTGATTTTCTTAGAAAAGAAATATGGAGTTCAGATATATCTAACTTTTTCACGCTTGGGATTCCTGTCAGAAAGAATGCAGTAGAAATTAATTTTAATTTACATGTCTGAAACTGAAAATTAGAAGTAAAGAAAGGAATGGCAGAATCAGTATTTCCAGCATGGATTGTGTGAGTCAGTTTTTCACATGTTGAAGTTACTGATACTTACTATCCTTAGGAGAAATCTGGTCCCTTTCATTTTATTAATTTAAACAGTGCTCCAGTTGTTGCATATGGAGAATTTCAGGCTATATCCTCAGACAGTAATTCTAAAAGTACATCTTGATCCCCAATTGCTTTTTCTCTGAATCTTTATGAGTCCTTATTTATGAAATCTTAACCAATTAGGGGCTCTGTTCTTGGCTAAATTGCTTAGTTGTACAACATAAATTATATTGATGAATTCCCTTGTTCCAAACATCATACACTTATGGTCAGACTTGGACTTGTAGCTTGTACTACTCCAGTACATATATGGGTCACTGGAAGGGCTGAGAAGCTTTTCCTTCCATTCCCTGTGATCCCAGCGTAGTGGGCGGTGATACCCTGGTGTACCTTTCCTGTGTCAGAACAAAAGGGGTGTCAATAAATGCCTGCATCAGAATGCATGTCCTGGAGAACAGAGAACATGCCTGAGCCCTGTTCCACATGGGCAGTAATGGCCTGATGGAAAGGGACTGCCATAGACCAGAGAGAAAGCAACAGGAGCTGCCTCCCAGCACCAACTTTGCCTGTCTGAGCATTCTGCAGGCAGAGTTCCTCCACGAGCTGCCCACAGTGTGGCAGATCTCGACCTTTTTCTGCCCTCCAGACATGCCAGTGCAGCTCTGTCTTACACAGTAACTTCAACATAAGAATGTATGAAATATCAGTTTGAGCACCATCTGAGGGAAAAGTAGCTTGTAGCTTTGAGGAATTATTTTATTCAATAAGAAACTGAAGAGCTTTGAAATTAATTACATATAATGAGCTTCAGATAAAACCACGGGCAGGTATGATGGGCCCTGAATTTGACTCCCCTTCCCAAATGCATGCCTACACATGGACATTAATACACGGAATGATACTAAATAGTTAAAACTGATGGTACAAACATTTATCACTCCTAGTTTTAAAACTATATAATATTTAAAAGGACTGTCTTTTAAATTAACACAGAACACCAAACACCTGGTTTTAATACCAATTCCTTAAAACACATTAGATTACATGAAATCCATCATTCCATCCATGTATTAATTACCACTAATTGACACTGCAGGTAATTTAACTGAAGAGCTCAAGGGCCTGAAAAACTATAAAATCAAGGACTTACTATCTTCAGGGTGAACAGACATACCTTAACGTTGCTGGCTGTGCTGTTCCACATCAGCAGTGTTCACATGCTCTAACCAGTGAATTAATTCAGGCTCTTCAGGTCAGCCAAACCAATCCGTTTCATTCTTTGAAAATTTTCAATATGCTGGGAACCCACCTCTGTGGAAGAATAAATGATAAGCATATAATAGTTCTTTTCTTGCATCACTGGTATAGACTATTTCTAGAACCTTTACTGAAGCTCACTCAAAAACCAAGAAATACATTTTAGAAAACCACATTACTGACCAGGATCTGGATGGTCAGGAATTAATCAAGGTAATGAGTTCTCCACATTGAGATTGTCTGTTTAAAACTCATCCAGGCTGAGAGCAATTGAAAGCTCTTGCCCTCTGAAGACTGCTTGCTGGCAAACATGAAACAACTTCTTTGGCCTTGGTCCAGGCTGCTGCCCATGATCATTCACACCACAAAATCCAGCACCTCCAATATTGGCAATTCCACATCCTTGCTGGCAATTACAGCAAAAACAAGGAACTGAAAGGAGGAATATGTTGAATGCCTTGTTCCTGCAGTTTGTCACCCATAGCCATAGGTGAGACAAACTGACAGAGTATTTTAGGGACATTTAAAACTTTTTTCAGTTTTGACGCTTTTTATCACCAGTGAATAGAAAGTACAAATACAAAATTCCTACACAATGAAGAAAGTGTGTTTCATTTTGTCAAAAGAAATGCTAACTTCAAGCTTTATTAAACATTCAGTAAATTATGTTCGCCAAATAGTAAATGATTAATTTATTCAGAACAGGTCTACTTGGTGTGGTTAAAATAGTGGTCTGGTTATTCTCAGCCATCAGTTAGGAAAAAGCCAAAAGGTGTGCGCTGCCTGCAATCATTTTTCATGATTCATTAATCAAAATTAAGTATATACAAAATCACTCTCACCCCTAAACAACCCTGCTTCCCTTTGTGCTTTATCTTAATCTTCAGATAAAATTTAATAGTATTGTTCAACCATTGGCCTCTGCTATTTATGCCAATTTAATTAACATAACAAAGAACTTATTTATACCAAAAAGAAAAAGAAACACTTGAGAAGTCTACCTGAATCTTCATCCTATGTTTTTTGGTAGCCACATCACACCTGGGGGTTTATGCAGGTGATTTTGGCATGAAATGTGCTGATGCTCCTTCCAGCACCATTTGCACTGATTGAATTTGGCCAAGTGCCACTGTAGTAATTGAGGTTTTTCTACAAAAATGTTCAGGGCACTATAGAAAATCTTTCTTACGTTTTACAAGACCTTATAAAACTTCCAAGCCAGTGTCACTGAACAGCACAGCTTGTTTTTATTCCAGTGGCTTAGGCTTGCTACTTTTAAAATTCATTTTAAAAATAGATATGTAAAATATTTCATCATTGTAAATTCCATTAGGGCATTTTCTCTCATGGGTCCTTCACTGCTTCTGAAGTTCATTCTCCAATGATGATGTTACTGTTTTAACTCAGAACATTTCAAGGATCCAAATTCTGTTTTAAACTTAAGATTAAATGGATCCATCCACTGGTTTTACTTTATACTATTAATAGAGCTAGGAATTAATATTCCCCTGAAATAAAAGCAAAACATACCCTAAACAGCTAATGTTTCCATTGAGGACTGATACAACTAGTTCAAGTACACTTCTCCTACAAAAGAACTAGGTTTCAAATTTCTAGCCGTGAGAATTACAGGGTTTGAAGTTCTGCCAGGTGCATTTTGGAGCACTGGTTTGCTTTCAGTTTTTCTACTTAAAACTTTTTCTAACGTAAAGAGAAAAAAAAAAGAAAAAAAAAAAAAGAGGCAGGTACAAGTTTACTGTTATCTGTACTTTTGCTCTCATACAAAGACAAACTGTGGGTCTTGACCAGTACTTCTGCCTGAAACCAGCCTTATAGGTTCCCAAGGCCTTTATTTATCAAACAGAATCTGCTTGCACAAAGAGTCAGTAAGTAACAAAAAGCGCATTTATATAAAAATGAGCAAGTGTGGAAGACATTCTAAGAACAACTGAATGGCTTTAAAATTTTGTTTTACTGTAATATTTACAGAATATTTACCTTGAAGAATATCAACAGAGATTCAGAGAAGTTAACCTTTTAAACTACTATTTCTATTTATATGAACAAGTGACTTCTGTTCAAGATACTTTGTGTAATTACTGTGATAAATTCCCAGCTCTCTGACTTCCCCAGAATGTAAGCAATATTAAAAGCAAAGGGCACCAAATGCCTTTTAAAATTTCCTACATCCAGTGAAAGGCATTAAAATAAGCTCTTAGAAGTTTAATGAAGTTTTAAAACATTTTATGTGTATTTTGCAATATAAGGTGTCCTGTTAAAGAACTAACCAGCTTATTTTCTTGACAGGATTAGAAAAATAAGCAACTTTTGAGCAGGTGATAATTTTATTATATATTTGGGTTTCAATAAAACAGTAAGTGAAGCATTAGGCCTGGTCTAAATTTATACTTTGATCGATTATCATGAGCTAAATAACTGGCCCATTCTGTTTTGTAAATGCTTCCTCAGAAATCTTAGTCAAATGCACTGGAATAGAAATACTGTCCTCACAACTGAAAATTAACTAAAAGACCATGAAAAAGCTAATTTAAAAAAGCATGGAACTGGAGAATACTGCAGTGGAGCCCTGCAAGTAGTAATATTAGATCTGGTCCACTAGAGAAAGTAAAATTTAATTGGACAAATGCCACAGTTGTACCAAAATGAGGGAAGGTTTAAGGGCTATGGAAGAGAGAAAAAGAATATGGAATCTGACAAAGAAATGTAACTAAAGACACATAGTATCTCTGTATTTGCAAACGGAATTCACTACCGCATTAAATGGAAATTTGTGCTTAAAACCAGACAGCAGTTCTGAACCAAAGTTATATTTACTTTATGGTACTACAGTTTAATACAGTTCTGCAACCCTACAGACAAAGCATCTTTTTTTTATTTTATTGTTAGTAGCTTTTCTATAAGCATCTAAACATCTGTAGAGAAATACCCATACTCCGATAATCAATGAATAAAGGCATGATGCCAAGACATTCGGAAGCAACAGTGGACAGTGGGTTGGCTACAACTGTGCTGAGTGACAAGGTGACCAGGTGAATTTTGGACTGCACCAGCAAAGGAATCATAGCATAGAACAAGGGAGTGAGAACTGACTTTTCTGGCATTGGTGTATTCCAATGAGCCTCTGAGTACCTTTTGTTGATAAAGTTAATTCACAAATATTAAAAACAAAATACTCTTTGGAGCCTGAAAACACCAATATGTTATAGTTTCCTGGTTTCTGTTACTGTTTTATTTTGCTAGAAACCAGTGAAGCAGTGGAACTAAATTTCCACTCCTGCTCCAAAATACTATCTGAAATACTGTCAAAGGCTTCCCATTTTCAACCATAGCTGAGAAATCAATTCCTAATAATGGACTTTTAATGTCACCCTCTCCAAAACATTGAAAAAACAGTGATAGCAGAATATTGTTTTTTCCTACAAGTAGTATAACCTCTGCTTAAAAGTTTGGTGTACTTTTCGATGGCTTTAGCCATCCAAATCAGTGAGGAGTAAGATAAAAAAAGAGGCAGGTTTGTCATGGTAATGATGTGTTTGAAGGTTAGCAGTGGTAACATGAAAGAGATGGTACATATGCAAATACCACTGGAGAAAGGGGAATGGTAAAGAAACTTGCAGAATGGAGTATCATACCATGGCATCATATGTAAAGCAACACTCCTCATTGTGTATAAAAATGTTTGACTGGTATTCCCTGATATTATTTATACATCCTCCCTAAGAAAAAGCAGATTTTGAGAACATTTAAAATAAACTAAGAGGACAATCTCGTATTCACATGGAACTAAGAAAATCAAAATACTGTATCTTTTTCTTATTCTAACATCTGCCATCTTCAGAAGTTTCTTTTTTAACTTTGAACAGGGGCTTTAGGGGTTTATTTCCTTTGTTTCCCCTTTACAAAATGTGCAGGCTTACTATGTTTTTACCGAGGACAGAGACAGCCTCTGAGACTCTGAGAATAAACAGTACTTGTAAAATCACTCATGACATTTTTGTACCTGCAGAAGAATTTCAAATATACTTCCAAATTCTGCTGCTTTTAATTACTTCACTTCCACCCACTGTCACATACTCGGTATTACAGGTGTTCTGAAGTGCACTTGTAAAAGTGAAGCATCGAAAAGTTCACCACCTGCTTTCTCATGTCTTGGTCTCAGCAGCCAGTAACAATCATTTTTTATGCAAACACATATGGAAAGCACACAGGTAGCATTGCACTGCATGGTTTGAATATACAAGCTCAAGCTTGGTCTCACAAACCACAGGATTTCTAATAAAAGGCTACTTAGAATGGTATAAACAAAACTTCTGTTCTGTATTTAGGGACATTTCTTAAATAGGGCACTTCAGAGATCTGAAGAATTTTTGGAAACGAAGTAGTGAACAAAAACAATCACAAGCTAAAAATCTTGGTTTTCTCTCATGACAAAACCATACTTAATCCCCCAACCATATTTTGCTATCTTTTCCCTAAATTTACACTAACAGCAAATCTTTCAGTACAAAAGAGAAAAATTTGACTCAATGGGACCCTGTCTCTAGGAAATACTTTGACACATGAGTATGTTTAAGCATAGGAGGTGTCACACTAGATTAAATCACAGCCCTTGAAGTGAGGAACAAATCACTAAAGAGAAGAAGGGAAGCTGAAATGGCTGAAATTAATTACAGCTTACAAACTACATTGACCTGTGACCAAACAAGAAGTTACCCATCAGGAATTTATGAAATAATATTTCCTTTTAAAAATTATTAGGAAAACAATTCTCTGCTCAGGTGAAAGGCCATTTTCTTACAACACCAGCAGCTCAATTCTATACAGATTTTGATTAGGTTTGATTTATGGTGCAATTAATAGTTTGATCCAGATGTAAATCAGAGTCAAAATGTCTCTCTTTCAAGTGGCTTTTTTGCTGTAACTTTTGTAGACTTGAACAATATCACTGACCACAGAAAAATGAATAATATGTTTGTCATGTTGATGTATATGATGTCCTCTTGTCCTGCTTTGCTCTGGTTGAAGTCATATAAACCAAAGTAGTTGAAGAACTGAAAACTGGGGTTTATAGATTTTGCTTACAATCTGTTGAAGTTAATAGGCTATTGTTGTGATAACTGTGTTACTGAGGATGCAGTGCTGTACACTGAATATACACGATGAAAATAAAAAAGTGATATTTGAAATTATTAAATTGAAACCAAAAATCATACGCTGGCTAGAATTGCCCATAGAACAGCCAACTCCTAAAAACCTTCTGAATTACTAAGCATCCACAAAGCACTTTCAAATATAAAATATTTTGTAAACTCTCAGTGTTACCATTCTAAGTCTATTAAAATTATATAAATACATATAATTGATGTAAGTATTAATAGTGCCCAAAATTTAAGTCTCTCAAAATCAATAAGGTTTGTAAAACTAGGGAAATGATATTGCAACGGCATGCATGTCGAATTGTTTACTTTTCTTTATCCACAGATCATGAAGGAAGTTCGGAGAGCATTGTGCAATGCATCAGCTGATGACAGTAAACTCTTACTTCTCAGCGCAGTGGGAAGTGTATTCTGTAGTGGCCTAGATTACTCATATTTAATTGGCAGGTTATCCAATGACAGAAGAAAGGAAAGCACTAGGATTGCAGAAGCTATAAGGTGACCCAAGCTTACCTATGATCTCTAAATTATGAAATGCAGTGTGTGATTATAAAGATATTTATCAGGTCCAAAAATGTTGTATATGTAAGTGTTGATTGCATTCTAATTATAGTCCTACAAATTTATTTAGTAAGAAGAACGTTGGACCTTTCCTTATTAGAAAAGAAAGCACATTTATTCCAATGCTAATATCCATAGGGATTTATTTTATTCCAATTCTCTGTATTTAATATTTCAAATCATTCCTCCAAATTCAAATACAACTTTGTTGTTGTTTTTCCAAATTAGCTATTGCTTCATGTTCTACAGTGGTTCCTGAAAGGCAGATATTTTACTTGTTTTAATGTTCATCATTTTAATGAATTTCAGTACAAATGGGAATCCATGGCTTACTCATGTTCTGTTGAAATAGCAGTCTGCCACTGTATTTCAGAACTTTATTAGAAGGGTCTCCACTCTTTTTCTTAAATTTAAATTACTTAATATATATGTAAATGTAGTTTTATTTTCATAACTAAAATGTGACTTTCCTTGTATATATCACATTACCTTAATAGAAATCCAGGGTTTATGACATGCAGTCTACAAATCAATCTGCACAATACATCACCAAATATTTCCATTATCCACAAGGTATACTTTATACATATTTGGCAGATTTTCCAGTATAAATCAACATTATTTCATTAAAGCCAATGGTATTTCACCAGTCTGTACCAGGAGAAGGTTTGGTGCCGTCCCCCGCCGCGGGC
>JAVJGI010000036.1:17576381-17627621 GCA_035590275.1 Ibycter americanus
TTGGTCCCTTCCCCCACTCCCCCCCCCCCCCCCAATTCCTAAAATAAGTATTATTCTTCTGAGAGCTTTAAGATTTTATGTAACAATTCTATGAACAAATATTAAAGAATTTGTTTTACAACAGATCTATATTTTGGATATATTAATATAACATAAGATCAGGTTTACTTATTACATTATATGTATTAACCACCAATAATCTTGATTACAACTACTGCAGATAAGTTTGGATTCTCAGTTTAATACTTTTGAAACTCTCAAAGTAGTAATTATTTTGAAAGAATTTAAAATGCACTTCTTAAACATAATAAATTATGACATGTTTTTAAGACCCTAGCTATGCTTGAATATCATGTAGTGATATTTAAAAAAAAACAAAAACCCTTTGAAGGACACATTCTAATTTATTATATTTTTTTAATGTAAGGGATTTTTAATAACGTGGAACCAAAAAAAATGTGACAGAAGAAAATCAATGTTCTTGTTTGAAAACACATGCACACTCACACTCCATTAGAAGATACAAATTTAATATTATTCATGTAAATATTGTGTAGATAGGTATTGTTATATATGTATACATTTATCTACACACATTTAATACACAGGTATACTTACCAATTCAACATTTAAATGAGTATAAGCCAGACTATGACACTCAGTTTTTCCATCCTTGGACTCACAGAGCACTCTTCAAATACTGGTACAATGTACTGCTCCTTGTCAAGAATGTCGGCTTCAGGCCCACTGGAAATAGATTTTTATTGTACTTCTGGAAACAATACTCTACGTTTTCCATTTAGCACTCTGTGTGCTTTCTGTGAACAAAGGACTCAACTCATGGAAAATATACTGTAATAAGAGTAGAAAAAATGTACACTTCGCTTTTTCAGTGGTTAGGATGTCCTAAAACACATTAACAGATCTCTGCTTCCACTGCTTTACATCGTTAGACTTGTGTCAAAATGAAATTAAAACTTTGATTACTGTGTCTTTCCACTTTCTGAAGTGTGGATCTCGTATACCGATCACAAGTTAAAACTGAAGTTTAAATACCCGCCAAGTCTCATCTCACATGAATGATTTATTCTTTTGGCCCCATCCTCATTCACTGCCTCTGGGACTTGCAGCTAACAGATGTGTGGCACTGTAGCTTCTCTCCAGGTACTGAACATAGATCCATCAGCCTGAGCTGCCATCATCCAGACGTGCGTCCGGCATTGCACTCCTGAGCAGGGAAAGGGCAGATGGACCGACTGCACTGCAGCTGTGCACGTGGCCTACGGAGCCCTGCAATCAAGAAACTCGGTGGAAGGCATTCCCAGCATCAGTCTCACATCATTGGATACATAAAATTCTGGATGTGCTCAGAAGAAAACAAAGAAGGATGAGTTGACTTGCTCAACTTCTTTATAGCCTTTGATGTACTTAAAAGCCCCGACCTGCAGCAAGACCTCTGCAACAATGCAGAGGTATCTGAGCATCCCAAAGTGTATCTGATGGTCAGCTTCCCAGATATCCTCTAGCAAAACAAGAAGCCTTCTGTATGTGACACTTTTTCCTATCTTTGAGCTTCTGGCTGTACTCTGCAACAATAGTTAAAATTTGAAGTCCTTTTCAAAGACTGCCTTGAATTGGAACAAGGATCTTCTAGTCCAGAAACTATATGTGTGAACTCACGGTTCAGAGAAACAGAAACATGCCAGGTTCCAGGTACAAAGACAACTCACTGAAACAAATAACATACCGAACAGGGAACTCAGCTGAGTGCTGGACACTGCAGGTTCTGTGGACCAAATGCAGACATTTGTTCCCCTCGTAAGCTCCCAATATTGTAGCCTTCCACTCCATCCTGTAGGTGGCATGTTCCATACCCATCCATTGTACCATCCTCTGTGCTCCCCATCCTTCCCTCATGACAGAGACTCATTGTGTCTTCTCAGCGTTCTGTTCCACTTTCCCCCCATCTCCACGTCCTCCCTTCCCTGCTCACTCATATGAAGACTTCACATTTCTTTCAATGCCTCCTCTCCATTAATGTGTTCTGCTTTGTTCTTCCTCCCCATCATCTAACCGTTTCCTCTCCACATCCCTAATTGCTTTTCCATATTCACTTCCAGTCCCATTTATCACCACATGCTTCCTGCTTTTCTCCATAATGCTGTTTTCTTCTGCCTCCACATGGTCCTCAGATCTGCTGCCACCATTTATCCGTAGTTTGTTCTTTTTACCTATCATTCATCACATCCCTGTTCCCATCTGTAGTTCTGCTTGGAAGGCTTAATTGCTTAACTACAAACGTTCTCAAAATTCTGGAATTAATCAGGTGCAGTGATCCACAGTCATTAATCAACCATAAACAACTGAAGAAATAATGAGATAAGGGAACTGCATTGCTTCTGCAAACAAAAATGAACCACAATTCTCCTTAACCCTGCTATCCTCTAGAAAGAAATGGTCTTGAACAGACAAATACGATGTTACTTATTTCACTCCCTTTGTCTGGCTGCTGATCTTCTGTTTTATTACTCACTGTGTGAACAGAACTGCATCAATTCCCACGAGCCTCTTATTTTCCCATGGTCAAAACTCAACTCCTTACTAGACAGCCTGAAAAACAGAACTCATTCATTGAACATTTAATGCTGGGTCACCTCAGACTCTTCGTTTTCATTTAAAATATAGCCAATGCCCTTGCACTTCAGTCCAATAAAATACTTCTCTTCAGTACGTTCTCCATGTTTTGCCAAATCAGCACTCTAACCTGCAAGGCACACCTCCTGTTCTCAGATACAGAAGTCTAGGTCTTTTTGACCTCGGTGGGAGACCTGCAGCTCATCAAAGGGCACATTTGACAAAACGTTCTTTCCTAAACTCTGTCAGCAAAGATGCACTCTGGATCTAATAAATACCTAGTGCAGGAACAGAATCTCTTATTTTGTTTTGAATTTGATTTATACATGCCTCTTTTCTAAAGTAATTGAGCATTTTGTTTGCCTCCATATACCTGCTGTGCACTGAGCTGCTGGAGCCCATAATTTGCCCACAATTACGCTCATGCTTTTTCCTAATTGGTGTATAGGCTGTTCTATTCAACAGATGTCTTTCCACAGTTGCTGGTAGGTAACTTATTTAAAATATCTTCTCATTGCACAGAATTTATGATGTTCTTGTTCATTCATCCAGATGAATCCAAGCACGTTTGCTTCCCTGTTATTTCCCATAGCTTCACATTTACTGTTACAGGCAGCCAAGGGCATTTACTTTGTTATGTCTTTGCCGAAGACGTTGCAATGAAGACCCAACAGATCACTCGCATTAAGTCTTGCCGTGTTCAAACATTTCTCTCTCTCTCTGACTCCCCTTTGTAGGTCTTGTTCTTTCCACTGGTGTGCCATAAATGTTTACCATCTCCCAATCCACTGATGGGACTTGCAGTAACCTTTGACGTAGGATCTTAAGAGAACTTTTTGGAACAAAATAAATATTCAGCAATCCACCTATGAGCTTCCTGTCTGTCACGCCATAATATGTTCATCAAGTTAGCCAAAGCAGATCATCAGAATCCATAGTAGCCATTGTGGAGCAAACTGAGAAGCGCTATGTGTATGATGAGTTACTGGTCCAGAAGTAAAACCAAACCTAACCAAACGATTCTGCAAAAAGTACAAGAATCAGTGCATTCCAATTAATCAGTTCATATACAACATATACAAAACTATTTAATAACCCAGCTACTCGGAGAGATTAAATGACTAAATATGAGCAAAATTTTCCATGTGCGAACTAGAAAGCATCTTGCGATTCTGACCTCATAAAACTGGGCCATGGCATTTATTGTGTTCATCTGTGGTTCTAATTTGTTTTCAGATTAAGTACTTTAAGCTTGGGTATCTATCTAAGTGTTTCTTCTGTATTCAAGATCTTTCTTTTATTTTTTATTTTAGGGATTTTGTAAAAGCTTTTATTCAGTTTAAGAAGCCAATTGTGGTTGCTATCAACGGCCCTGCTCTTGGGTTAGGAGCTTCTATTTTACCACTATGTGATATCGTTTGGGCAAGTGAGAAGGCATGGTTTCAGACACCATATGCAACAATCCGACTCACTCCAGCTGGCTGCTCATCATACACATTCCCACAAATTCTGGGTGTTGCACTGGTAAGGTTTTCCACCTCAAATTGCTGAAGAACCTTTCTTAAATTCATGCTCTTCTTTCTCTCTTTAAAAAGTAAGACAGAAAACAACTGTTTCTCTTAATTGCCATGGATGGAAATGAAATCTGTGGAACGTTCATCTAATCCCTATCAATTTCTTACCACAAAATGACCTCAGAATTCAATATATGACACCTGCTATACACCAGAAAGATTGAACACAGGTTGAAAAAGGCAAAGATTGTCAAGGTCATGGTAGAAAAGGGAAGAAATGCATTAGTGGAATAATGTTGCAGAGTGCTTGTCTGTATCGTGTTAGGATTGTGCAGTAACTGAGCAAGATACTGCTCTCTGCTCTCTGAAGACAATCCGTAATAATTCCAGTAAGGTTGCTTAGTTTTGGCCAGTATAACAAAGCAGAATTTGCCCCACAAAGTATTTCGTACTAGGTTCCATGACTCTTGGCACAGTATCACTGACAGTTACTCTTGTAAAATCAGCAATACAGATTCATCATGCATGCCAGCACATTTCTCTTAAATGAAATCCATGCTGTGCTCTGGCCACCTGCACAATCCTTAAATAGCTACTGAAACTCCTTTTAAAGTGTTTTGCAGCATGGAAAGATATGGGAGACCATTTGTAAATTTAATTTTGCAAATAGCAGGCAACTATGGAAATTTTTTTAAGGTACTTATAACCCAAGATCACAAGTAATCTTTTGGTTTCACAGGCAAATGAAATGTTGTTCTGTGGGAGAAAGCTGACAGCACAGGAAGCCTGCAGTAGAGGACTAGTGTCACAAGTGTTTTGGCCAACAACATTTAGCCAAGAAGTGATGCTACGAGTGAAAGAAATGGCATCCTGCAGTGCAGTGGTAAGAAATCAAACTCCTTTGTAATTAAATTACCCTTCACAGAGGTAAGGTGTGCTCCCAAGGCTCATCACATGGTGGGTCCTCAGTTTCCACAACCATACCTGTGAGAGAAGGCTAACAACAGAAAATCTGGATATGGGTCAGTGAGCTCATGGAGTTTCTTGTTTTTCAGGGGCAGGCAGGGTTATTTCCTTTCCCCATCTTTACAAGTATTCAACATGAGTGGAACCTCCTTGCCCCAGATTTTGAAAGGTGGTTTAAGCACAGGTTTCCCTCATGAAGGTGGAAGAATCTGAAACTGTACAACTGTGCTGGGAAATCTCTGCAGGGCCAGTAAGAAAATATATTTGCCTTTCTGTTGTCCTGGCCTACCATGTTTCAGCTGAGTCTGCCTTCTTTTTTTGCACCTGCATAATTCCTGATTCTGCAACATGTTCTACACAGTGCACCAGAAGGGTTAGGATAGTGCCAGCTAACCTCTACTGTGAAGGAGAGGTGAGATCCAGACACAGAGGGATTTGAACACAGTCTGGTCACAGTGTATTAGAACTTTCCTTTTGTGTACATAAGAGTTGAAAGAGAATCCTTTCCTGTTTTAACTTCCTAAGATTTTTTTCCCTTCAGGCAGATATACTGCCATTCTGGGCACATCCTCATTTTAAAAAAATGCAGTGAAGAAAGTGATACCAGCTGCAGTAAAACTGCACTAACTAAAGTGAAAATCGTTGCAGTTTCTTGCTATACTTCCTATACCTGAAACTGTCTTAGCATCCCTCAGTTTCATTTAAAAGATACATTGTAAAAGAGAAGGTAGAGACACCGGAGATTTTTAATTAAATGAAGTGTAGATTAGATCTCACAAAAGACATTCAGAATGAAACTCTGGAAATGCAGCATAAGCTTATTTGATCATGCTGATATAAAGTGTATTATATGAGTTGGGAAAACCTCTGGGCCTTACTGTGAATTCTTCCTTCCTTCACTGTTGTTGGCTGTCAATGAAATTTTCTCTTGAGAACTGTTAGAAAAAGTGGTGATAACTTGTGGACAAAGATGAGAGTTAAAACTGTCAAAGACTAGATTTACTCTCTGAGATCCTAAATGGAAATCAGGCTGAAGTCACAACAGCAATGAATATGATGAGCTCATCCAAGTTCACTGGAGATACCTGCCCACAAACAGACCAAAAAAACACACAGGCCCTGCAATCTGCAATTAACACCATTTACTTGAGTTAAAGAGAAATACTACTTTGGAATAGCAGTGTTGTAACCTAAAACAGACAGGAACTGGGCTTAACGTGTAGGTGTTGACAAAGCTGAGTGGTGAGTATGTGTCTCCCTTACCATAAGCACTGTATTAATTTACATTAAATCTTCTGCCCTCAAAAAAATGTATGAATTATTAATGGTTTTGTTTGACTAGTTGGGTCCTTGTGAGATACATAGTGGTGTTACATATTTCAAAAAGAATTTTAAAGGATCCAATCTCAATGTGTTTAAAAATGTGTCTTAACAAAAATGAGCTGAACTATGAGAGCAACCATGGACCTTCTGTTCATGCCTTTAAGAACTTGCAGCAGCTACTAAGGGCTTGAGATTGGGCTTTCCATTGCAAAAGCTTTAGGTGATTTGTTATGATTACTTGTGTATGCTAAGCAGATCTAATTCCAGAGCACAGTCAGAGGGTGCTTGTTTTGGTTGACACCTTTTATAAAATATTTCACTTTTATAAAAATGTACATAAATAAACTTTAAAAGATATTTGCAGTAAAGGCCCTTTCCTATTAATTTCTGTTTTGATAAAGAAATGATGCATGAGGGGAAAATTGTTAAAGATGATGGACATCCACATTTGGGTTTCCAGCCTCTATAATCTTCAAGACTATCTTCCAGAAAACAGGTAGCCAATATGTAATGCCTCACACATTTTCATTTCAAGAGATCACATTTTCAACACGGGGATGTTCAGCTCCTTCTAGTGCTTCATGGCAGACCTTCAATAAACTAAGGTACTTCAGAATCCCTCATTTCTTTTAAAAATGTTAGCACTAACGCATAAACCTCAGAAGTCCTTAATTCTGAAAGATGCCGACTATCAGCAAGTGGAGTTATGGCTGTAAATCAATTCTAATTTCTGTGCTCAGAGGAGTGAGTTAGATTGTAAAACAGAGTTAGTAGTGTAAAAATGCTGTTCGCGCCATTATCTATAGCAATTCTTTCAGATTCAAATTAAAATACTGAGTGATATTTTGGCTTTAGGTATTGGAAGAGTCCAAATGTCTTGTGCGGAGCTTCCTGAAATCCGGACTTGAAGATGTGAATGAGAAAGAGTGTCAGATGTTAAAACAGCTGTGGAGTTCTTCCAAAGGACTGGATTCATTATTCAGCTACTTGCAAGACAAAATTTATGAAGTCTGATGTCTTGGCCTAACTTAAAGAGAAAATGCTCCACTTCTGAACAGAGTCAAACATTACCTGTGTTTGAAAAGCAGAGGCAATGCATCAATGAGGAGTTTGTGACAGTGTATCCTAATACATATGGTTGTGTCAATTTCCTTGTGAGCTACACAGCTGCTTGTAGCTGGTTTGATTTTGTGTAACCGAGAAGTAGGCAGGCTTGTTCAGTGCACATAATCTCTACAGAGGGCTGCATCTTTCACATTGCTCATCCAGATTAAAGTATACATTCCATGTGCTGAGAAGCACCACTGAGGCCCAATAAGGCATACCATCTGTAATGATTTATTTTGTTTGTCCTTCTTAACTTATTCTTACTGTTGCAACACATCTGGGCTGACACAGAGGGCTCAATCTAAAAACTGGGTCAGCACAATATTTTGTAGACCCAAACACCATACTTTAGAAATATTTTAATTATTTTTTTCTAAGTTCTAACAGTGTAATGGAAAAATCTGATAATTTATATGTATAATATGTAAAGTTAGCTTTACAAAAGCTACTAGGATTTTTTTTCTTTGTTGAATTTATTTAACTTATTTATTTTGTGTTCATATTCAGCTGTTTATTGATCACAGATCTTATTTTCATACTTCCCTTGACTGAATTAATGGCATCACATGAGAATGCAAACACATTTTTAGCAGCAAATTGTGTAGAAAAATAAAGGATATATAGAAAACATACAGAATGCTGTGGGCAGTAAAAGAAGCAGCCATGTGCATGCTCCTCTACGTGTAAAATTGTATGAAATAGATTCATTTACCAGGGTTAAGGGAAAAAAAGTGGATTCTGAAACAGTGAGTCCCCCTTAAGTCTCTCTTCACTTTCTGCCTTCTTGAGGAGCATTGAAGGGCTTGCCAACAAGATGCTTTATTTAAGTTTACTATATTCCTGTTAGCCAGATATCAGTAACAGGGTGAGTGGTGCCGTTATGTGGCATCGTACTGTTTTTCAGGTTTAAACATCCCCTTTTGGTCTGAAGTCTAAAAGTAAATCCTTATGAGCCTTAGTCTAGTTGCCTGATTCCTCAGGTGTGAGATAATTTCTGCTCTGGAGGCCTTTGGGTGTGGGCCAACAGTTTATACAAGGTGCTAGGTATTGAACTAAGTGGAGGGAGAGGTTTTGTTTTGCTTTTCCCAGCTCTCCACATCTGGCCACCCCACCATCTGTTACAAGAACTTATGGCTATCCATAAAAGCAGTCCACAATAAACGACAAAAATCCAATCTGCTATTTTAGAATGTGATCCCAGTACTTTTCAGTGACACTGACTTCAGAACACTGGATCTTTTCTCAGTTCTTTCTTGCTAGTAAAGCAATTAATATGGAAATAACACAAGCATGCTCTGTGACTTCACCTGCCATTTAGTACGCCCAAATTAAAACCTCTTGCAGCAGAAGCTTTGCACATTCGTTTGCTTTGTAATTTGTGTACCTGCTCTCCATCCTTGAGCTCAGTGACTTGCTTCTTGGTTTAAACCTCTGCAAATGAGGCTGCTAGGTTTTCTCCCTCACAGGCTTTCCATGAAGAGTTTCAACAAAGCCTTTATAAAGTTAACAAACAGGTGATTATAGTATACAGTAGCCTTCAACACATTAATGTAACATTACTTTTTCCACAAATAATTAGAACAGCTGTTCTATGGCCTAATTGTACCACTGAATTTTAAGGAAACCATTACCCTAGAGGCAGAGGTTCTTATGGAAATTCTTCATTAAAAAGACAAAATCTGGCTTCTAATTAGCCTGTTTTAAATGTTTTCAAAAAAACCTTACCAAAACAAGTAACTTATTTTTAAAGAACTCTTTCGATAACTGTTTTAAGTGATAGATGCGCCACTTGTTTTATACTAATACTTGCTTATTTCCACAACCTGCCAGCACTGCCACAGGGCGCATGCGCAAAGACTTGGTTGGCTCAAGGCCACAGGACCCCCTGCTATGCCAGTATGTGCATACGAGTCGCTTGTATGGCAGTCCCATTAAAAGGAGAGGGATTACTCAAATGAAAACCACTCACATGCATACGTGTTTGCACAATCAGGCCTCCAGCATATGACTTCAGAAGAAAAAAAAAAAGCAAAAAAGAAAAAAAAAAGCAATGGAAAGTACCGTGATTCCTCAGTTTCCTTTATTTCCTTTATTCCCGTCCAGAGAGCCATAACTCCTAGTCATGTGTTAATAAGATATTAGGAAGTTTATTTCAATACTATGCTTGGGTTTTGTAGATAAATATAGAAAATTGCTCAGCAATGTGAAGGTATGCTTTCCATATGAGATTTTCAGACAGAGAAGAATCGTAAGTTGTTAGACCTTTAAACTGCATCATTTCATCTGAATTTTCAGATATCTGTATCTTAGCATTTTTTATGACAAAGGAATGGTTGAAATACATTTTCTATAATTATTTTTCCATTAAAGCAAGCGCTAACCATAGTTAACATTTTTAATTATTCATATCTATACAGTTACAGTCTAGTTTTCATGGAATCTATTTTCCCTTCAAAAAAGAGTAGTAATAATAACGTCAAAAGCTTCTTTTCCAGTATTTAAAGATCAGAATCAATTTTCTCTTGTGTTTCTGTCCTTGCTAGGTATTCAGATATCTACATGTACTGTACATATTAGTCTGGGTACCTTTACTAATATTCACAGTATTTAAGATTATAAATGCAATTTGTTGTTAAGTATGTTATTTTATCCGTGTAAATTGTTTTGTACAATCTTTAAAAATCTACAGTTTTGCATTTGTAGATATTAAAGGTAAGCAATTTATTTTGTGTTGTCCTGCATGTATATTTTTGCTGTAGATAAGTGTTGCTTAGTTTACTATTTCAGTACATTTCTGTTTAAATGAATAAGCTTACAAACTTTAATACAGTATATATTTTCAGAATATAAACTTTTATATTTCTGTGGTAGGTTAGGGTATGCGTTTTAGGCAATCTTTTTCACTACTATTAACTGTTCTTTTAATCTATAATATAATGGTTTTGTGCCAATAGTTTTTCATTAGAATAAAATGCTCTTTTAATGTTAGGGATGAACAGACAATTTTGGTTGGGGTTTGTTTTATTTTGGTGGTTTTTTTATTATTTTGCCAGCCTGTACAGTTTTAAATGTAATTTATAAATGTATTGCATTTGTGAATAAGCCTTACCATTAGGTACAAGAAATCTTTAAAGCTACATAATTGCTTATGTAGTACTAAGGACTTCCCCAAATAATTGCTGTAAGAAAGTTAGCAAATCAGAGTACAGGGCCTTAAGTTTTTCTTGTGAAAAGGATAATACGGGTTGTTTCTTTTGAACAACATAGGTAGACTTGTCAGCATGGGCTTTGTTATATATAAACTGTGCATTTGTGCTCCCAACCACAGTAGTTTAATCTCAGGCTTTGTGTGGCTGGGTCTATAAAAGTCAAATCTGGCTAAAGCCAGCACTCTTTAGGAGACACTAAAGAAGTTTACATAAGAGACTTATAGACAATCTTATCATAGTACATTTGGGTACTCGGTATCCTAGATGTGTTCTCTGTGTCTGCCCAATTAACCGTATGTTTTAAGCCATATTAAATCTCTTTACTGCTATTTTAAATACTACAATGAAAGTCATTCACTAGCTTGCTTACTCACAGACAAAATTTCAATTTTTAGTGAATAAAAATATTATGCCTTCCATAAAAACAAAGGACCAAAGAATTGCATTATTCTAACAAAGCATTAGTTCCTTCGCCAGTGAACTAGTTTGACATTTGTACTGAAGATCAAATAGTCTCTTTCTGCTACAAACACTGCATTCTCATCCATGTCAAGTGTAAGGGGAAAAGATGTATCCACTGACCTATTGGGAAAGGAGTGATGTTCAGCTAGGATGGCATGTCTATTGGTAAGGCTTATTACCAAACCTCTGAGATGAAGCAAAGAACCAAAAATTCACAAATTATGTCAATGTAAATTTATTTTCAGAACTTGCACAAATAATTAATTGTAGAACTTTGCAAATTAGGCCCTTAAGTTATTTTGTCAGAATGCCATGGAACAGACTAAAACAGTTTCTAATATTTGTAATGATGAGTACATATTATAATATTATAAGGGTACAGGCACCCCTATATCACAGTGTTGTAAATATTTTCTGAAACTGGTACAGTACTGAGGGACTTGTATCTTCTGATATATCAAATATTGACTGTCTAGATCAAATTGTACACAATTTATTTGTTGATGGTCCTGTAACTAGTGTATGGACACATTTCTGGGTGCCTTAGAAGTTGTATTTTTCATGTGTGTTAATATGCAGTATTTATACATTGTGAGAAGCTGCTTTGAATAAAAACATCGAAACTTCATTTCAATGCAGTGATTTTCAGTTTTACATAATCAGAATGAATGCAATAACTAGTAGCCACAGATCCTTGTATTATATATGGTAAAGCTAATTCATGGACTCCTACCTTTTAAAAGAAAGCAGGCGTACAGCAGGCTTTTTAAAAGAGAAATTAAACTTAAAACTGGTTTTGTTTTCAAATGGCAAAGAACAGGGCCCTAAAAGACACTGCAGTAAGAACTCTCTGAAATTATTCATCACGATACATCTCATTTATCAACTCATTACCAAATCCAAGAAAACTACTGAGAACTGTCTTATAAATACACTTGCAGGACACCTTTTCCACCGTTATCACTTCCACTATTTGATATGTGCATGTCACCTAAAGCATATCTGCCCAGAACCAACTACTGCATACAGCATTTTGGCTCCACATGAGGGAATTTGGTTTTGAAGTGCTATTTGCCAGGGAGGCCAAGATTCAGCACAGAACCCCCTTGGTGCAGCGTGAAGCTGGGTCACCCTGTGGTCCTACATGGTTATAGATGGCAATCCTTCCATGGGGTCGCTTGTATACAAGGTGATCGTTTGGCTGTAGCATCCATGAATGCTGTTTCCAGTCATGTATCCATGATTAGAAGAGTAACTAAATTAATTCTGCTGGGGCAGAAAAGTAGGATATTTTTCCACGGATCCAGTCTAACTGAAACCACCTCTACAACAAGGTCTGAAAAAACAACCTACACTTCATTTGAAGGACAACAGTTATGTTCTAGCAATTGTATTGGTTAGTTTTAAACTGACAGACACTGTTAGTAAAAACTGTGGTCAGCTATTTAGAGCAGAGGATTGAGCAATTCAGTCTTGCTTCACCATCAACAAATCCAATTATTTATTACAGTGACTCTTGTCAGGAGTCAACGTATCATAGCCTGCACTGGACAGTAAGCAATGTGCATATCATAAACAGAGTATGACACCTTTCTTGTCTAACAGTTTTCATGATAAGTTTTGGTCGTAACATAAATCACTAACACGTGAATTTTACTTCAAATAACTCATTTTTAAAGGAAAGCAAAAATTCTTTAAAATTTAAAAATCCACCCAAATATTTTGTCAAGTGAAGGTTTTTTAAAGCAAGATAAATGTTAGTCCTTGTTGCTGTAAATTAATATATGAACAAACTACATGGAAGAGGAACCCATTAAGTAGATATAAAGAAGATTACAAATTTAAGCAGACAAAAGACTAGTCTATGAATTGCACATATAAAAGAACAGGCAAGTATTAATACCACTTAAAATATAAAGAGTACTCAAACAGATCAAAGCCTTACGTAAACTAACACATGCCATTCCTCATTTTGAGTTTTGAATAATAGTAACAATATTGCATACAGAAAGAACAACGAAAGGTTCTGAAACAAATGAACAGCAAACGAAAGCACGTGAGAAAACCAGGAGGACACCATTTTAAAGACTCTGGGAGTTCAAAGCAAATCAAGTCTCAGAAGTCGGACTGGGGACAGTTTGGTTAAGGAGGAAGAAGTCAGAGGGTGAAATTCTGGGCCCATTAACTTCAGGAATTCACCTCTCCCTGGTGCCTTATTTTTCATGAAACCACCTCAGATTATAAAATTTAATAAAACAATGCATCTCTTCCTGACTCTGATGTCTGACTTATCCTCAAAACCAATCTACAATCACAGCATGGAGTTTCAAATTACTAAGAAAGCCAGCCTAACAGCCCATTCTAGAATTCAAACCATTTGAATTGTGCTTGCACACAATTGCTTTAATTTATACTTTTTCCTTGGTTTTACAAAATTTGCTTATTACAGCTGTGTAATAACAATAGAACCATTAAAAACTTTGTTGAATTCCAATTATTGAGTCCATTTGGCTTGACACAGTAATTTTCACCTGGAACTGTCAAAAGTACTATGGGAGAAGGAAATTTTCGTTTTGGAAAGAGGAAACAGTTTATCGTTTAGTAACTTTAAAAATCCTAAGCTAAACTGTATCACCTTTCCTTATCACTTCCTGGCACTAGTGTCACTTGAACAAATTCTGTGGATCTAAGTCAAAAGCCACTAAGATCAATGGAGATCCTTCTACTGACCAGTTATTTCTAGGTCAGCCTCAGTGGTTGACAGATGCCACAGCAAACTCTTTCACCATAATAGTACAGGGAATATGATGTAGCCATCTTCCTTGAAAAATAATATGGCACTGATCAGAAAGACATAATTAGCACAGGAGACAGGGTTCTCTATCCTTAGTTGAACTTTCAACAGCAGTGTCTAAGAAATTTTCAATAAAATTCAACATTTTCAATTTTATCACTGACTCTTGTTAGTAGAAAGACATGCTCTACTGTGTTTTAACCTTCCTCAACTCTTCAGTAACATTTGTCAGCTTGGATTCTGGATGACTATGTAACATCTGTGAAACTTATTTTGTACATTGGTTATAGAAATATGTTGGTGAACAACTATAAAGAGAAAAGTGAAAATGCTCTTTGCAGCTAAGAGTCATGTTTGAAATGAGCTAAGATGTTAGATAAAAAGCTGCATCTAACATTAGGGCTTCTGCATTGAAAGATGATTTAAACACTAAGCAGCAATCTTGACTTGTTAGAATTAAGTTAATTACTATCATCTAGAAATAAGTTATTCATATCATCCCGAAACGTGTTTCTGATGTGTCTGTAAATAAGTGCTACAATTTCTATTATTCCAAAAAGATCAGCAATTTTATGCTGCTGTCCTTCCAGCCCTCCGGTTAGCAATTACATATGCTGCCTACCAGGTTCTAGGGTATTCCCTTTCTACAAGAAGTTCATTAAATGGATAAAGGCATTCACAGAAAACTCTGCCCATGCCTAGTTATTCAAGATCTGCATTATCTTAGCCTCTCACTTGTTTATTTTGTATGCAGCTGCAGCGAGATGTTTGTCAGGGAGTCAGACTCCAAGTCCACTTCTTGCCCATTAGGCTCATAATGAGCAACAACTCGAAACTCCTGCCAGCTGAGCTGCCGAGGGATTCCCTACTGTTTCAAGGGTAAAGGTCAGATGAGCACGGCTTTACTGATCAGCAGCAGCATGCCCACTGGTTGGAGTGCGGGATTTGGAGTCGACAATTGCTCGACCCTGATCCTCTATTTCTGAAAGCAAGCCTTAATAGTATCAGTGGTCCAGCCCTCTGTGGGTTTTCCTGCCATAATGACCTTTTATCACTCCTTTGCATAGGGCTGCTCCCTGGAATGACATCTGAAACAATGTAAGTTATTTACTATAAAGGAACCTGCAAGTTCCTTATGCCAGTGACCAGACCATCTGAAAAAAGCAACAGACAAGGTGATTGTAATACCCATACCATCCTGAGCACCACGCTGTGCCTAACTTAATCAGACCAGACGAACAAGACATTCTGTTTTTCATGTATTTATGTGTAACAGGATAAAACAGACTTATTTTCCCAGATGCTAATGTGATGCCAGTTGGAAAGAAATATCCCAAAACATATTAGACCTGATAGGATTTATCTTCCATACATGGCTGTAACTAGTTAGAACACAAAAATGCTGTCCCTCTCTAAATGACATTTCTTAAATAAATCCACTTTCTCAAAAAATCTGTTGAAAGATCAAACTGAGCTTTAAAGAAGCTGCGGTATAGCTAATTTGAAAGGCTAAAACTTTTCCCAACCAGTTCAAGTATGAGAAAATCCAACAGCACTCCATTTGCGATTCAAGCACTTGGTAAACACACTGCACAACTGTACCATGGCTGTGTGCCAACAAAATGGTGAGTCAGCAGGCAGGGTAGGGAATCAAGTGTCAAGAATGCATTTAACCCTCACTCCAGAGAATGCTTTTCTTACGAACAGAATGAAAACACTCCATAAAAAGAAGAAAAAAAATGCTGGAATTTTTGGTCCATTAGTACAGGCAATTATCTCAATTTTCTTCCAACTTACAGAAGCTCTCAAATTTTAAATTAGGACAAATGCTTAAGAAAATAGCAATCAGCAAACTGATGAGAAAGAGGCTCATAAACACGTATCAGTCCAGTCCTATGATCCTTACTCTGACAAAAATCCCACTGATAATCCTGGCAAGGCTGAGTGCAGAAGGGTTTCATGAGAGCATTAGATCTATAATACTAATACTTGCGCAGATATAAAAAGGAGTATATTTCCTAACGAAAATACAGTTCAAATGACCTGTCATAGTCCCAAAGGAGTATCTGCGCATGCTACTTTGCTTCACAGTGTTATTGTGGAGTGTTTGATGAAATCACGAGATTTCCTAAATCATTTTAAAATGAATCCCCTCTTAAGAAATTCCCCACCAAAGCATCATTTTGCATGATCACCCTAGATATTCTATTCAGAATAACAAAAAAGGATAAAAATATTAAGAATTTTTTAAAAATTTAAACAATATTTGAAAAAGGGCCCAATCTTCCACCTGAAAATTTGAACACTCATTTACAATGTTGTTAAACACTGTCAAACCAGAATGGCAGCATTTTATACCTACTTTCTTAGGTACTCCTCACAGGTGTAAATAACCACATTGGACACCTGTGGAGGAGGGGGGGAAAAAAAAAAAAAGACTCTAGTTATTACTTCACAGTGTTCGTTAAGGGTAATTATAGACCAGCTGTGAATTTGCAGCTTACCCCCATTAATGAACAGATACAGCTTCCAGTTAAAGGCTGAGAACAGCTAGCTCTGCCGTACCTCTCGCTGCTCAATCCTACAAACACCTACACAAATGAATAATTCTTTTTATACCTCTTGCCCCACTGAACTCCACAGCCTGAGCCATCTTCTACAGGAACTCAACTCACAGCCAGTAATGTCCCTTTAATGTTATTATTTGTCCTGCCCTGGATTAAGCCTGGGCTGTGAAACTATGGAGATAAGAATTAGTTTGTACAGACATCTAACATGTACAACCAGGGTGGAAATACTAATAGTTTCCCTGCCCAGATCTATGAAAGAATTTTTCTCCCATCTAACAGCCCTCATAAAGCCTAAGCCCAAAGCTTAGACAAAACCGTCACCTATGGCATTAAGAGACAAGCCCTGCCAAACCCTGCTGGAGTGGCTGAAAAGACTTTTACCCCAGCCTTCACCCCTGTCTTTCTGCCAGATGTCAGCAACCGTAGCAGGGGCTGCAGATTAGACAGCTGCCTCTGCAACAAAGAAGATAAATTTGAGCTATGAGCTCAAACGGTTGACAAAAATCTAGGATACTTGAAAGATGGTAGCCTCCCACAGAGGAACACAGCAGCAAGGAGGAGGTTATCTCTTCAAACACTGCATCCCCATCCACCACGATCTTACGGACTGGAAATACAGAAGTATGACCGAAAAATAACTTTGATGCAAAACCAGTGTCACTCGCTGTGAGTGATTCTGTCATGGTTTACACTTGGCTTACACAAGCATGAGAACAGAATAAAGTCCTGCAGAACTTCAGTTCTGAACGCAAATTCCCCATGTATGCTGCTAAATTTCTCCATCTGATATTCATAAAGAAAGAGGAATGTAGAAGTTTGTCAGCTTGCAGTATATGGAAGGAAATCATGACACATCTTTCCTGTATGCAGAAAGTTCTAAGTAATCTTCCATCATTATCCCAGCACTAATTCCCCAAAATCCTGCAGAGCTCCAGAACTCTCTAGAGCACTATTTCTCTTTAAAAAAAATATTCCAGTTACAAATAGGAAAATTATTTGCCCATTCTTGCACTCCCATACCCAAACACCCTTTTGGTCTTCTGTGTGTACATTCCCGAGAAATGCTAACATCTGCAGGTCATACCAGTTTACACTGCTTGCAAACATATTGAACAAATCAGGAGAGTAAGAGACCAAATGAAAAGGACACATGCAGTGGCACCACAAGACTAATACAGTTGTTGATTTAGCAGCAGAAAAATCTGAACACTTTACAACTTGATGGTTTGTGGCATGAAGGCTCTTCACCCAGATAAGAATGTGAACTATTGTTGAGAATTTTATTTATATAGTCTGCAATTTTTATGCAGAAAGCATAAGCAGAGACTGTTTTAAATAATTTCAGATACTCAACGCTAAATAAGTGGCTCACTTTCAAGAAACAACCAAGAAAAAACATTCCACAGAATGTCATATATTCCTTCAAATGGGGAGTTACATTTCATCAGGATGGATGCTTAAGTGGAATAAGTCTCAGTATGGGGACCGTTTTCAGCAATAGTTGTTAATTAAGTAGTAAAGTACTAATAAAATGTTTAGTCAGGTTGCATTTACATAGCACTATAATGATACGTAACTACTAAGAAAAGAGTGCAAAAACCATTCTGCAACAGACTGCATTCAGTTTTCATGCACTGTGCAAATCCATTTAAAAACAGAAAGGATTCCAATGTCCACTGTACAGTGGCCAGCATACAGGCAAGCTATGAAACTTATGCTCTAAGTCACAGGGGAGGGGCTTTTATTTAAAAGCACTCTTTTAAGTTTCTCTAACAGGAGCTACAGAAGTTAAAATAAAAACATAAATTTTAAAAAATTGAAATATCCAAAGCACTGAAAAAACCCACAACAAGTACAAAGGCATGCCACCATAAATGGACTGGAATTACATCATAAATGAGAAAAAAAAATAAATATCATATTCTCAACACATACAGGAATAAATAAACACACAGTAGCAGTGAGGCCAGTGGCTCTTCTGCACAGTCATAATGAAAAAAAGGAAAACAAGGAAGAGCCTGTCAGAAAGCACACAATACATGCTGGACACGCCACGGGTGACACAGCAGAAACCTGTCCCCAGCAGCACACAGCAAAGGGTTAGGCATTCAATTCAAAAGTGAACCTGGTGGAAGAGGCACCAAAACGTTTTGCTGCAGCTAGGTACAGTGAGAGAGATATAATGCTGCGTGTGTAAGCAAAAAGTGCAGTCAGCAAAAGAAACCCAGCACAGCCAGGATTAATTTCAACCAAAAGAAAATGCAAATATTTAAAACTGAAAAATGTGTCAATGAAGATAAAGGCTCAGGGGAAAAAAGCATAAGGATAAAGTTGAACTGCAGTCCCACAAAACTGCCATCACAGCAGAAATTAAATGAAATGTACTGGAGAGAAAAATATTTCTAACTTAGATATAATTTATATTATTATCTTTAGAAGATAACAACCAATAACACGAAGTACAGAGAAATTTTGAATTTCTAACAGCTCCTCTTACTGATGACAGTAGTTTTTTACTTGTGATATAAATGCAGTAAGTAGCTGACAGTCCAGCATGTCCCAAAGTTGCTCTCAGAATCTTTATATTCTTTATAAATCTTTATATTCCTCAGCAATAGCCATTGTTGTCTTTTAGACTAATTAACGATAGGCTACTGTCAACATGGGCCCTAGTTCCAGAACAGGTACACTTTGTTCTTAAATCAAATTTAAGTAACATTCATATAATTACTACAATGACAAACAGTTTATAAATATACCTAATGACTTTGAAAATTTATTTTTATTTTTACTCTGTGTTAAGCTAAAGCTTGGCAGGCCCCCTATTTTATTTTATGATTTGCAAACTAACATGGTACATCTCAGGACCGTTAAAACCCTCAGATTTCCTGATGCCATAGTTCCACTTGTTTTTAAGACAACCTGTGGAACGACCTGCAGCAACAGGGCTCCTTCCAAGTCAAAGAAAACAGGGCATCTCCTCATGCAATTTTTTCAAAATTTGCATCAATGGAAATCAGGTACCAAATTTACATAGCTGCCTTTGAGAACCTGTCTTTTTTGTCTTCACTGCCAAGTTTTCAGTGTTTAGGCACAGTCTTTACTCAGAATTGTGCCAATAATCCCTTTAAAAACACAAAAGTGCCTGCTTTTGGGAGCACTGGATGACTCCAGTATGTCCACAAAGGTAGCATTTTGAGCATGTGCTCAGTAATGCAGCTTTCAGTCAGTCATATTCTTAACATCTGTAACTGCCATATGTTTAAAAACATTCTTGAAAATAAGCCTTCATATCACTTTACAAAACAGAGGTAGGCTGAGATACTGGATTTGCAGAGGCTTGGATTATTTTTGCCTGTGTATTACTTGCATATGATCTACAAAAACACTAAATCACAGTTTTGGTTTTTTAATTAAAGCAGCTGACCACAGGTTATACACATGAAAATAACTATGTTTTTAAAACAGGAGGAAGGTCTTGTTCATTTGACAAGAACAGCAGATTTTTCAGAGATTCAAATCTTACCACTAGAAAAATAGGTCATCTTCAACTGATATAAAAAGAATTACAACCAGCCAAGAACAAAAAGCCAAACCCACATGCTTGGGGTGAGGTTCTCACCCTGTAAGTCAATTAATGCTCTAAAATGTTCTCATTTCTATTCTGCAAGACCTCCCAATTTTCACTGTGTAAAACCTGTGCTTTGAACATTAAGGAAGATGACATTTAAATTATGGGAGTATGATATGCAGCAGGTTAATGTTCTACTTTGTGAACAGATTACCAAGAAAGAACCTTCCCTTGTCATAAAAGCCACTTTTTTAATTTGGATTCAGAAAGCTGATTTCACCATGTAACTGAGTCATCAAGGAGACCGCTGAGCAGCAGCACCAGCCAAGAAATTAAAGATTAGATTGCATCTGCCGCTGCTCAATCCTGCACCTTACTTTTGCTCAAACCCATTTGCACTTAGCCACCACACTCTGTTCAGGACTTCCCTCGTACAACATGCACCACTGTTTGTTTTCCAGATGTTGTGCCGATCCACAAAGCGACACTGCTGAAGCAGAACAGCAACCTCATTCCCACCCTCCCAGACAAGTGCCCTGACACGTGCCCTCGCTCACTAGCCTTCTGAACATTTACCTGCTCTTTGCAAAGCAGAAGTTTCAACGGGAGGCACTGAGAAAGCCTTCCTTCACTTCTAAGTATCCTGTTCACCATTTGGGATATACTTTTGGATGATGCAGGAGGTAGATTCAAATCCATTGAGTAGATCAGGGCATTACAGCTACACCTCCCACACTCCATATTCTGGAAAAAGGCTATGACACTCGATAGAAGTAGACAGTATCTTTTCATTGGCCTTATATTTTTCTTGAGCTTTCCTGGTTTGTTACTGATCCTTTGCTCTAACCTGTTTAGATACCTCAGCACCTAACTTGCTGTGTATCACGTAAACCTTAAGATTAAGGCATTGCAATGCTGGCCAATACAAGATCTAAATTAACTGTGTAGATTTAGTCCACAGGCTCAGGTCTTCAAGTTTTACAGAAGGAAGCTTTGATTCGAGAGATTGTTGCAAGACAGGCCCCTAGAACCCAGAAGTTCATTTTCTGCAGAATTCTATGTTATATTTTTAGGAGAATTATGTCCTCCTTTATTTAATGTGGTATTATATATCCACTGCTTAGCTACAAAGCAGGGTGTTACATGCTGTTAACAGCAGTGTAAGGTAAATTCAAGGAACCTTCCCAGACTGATTAGTAAATAACACTAAATTATATAATAAAAATAAAAGCAAAACAGTAGAAGCATTATGATACTGCATTGTCTCTACAAACTGACAAAAGGATCATGATAGTATGTCTAGATACAGTCAGAGATGAGACATAGTGCTCATATGTATATAATATAGCCAAGCAAAAAGGAAAAATTCTCTCACTTAAGAATTCCTAAAACTGAGTGCAGAGTGGGCAGATTCACTGGGTCCAATGTGGCAGCAAGGTGATCCGTAACACCGAAATCCTTTTGCCTTCTCTTTCTTTTCCTAGACTTTGACATTGGTAGGCATGGCGCTTAGGGACATGGTTTAGTGGTTGACTTGGCAGTGTTAGGTTTACGGGTAGAGTTGATGATCTTAAAGTCTTTTCCAACCTAAATGATTCTGTGATTCTATTGCAATAGAAATGAGATCCCAAACACAGGTTTGGCTCAGTTACCAAGATGCTGTGGTAAAACAAAAAAAGACATAGCTCCTGTCCCAGAAGGAGGAAAATTCACCATCAGAAATGCAGTTATAAATACAGATACATGGAAATTTAATATTGACCTTGCTGTAGTAAAATCAATGTGAGATTTTTCACCAACTTGAATGGAAATAGGATCAGGCCCACAGATGGGACATATGCCAGTTTTGCTCATTAGACTCTACCTAGCCTTTGCACAGTGTCATTTATTACAATGATCACACTAGAGGGAGGTCTTCAGGATCAATACAAAGCAGAAAGAGACACAGTAAATTTGTATGAGATTTAAAAATGGGGTTTGAGCCTGGGGACCAAGAGACAAGGAGACAGAAGACAAGTAGGAAGAAGCACATGTTAGCAGCTGATACAAATCATTACAACTCCAAGAGAACTGTGAAACAACGTCGTGAACACAGGGCTTAGAAACTAACAGGGTAAAGCACAAAAAATGAAGACGTTGAAAATGAGGCTTTACTACAAGAAAAGAGCATGGCTGAGTGCATTTTCTTATTAAGGTAATTAGGGGAAATAAAATGTTTCTCAAAATCGAGACTTGGAATTACTCAATGCATCTATGGTTTTGTTGTCAGCCCACAGAGTGAAAAGTATTAGATATGAGAGCTTTTAGTGATTTGAAGGGAAGTAGGAACTAGCCTAAACATGAGGCACAGAGTAATGTACTGATTAATTTACACAGTATTTCAAAGTCCATAAACAACAATTGGTAAAATAACCACAGAAATTTAAGGATACTGAGAATTGAGTGTTCTCAGAGTGCACAATTACATTAACAAGCAAACAAGCAGTTAGTGGGTATCACATGATTGATTTTTGAGTTCATTGTTATGAACAACATTTGATTGAAAAAATATAAAGATACTTCCACTGTGACCGACTGCAAGACAAATGAATTAGGGACTGCAAGCCAAGGAGTCTATTTTATCTCAAGAGAAGGGGTGCTTACTCATCTCTAGTCAACAGCCCCTTTTAAAAATACTGGAAGCATTGGGTGGAATTTAAATGATTTGTGAGGGTGGAAGACTGAGAGGTTTTCGTACATGACCAGTCATTTACCAGAAAAATATCAGATGCACTATTGCATTGTTTCATTATACCTACGAGAAAATTATTTTTTCCCCAAATTAAACTCCAGCCAATACAGCTGAACTCAGATCACAGCAGATGGAATTTGCTCTCCCTTCTTTGCAAGGTAAGTTTGTTGCAATTTACTATTTACTTTTCCCCTGGTCATATGTGCATTTCTGAATGAATCAGTACATTCCAATCATTCAAATGAATCAGTTCATACTTGAAATGAAGTTCAAATGAATCAGCCAGCTTATAGAAAGAAAACAAGTAGGTTACGGTGGTAGGATTAGTTACACAAATTCTCTGCTCCAGCAAAACACACAGTGTGACATATGAACTGCTTTTGGTCTCAATCTGCAAAGATATTTAGGTACTTTTCACTGAAATCCCCTAAACCAGATTGTATCAGTAAAGCACCTTACTCCACCATCAGTTTCCCCTTCCATCCAAATTATCACACTAACCTCCAAAACTGTGCTGAACTGATCAAGTCAAGAAAGAGATAATAAAAACATAAGGCTTTTTAAAAGCTCACATACCAGGGGAAAATGGGAGGCATATTTTTGTTCTATACATGTGCACCACTCTACACTTAAGTGTCTTTCTGAGATGCTAAGGTTCCTCTGAAAAATAAACAACATCACACAAACTACCCCTTCATCCACACATGAGATATACTCAAATTTCCAGCTCCACAGTTAAGTAAACGCCAAATAAAGGGGCTGAGAAATTAGTCACAGACCAAGTATATTTGTAAATAAATAATACATATTGCATGAATGGTGTCAACAAATCTCTCTTTGGAAAGGGCATAACTCTATATGGACTGAGACCAGTGATAAAACATAGGCTAATTTCCACAGGTCAGGATTAGACCCTTGGACCTCCTACTGAGAACCTAGATATTTTACCTTGCACTGGACCAGACCCTCAGCACATACCAGTCAGGCAATCTCTACAGGAAATGTACCAAGGATATACAGAAAGAAAAATTAAAAAGAAAAAGAAGTCCCAGAAGTCCTTTACTGTAAAGTCAGATACTATTTGTGAATGGTGGGCAAACCTCAGCATTTAGCTCCAACACAAGGCAGATAGGGAGTACATATTTTCATCTGGGCACAACTCCCATTTTATATTAATAAACTGGCTCTTTTTTTGTAAACAGAATCAATATCCTGTTTAAAAGTGATTCTCGGAAGAGCAGGAAATTAGAAAATGTTAGTGCTAAATTCATCAAGCTTCTGTTCATGAAATATTGTTAATGTTAGTGGATAAATTTTGTTTTGTTTTTTCAATGTATATACACATGTACACTGAAAACATTACCCTAAACATATGAACTATGTGCTCACTTGAGATATACAAAAGCTACATATTTCCTTCTTATTAGCAGTGATTCCATGAACACCGAACAAGTGCAATTTCTACTTTCAGGTATTATGAATTTTAAATATGATATAATTTTTCAAGTTGAATCATACAGAATAAGTTTCTTTTTCCTCTTTAGTATTTCTCAACAAATTGGATGTGCCTCTAAAACTAAGGGTGGGGAAAAAAAGCATATGGGGAAGCAGAGATTTCCTAAAACATTTTATTTTATTATTGGCATGCCAAGTCCCCATTTCTCTGTCCTTGTCAAGAAACTTCAGAGAATCAAATGCCTTCAATTTCATCATTGAAGGCATTCTAGACCTTGGCTTGCATTTTTACATAGCTAAGGAATTTCTAAGCTCTCTACAGTTTTCCTTTTGCAGAAGGGTAAAAACTGTTCCCAGTTTAGAAGAAATGTATCCAAGACCAAGAGAGGCCTCCCTGGGGAAAGAGCAACAAAAGCAGGGACAAGGAGGGAGGCCACAAAAGTGAAAGGGGGTGAAGTTTTGGGAAACAAAATGTCCAAAGAGATCAGCAATGTGGTTTGGCTTGTGACCCTGATTAATATTAAAAACACTCAGAAATTATTATATGCTCTAAACATAGATAAGAAGTGTGGACAGAAGAGAGGAAAAGAAAGATTTTTCAGTCTTTCTCAAAATCTAAAATCCTACAAAATCATCTTCTAAGATGAGAAAAAAAATTGCTGAAAAGAAATGACTTTATAAAACAGGCTTACTGTGCAAGCCTAAATTTAACTATAGCATTCATTACCAAACACATTTTAAAATACATCACACCCAGGGAGGGTTACTTCTAGAAGATACTACTTCTTCCATCTAGACTGTCATTTTCAACCTCAAAACTTTGCTTCCTTGCTGCATCACGTTATTTTAACTTTTGAACTGAAAAGCTTCAGGTTTTTTGGTATGATCTATGAGGGAAGATACACTTGAGAAGAATATATCTGAAAATAACAACTGCATAAACTAAATACTGAATAAGTTGAGAATTACTTGTAAGACTGAAGTGCCATTTTATTTACTGAGATTTTTCCCTTTTGTGTTTGCGCATTCACGAACAGTAACTTTTTACAAGGTCTACTGGAATCCCAGTGTGAGAGTTCAGAGTGATGCCTTTGAAGCAATAAGCACACATTTTTAACTGTGAGTGTGCTAGATTAGCTGTGAACTTCACATCTACTGCCCTGCAACTGAGATCACTGCTAACAGTCCCCAACTGTGGATTCCACAAGCTGGTGAGTGGGAGAGAGATATGACAGTTCATTCAATTACTCATTCATCCCAACATACACTTGGTCTTTTATTACAACATACATAATTCACATGGGGGAAAGAAAGTAAAGCTGTTAACAGCCTTCAACACTTTTCCCCTTCCAATAACATATACCAACAACTTCAAATCACCCCTCTTCTTTCTGTTACCTTTAAAAGGTTCAGGTATTCATACCATTAAAACTGCATATATGTCTTCATAACTGGTCACATGAATCTCTGAGTTTTAGTTTGCAGCTCCCAGTTTACACACGCAAGCAGAAATGTCCACAAATTAAAACATAAGGACTACAGATGCTCAACTGTACTTGCACACTTTGCAAGTGCACAAGTAAAGGCCATTTGTTCCAGAAAGGGGAATCACAAACTACAAACTATCTGTTGAATATACTGCAAACAAAACCACAGATCATGGACAAGGTTCTCTTCTATTGTGTTCTACCTTTCATAAGTGTCTTAAAATAAACACTAAATAGTTCCTGCTTAATGCACCTTAAATATGCCTTTGGGATGCTCTGTGGACAACTGCAGAAAGTCACTACTGCCACAATGTACTTAACACATTTGAAATATTAACTTCCATTAAAATATCATTATTTTCTATTATTACATCTGTCGGCAATAATTGCCACAAGATATTTGTATAGACAAATTGTCTCTGTCACTGAGTAAGGCTTCAATATAGCTCTTCCATCAATGCTATACAGTGGCCACAGATATACTATTTTTTTCCACAGTGACAACCTACAGTAAAACCTCTGAATGGGTACAGAACTTGCTGTTAAATAATAAAATGATAGGATGCCTGGTTATTCTTATGCGCTGAAGAAAGTAGAGAGTTATAAGTATAGTTGAAGCTTAAACTAAGCTTACTTCATACACATAGGCACATGGTAGCATGTTTTATCTATGGAACTATGTACAACAACATATAACCACATAGACTTGGCAGTGAAGACTGGATTTTTCACATCCTGAAACAAAAATCAAACTTGTTTTCTGTACTCGAAGCTAAGAGCACCTTTGTTTAAGCAGTTAAATGTTCTTGACCAGGGCCAGCTGCTAGAACAAGACATGATCTCACAGAGCAAGCCTGTCTTATTACAGAAGTTTTATCACAAAAAGTAGGAAGAGGTTATACAAGGTTACTTTGATTCCATTTAGGAATGGTACTCAGCCTGATTATTTGCTTTACACTTTAAGTCAACAAATCATTACACATAAAGCCTAACAAAGCCCCTCTCACAAAAACATGCTTGTGTATTTTGTGGCAGCAAGTCAGTAAGCTATAGTTATGCTACAGAAATCCTCCTGCCCTTGCAGCCCCACCAAGGTAAAGCCTAGCACAGCAACTCTGCTTTCAGCTGATGATGTCCTTGCCAGGCTTTAAACATTCATGCCAGTAGTCTGTCTAGATGAAGGAGAACAGCAGATAAACAGGGAAGAGAACTAAAACACATTTGGCAGGATAAGACTTTGCAGGGGGTGGGGGGGAAAGGAAAGAGCTTGGGAGGTGCCATGCACGGTGTCAGCAGAACGAGTATTTGGGGAAACATCTATACATTATGTAGTATCATATGGCCCTACATTATGTAATTCCATAGTACCCTTTTCCACACTCCCTACTGCTCAGGACAGGTACATGCTGGGCTTGGTTTGTTTAAGGAAAAAGGCTCCCATGTTACTGCTGAAGTTCACAAGCACATTTGAAACAAAATTGTAGGCAGTGGGAAGAGAATGGCAAGCAAAAAGAACACAGTTTCATGTTAGGACACCTGAACATTGCATGGTGGAATGGGATTTCATCCCCATCTCTGCTTTACTTTCTCAAAGTTGGTAAATCTTTTGAAGCAAACTTGTTCCACAATTTCAGAGCTTCTGACTGGAGATCCTTGGGTACAACGTTTCTGAATACTGACTAGCTGCAGTGGAAGCTGTTCCCTGATCATAGAATGTATGTACCACACAGTGGTTGAAAAAAGGTAGCTTAGGTTCTAGGTGTCTCAATTTAGGTAACCAGCATTAGTATAAACTGTCATCCATTTTCCTTTGCCACAGTTTATTACCTGTAAAATAGGGCTAGCGCTCATCTCTCAGACTGGGGAAAAAACTGATGATTACAGAACAAACATATTCTACAAGAAAGCATCTGAAGGAATTAATCTTCTTGTTTACATCGTTAAGTGTGAATGTTGTGCATAAGTCACCTGAAAAATCAGAACAAAATATCAAGGTGCTGGCCATTTTAATGTACAGGAAGTTCATTCACAAATTTCACTGTTGAAATTGCTACCTTTCTAGCAAATCTGACAATGTGCTTTCAGCAATTTGTACAAAACATTTATAGAAGGGATACCTCAACATTAAACTCATCTGACATATAAACCTACAATAAACTGGAAACCAGCAATCACAGTTTCAGGTTTTTGACGGAGGCATGCACATACTGAAGTTCACTTATTATTTGAACATCGCAAAATAGGCTGCAGAGTATTTTACATAGCAGATCTTCCTCAGCGACATCACTTTTCTTAACAGAGCTTATTTTACCATTCCTCTCACTCACACTACCTGTGGAGCAAGAACTACAGATGAATTCTTGCTGTTACAGAGAAGAAATTAACCATGAAGCAATACTAAAAAACTCCAAAAACAAATTGCTCTTTTTGAACTCTGAAGTACTTTAGAAAACACACACTACCGGATAAGCCTATGTTTATTACTGAAAGCCCTAGCTTCCTTACTACAGTCTTCATACATGGGTATTACCACCATCTGCAAGAACAGTTTTCACTACTGGTGAAAGGAGGAGGAACAAGCACAATGTAGAACAGAAAAAGTATGTGCACTGCTTATTACATTAAAAAACAGCTGTGAATGCATGCATTCATATGCAAGGATTACTGTAGCAAAGCCTGTAACCACAGATAAAATTAAATTGTTTTGCGGGTTTTTTAACCTCCATAGTCCTCATGTAATGTAAGATTTTTACTTTCTCTTTCTGACATGCCCTACAGCTTCCTGTATTCCAATCTCATGGTCTTTTCAGTAGTACTTAGAATGAACCCAAAGCCTCTTGTTACAGTCAGTTGCACTTCATCAGATCTGCTAGGAGGCACCAATATTCAAACATATACTGAGAAGAATCTGAGCTGTCTGTAGCATTTACAAGATCACAAATGCAGCTCAGTTTACATATTTCACTTTGTTCCTTACTTCAGATTTTGAGAGGTGGGGTAGATGAGAATGACATTACAGAAGGTAGTTTATTTGAGAGTAACTACAGTACTTTGTCATAACATTTTTATACAATGAAAGCCAAAGCACATTGTATAAAAAAACCAATTGCTAATCCAACTTCTTGTTTCTTTCTGATATGTAAGAAACAATACTAGATTTTTACCAGTCTGTATCATCTGCCAAAAACAATGCTAATCTATCCAAGCACATTGACACTCAATATCCTCTTACAGGTGTGAGTGAACACAGCAGGAAGCTGAGATCACATCAATTTCTTAAACTAGGCTTCTCAGTTTTAAAACCAATACATGATCCCAGCTAAGACTTTTTGTCATATTCACTGCACAAACAAAGCATGAAGCTGAAATACAGTACTTGGATTGACTATTTCACCTCTCACAAACAGCTCAACATTTTTCTGGTTGGATGGGTATTTTTTATGTAGACATTTGCAAGTTGTTTAGTTTATCACGGATGCAAGGTAGACATAAATACTCATGGCATCAAATATTGTAAGGAATATCATTCAGAACAAGATCCCCAAGTTGTATTTATATACCATGATCTACTAAAATCAATGGAACTGCAATAATTTACATCCATGGAGAATTTTGCTCATTATATACTTGTACTGAAATATTTTTTCCCCTTGGTCATGATACAAATATCAGATCTAGGATGCTTTCATTTTGAAGGTCCTCTAGTGTGCACTACACTGCTGAAGGTACTGAACCCTATGAAAAACAAAGCAGACAGATGAAATAGTGTTGCTAATTTCAGAACATGCATCTGATTTTTATCACATTTCAATAATGCTTCTAATCTCCCATCACAAAATACAAACCAGCTCTCTGAAAGGCTAAATAACCAACTTCAGCTGCTATGATCTGCATAAAAGATTCTGCTTTGGTAAAAGATACTTGCTTCCATAATTTTTAATACCTTACTTTCTGATGTACTAGATAATCATTTATCTAGGTTTTAATTTCCAGGCTCTGTGCTGTTGAGATTTTACAGCATTTTCTGAAAAAGAAAACCAAGAACAAAACAATGACAGCAAAGATGATGAGGAAGATGAAGACCTGGGAAGATCTCTCAATTTTTTTACCTCCCTTAAGTGTGTTTTATATTGTGTGTCTCTCAATGACAGTTTTCATAATAAGAATTTTCATAACACATTGGCTACTGGTTTGCCTTCTAACAGGATCAAGAATCCAAAGTTTAAGAAGTACATGCTATACACCCACAGGCCACGCCACATAAAGGAATATGCTTCATTTGTTGCTGTTTAAGGACATTGCTCCCAATCTTTAAAAATGGAATAGGTTTTCTATGCATGGAAGTGTCACAGAACTGACAGGGCTACCCAGACAGCTGTCCAACAACTGCCACTCCAGAGCAGAGGCAAACAGTAGCTTCACTTAGCTTCTGGCTGAACAGCTCAGCACTGTGGAGAGACCTAGCACTCATTCACACCTGGGTTTCCTCCGAAACCTTGGGTGGTAGGACTGGAGAAAAGAAGTAAGAGTTCACGCTTTGTTATAATTTTAATTAATCTTTTCTGTTAAAATAACGCCATGGGTTGTTAATCAATGCCTGATTAAGAATTAAGGACATCTGACTGGCAATACCACAAAACACAACTTCTGCTACCAGCTCTTCTCTGCTTTATCTTACTGCAGATCCTCAGTGGCCTTGATCAAGAGATGGGAGGAGAAGGAAGATGGGGCTATTAATTCCAGAAGTAATCAGTCATTCAGCTAGTGGGAAAAAAGAAAATAAAGAGCAATATATTCTCAAAATTTTATTGAAACTATGAGGTAAGATCTCTGCCAGTCCTTTAACTGGCAGTATGTTTTCCTGAGACGTGTCATAGCAAAACTTCCCTGTGCTCTTAATTCCAATAAACTAAAACACTGTACCGGCCAAACAGGAAAGGATAAGAGATAATAAGAAATTAACAGGTAGAGCTTTCAGCACCAAATGGGTATCAAAGGGTTTTGCACGCAGCCATTTATTTTACTGGATTCTTAGTTCAGCTCTGCAGAGAAAAGAAATCAAGGGTGTGGACAAACACCCACTTTGTAAATAGCTGTGTTAATGGAAAAGGTTTATCCCCGGATGTTCATCACCAACTCAGCTGCAGAGGTTACTACCCCTTCAGAGCAGCTCTGAGCTGTTCACTTTAACTGGTACCAAAAGCACTTCAGCCAAAACAAACAAGATTAGCACAGACCTGCATCTTCATACTGTTAGAAAAAATTTAGACCGACGAAAGCTGGCAATGCATCCCCTGCCTTTCCCGCTCCAATCCACTCCTCCTCTCCCTCATGCAAGCAAGAGCACTTAACTGACCCCTTTAGGCATCACAGGATGCTAAACAGACAAATAATGATTTTTTTTATTGAACAGGGGAAAAACTGGGAGAAGTGAGAAAGTAGGAAGGCCCTCTTCAGCTGCGATCTTGGTATTTAATCTTGGATTTAAGTAACAAGAAAGCCATGACTTTATCTTCAGTATGTAAATGGAGAGAGAAGGAAGGTTAATTTATTTCACCTGATGAGAAACATTATGTTTCCTCTTCAACAGATAAAATACAGAAGAAAAGGTCCCAAAAAAGTGTAAACTAAGGATACTGCAAGACAGTTTTAAACCATCCCAGGTCTTCCTCTCCTTTAAGATAAAGATCTCCTATTCTTCTCATGACAAGAAAATCTTTTACTGTGCAACCATTTAGAAAGACTATTCAAATTGTTTTACTTTACATTTTCCAAACCAGAAACACCAGAATGAATAATTACAAGAGTGTTCATCCTTGCTATTAGTTTTAGAGCCCTCCAGGGCAAGCTGTTTAATTCTTGTCTTCAAGGCTAAAAACTATTTCTCCTTCTCAAGGAGCAGTTCATAGAATGGCATGCGTTTGATCAAGAAAGATTTGGAATACAGAATAAAAAGAATCCTTCATTATGGGCAGATGCTTGGAATCTCTTCCCCCCACCTCTTTCTTATGTCTTTGACGAAGACAAATCGCGAAAAGTTTAGACATATAAAAAATAACAGCAGCATCAATTTTGAGGCAATATATATTTCAGCAGACAGCACATCAGTCAGCTTGGTTTATAGGACTGAGAAATGATGTTTTAACTTTTACTATTGCTTCTGTCAGTGTAGAAAAGATGTAGTTTCTCTGCTTTGGAGCACAACAGATAATACTGTCACATTCAAAATTATACTTATTGCTTATACATATAACAACTACAACATTTGTCCTGCATTTAGTTTTATGTCTGTGTTCCAGCGTTTCTTTGGTTAAAAAAAAAAACCAAAACCAAAAAACAGCGTGAGAGTGCATGTGTGTTTCTGCATGTAAGAGCATTTTTTAATGTGCAGTGTCTAATTTGTGGAAACAAAACAACAAAAAAAAGGTAGAATTGCTGCATATTTTAGAGAAGGTAATTCAAGAGCACTATAAAATTAACCTAAAAGCTAATTACACCTTAGATATGGCAGCTGCATTTCTGCAACACAACGGCAACAGGCTCAGACCAAAACTCAGAGCTCTTCGATTTCCTCCTGCCCACTGCATGGATAACAATCTCACCATGCAGCATTGGTCTTTTTTCACAAAACTAACATGCCTTAATGCATTCTGGGTAAATCTTGCAATGACGAATTTAACCCACTTACTAAAACTGCTCCATGCAGAACACTCCAAGATTATCTTTTTTTTTTTTACAGAAGATAAAGCCTGAGCAATCATCTCTGTAACAGTCCATGATGGCAGAAACATCAGGTATGACACAAATAGTATTGATGTGAACCAAGAAGGCACGGCTGATCACTTCCACACTGTGATGGCACATGGAGGTGAATCATCCATACAGCCCATCCCTGTCAGCCCCTCGTATAGCTGTGGTGATTTAGACTAGCAAATAAAGCCCTGTATGTGGTCTGTCATGCCGTGTGGTCTATGTACAGTGCAAGACAGTCCCTTCCCTCCCTCTGTACCTGGAGTCCAAGCACTTCTCATTCCAGCATGAACATGAATCTTTTCCTTTGGGACCACATACCCAGAATAGCTTAACTATGTGTCCTAACTCCTAGTGTAACATTCCAGAAACATTATTTCATTCCCATTCTTTGAAAGCTGGCTAGCTAATAAAATGTTTTAAGTGCCAAAATATTACAATTAAGCTAGAAATACATTACTCAGCCAGTCTAACAATACCTTGAAAGAACATGTACAAGTAGCAGTACAAGCAGGATCAATAACATCCAGAGGACAAGACGAGAACAGATCCCTGAGGGTTAGTCTGCTTGAGCTAACTGACAACCAACAAAGACTAGATACAACATGTATCCCCGGCAGTCTAGGCACTTGACAAATACAGTGCCCTAGAACAACATACTCTTCGACCTTGATGGAAGTAATCCCCTTAAACAACACTCACTCCCCAAAAAATCCCTACTGTGGACAGTCTCACAAATTACTGATCTTATTCCATCTGTTTGAAAAATTATAATAAATACTCATCGTTTCACATGCTTCCTTATTCCTCTGCCTTGTCTCTTGCAAGCTCTTCAGGGCAGAAGCTAGGTTTTTTAATGATGCAATGAAAAGTACTAAACCAAATATGGCTTTGAGCACTATTTTATTTTCAAAACAATAAAGGTCTGCTTCATCCAAACATTGCTTGCTTGGTCAAGAAAAAATGTGCTGTCTAGAATTGCCTCCTTTTCTGCTTCTTTGCTGTAAGATTACTAAACCTTTCACTGGGTTCATCACTAAAACACATATGTGATGAATAGGGGACCCCTAATAAGATTTCCTCAAGATGCTACTCTTTCCTACACTTCTATCACTTTCAGTTGCTGACTCCTCCTTGCTTTGCTGACTCCTGATTTCCTTCTCTGTGTGTGCGCATGCTTACATGAGCCCGTGTGCATTTCTGCCTCTACTGTTGAGTTCTTCAAAGCCGCCGGAGCTTACACCAGAGCAAGTACAGCGCTCATGATCAACACACAAAAGCAGTAAGGGAAAAAAGAAAGGCAATCTGACTTGGACTGGCTGTGCAGTATCAGTTCAGTGGTTCAAATCAGCATCGGCCACTCTCAGTCACTGGCCCCTGCCAGCAGCAAGAGCCATGCTGTAGTTCTACAGAACCAATCAGTCCCTTCCCCCACTGCAAGAAATCCCTCCCTGGCCTCCAGCTGCCAGATGGAAGTGACAGCCAAGGGTCAGGTCTTCCTTTGTTACCAACATGCACTTATTGATCTGTGTCCCCCCAAAGCACAGAACTCCAGCTCAGCCTCAGCTCTCAGACCACAAGCTGTTTTAGGTCCTGGGGCAAACAAAACATTGAAGCCTTATAACTGAGACCACAGTGTACAATATTCCCTTTCTTTTTATTCCCCCAGCTGGTTTCTTACACTTACCAATGGCTAACTCTGCACAGGAGCCTTTATACTGTGGCTGTGAGAGTCAGAGCGAGCTGAGAGGAGGGAAGATGTGAGATGATAACGTGGCAAGGCATTTCTTCATTTCTTCAGCTCTCCCAGGCCCCTTATTATTGCTGGGACATAACATTATCTCTCTTCATACACTGCCTGGTCCTGACCTTACATGTTAACACCAAAACTCTCAAATTCTGCGCTACTGTCCCAAAGAACAGGCAACTAGAGAGAACAGCAAAGAAGAAAAAGCCTGGGCTAAATGATACAAAGGAGAAAAAACACCAACAGCACGTGTATCCTCATGCTGATCTGCTTTTCCTGCTTCTCCATGTTTATGAGCTACATTTTTAGTTGGTGTGAACCAATTCAGGCTACCTCTGCTTACACACGGGAGCATCACAAACCTTGTAAACACCCACGTCCCTAGAAGGAATCTGCATGCTCCAACACAATGCCATTACCACCATCTCCTCAGACACACTGTGTGAGCACTGCCTCAAATGTTTCAGCCAAATCTGACAGGCTACAGGAAACACTGTAGAGCTCTTGAATTTGACAGAAATAGGTTGCAGAGCAGCTCTACTGGCAGGGCTGGAAGATGGCCACCTGTCCACAAACTACTGGAAACCACAGACGGACATCTCTGCCAGATTCAGCTGAAGTCTTCATCCATCTCTGTCTTCTCATCATTATCCGCTAGGTCAGTACCCTCCAGCAAAGGCAGATTAACACCAGTAGGTAGAATTGCTTAGGGAGCATTCACACAGCTTCTGTTGCAATACAGAAACCTCTGGCAGAGATATGTTTCTGGGAGCAGCAGAATCTTCCACTAGCTCAGTGAAATGAGCTTCAGTTCATAGCCCAAGAACCTCTGAAGTATGTGAGATGATATAAAAGCAGAAACAGCTGTAGTGTGGATGGATGAATTGCACAGCTGCTCTTGCTTACGTGACCAGGATGTGGGTCAGCATACCAGGCAATGCAAAGTAGAGAGAGAGGCAAGAAGCAACCCTCATGGCCCTTCATCCCATCTCAATAAATCCGTCCCTGTGAAAGCAACCTTTTTGATTTAGTGATGTCCTACCTGTACTTTGCACAGGTACAAACTGCTGGACAACAAATGAAAACCTTTAGCTGCAGCCTGAGCAAGCGTTGCTGGTGCCATGACTCAGTGCCACTCCCTGCCATTTCTTGAAACTACCTAGTCACAATGCAGTCCCTGTGTCCCAAAACCTGCCTGAATCAGCAGTTACTCTTCTGACTGGACAATGAGACAGGGTATTTTTAGTGCAGTTTTAGGTATGGACATGTGCTAACCACTGCCAGTAAGAAAAATTATAGAAACCTTGAAAACTGGTACAGACTTTCCAGGCATGTAATACCCAGTTGTCTCTAAGAGGCAACAACAGCTACAGTAGTAGATGCTGAAAAGCCTCTGCTGACATTTCAAATATTGTCTTATTTTAACACAATCTTGCTTTTCACACAGAATCCAGCCTCCTTCCTGCACCGGTAATTTTATGCCTTCTAGAATGCAGTACTGTAAGAAACACTCAACATTGTGATGAGCACAAGCCCTATTCCAAAGAACTGGTGATGACATGATATTGTCAGCACCAGTTTTAATATCCATTCAGCTTGGATGCTAAACAGAGCAGGGGACCTTCCCCACAGACGTACAGAGATAAAAGGCCTCTGTTCACTCCAGTAACAATACCAACATACATATTAAAGGACATTCAAATAAAAAGTAAGCTGTATTTCAGAAAAGTCCATGCAAATGGAAAATCAAGTACATCATCATAAGTATCAGGCAGCCTTTTACATGATATGACAGAACATGCTCTTGTGTCCAAGTCCCTCTGACTCCCATCTTTGTATATGTTCCATACAGGCAAGCCGCTGCCTTCCAGTCCCACTGTCTTCCACATGAATTCACAGGAATCTGATGACACAGAGGAGTTTGCAGCTGGTTTTGGTGGTAAACTCCCTCCCTCCACATACCATGCTCCATGCACATGCTCCTCAATGCTGTGCACACTGACCCTCCCCCAAGTAGCATTTAATCTAAAAGCTGCATGGTAGGACAGTAGTGTAGCATGAGATGAGGAGTAAACGTGATTCCTGCCAGCATTCAGTAACGCACCGAGTAGAATCATTTGCTTCAGTAGCTTATAGACTCACCCTAGTTAAACTCATAATATATAAGTGCACAAGCCTCTCTCCTTTTTCCTTTCTAAGGCTAGAAAATGAGGCTGTTGTGGACAGCTCGGGTATCTTGTGTCTGTAGATGAAGTAGATGCTTCTGTGAGGTTTGCACTACCAATTAACTTTCCCAAGTAATGAGGTATAATCCCCCCTGAGAAAGCCTGCCTCATCTGTGATATACTCCCTGCAGAAATGCAGAAATCCAGCAGCCCAAGTTCTGATTCATGAGATTATTTTTTTTACATATTCTTTGAGAAGCTACAGGAATAAAAATTTGACATGGGAGCCCTTCTACTGTTTTCCTCTCTGGGACAAATACTATGTAATCAGTGAAGAGTGTTTTAACGCTAAGAAAGGTAATATTTTATAATTGGTGCCCATATAAAGCTATGCGTATTAAAAACGTTCAGCCAATCTCTGTAGAAAACAATGAAGATAAATGACTGCTGTGAATTAGTTTAGGGCTGCTACTATAAGATGTTTCAGTTTCTCACATATTATAGGTAGTGAAATTTATGATTTATTCTGGCTTTTATTCACTGCCACTGTAATAAAAAAACCCAACAATTTGGCAGCAATATAAATGGTTTCCCATCAATGTGAATAGTGTCAGTCTGTGGACCTGTATGTTTTCACTTGAGCTCCAGTAAATCAGAAGTTAACCACTTAAACATGAATTCTACTGATACAAGTTTAAAAATGGAGGAATCAGACCCAGACATTGATTCTGCAAGCCCTTTGCTAACGAAACCAGCTCTGCTGTTGTTTATATCCTAACTGAACGCTATCACAATCATTTGGATACAATAAACAGCTCTTGCAGATGGCTGGCTGCTAAAGAAAAGGAAAAAAAAAAAGAGGTGTATAATGGCCACACTGAAAAGCTTTGATAACAACACATCAACTTCATAAACTTGTGTCCTGCAGTAATACAAGTAGACATTCAGCAGACCACAAGCAACAAAGGAAAATGTAGATGACTTCATCAGCCATAAAGTCTGCTGTGCCCTGATCCAAGAGCATGATTCAAAATTAAAATCAAGGAAATTTGTCAACAAGCATTTACTCAGCTCAGAAGAATCCTCAATTGTTGTGGCTTTTACACTGCTCCCATTTGGGAGTGTCAAACAGACCATGAACGGGGAGGATACTGAGCAGACTGTTGCTGTATTTTACCAATTCCAAATCAATAAAAACAGTCCTTTGAGGCAGAGGCTTAGTCTGTATCAGTTCTACTTTATGCTAGGGACTGGAACAGATACATGCCATCACGCTCTAGGGTGGAAAGAAAAATAAGCAGTTTCATCTCTTCCTCCTGCACCCAGACCTTGCAGGCTTGTTCAAAACACAGCAGGGCAAGCCCCTGCCAATCTGAGTCACAGTAGTCCTGAGGAGTGAAAGTCAGAGTGCCTTTCCTTGGCTGTGGAAAGATGTTCTTCAGCGATGGGAGTTACATGGAGAACCAAGAACAGATTAGATGAATATTCATTATTCAAACGCAGGATTAAGAAGTAAATGACGGTTTGAGGATGTACTTTAAGAGACAGAATGACACAATCCCATACCATTTAAAGAGTGCCTTCTGAAACTGCCCCTATACTTCAACACCCACACTTTTTCCCTTCCCTTAAATGTTAAAGAGCTGGGGAAGAGGCCTAGTGCACAGAAACTGCATATAGATACATACCCATTTCTTCATATATTTGTGAAAAAAAGCTGAGCTCTTGAATATGCAGAAAAAATTGCACACAGAAAAAATTATGTCAAGGCACTTTTTACTCCTTTAGCTATTAAGTATTCCTAAGTCATACATGGGGCAACAGTTGCTTTTTCTGATTTGGAATCTTCTCATATAAATACATAGCCAGTTTTCAATACCAATAAGGGTACTTCCTACACACCTTCACTGGCTTCGTATTTTGCTTTATCAACTAATTCAATCATTTTTCAGTAATTAATATGGTAAAATGTTATTTTAAAAACCTTCTGGTTTTAATCTTATGAACTGCAACATACCCCAAGACCATTATTCTAGTTCCATCCTTAAAAATCTACCTTTTGGCAAGTGTTCAAGGCAGCAAGTGTTTCTATAAACGACAAGTGCAAATATGTCTTATAAAATGCATGGCAAACAGAGAATTGAGGAGACAGTTAAGAAAACACAACTGAACAAAGCAGTGACATTGATTACAGGGGAGTTTTGTTTTATGTATCAGTATTTAAAAGCAGTTTCTTTCTGGCCAAAACACTATTTTTTCAGAGCACTCTTCTGAGTAGTGTAACAGGGAAGTGTCTTTGTACCCCCATTTTTTTGGCTTTTAAGGGTCTCAGATTAATAGAAAATTTAAGGATTAAAAAAAAATAAAAATCAACAAACAGGCAAAGAACAAAAACAAATTAAATTATGTGAAGTAACTCCAAGCACTCTGCCCATGGCTAGTAATCCACACTTTACGGATATGGGAAAAGATGCAAAGAGATGGAGTTAGCCTGCCTAAACTCACATCCAAAGTCAATAGGATAGTCAGGAACAGAACTCTACTGCTACGTTCTAGCCTAAGCACCAAGCTACAGTTCTTAGAAATGGAAAAAAATAGTCACAAAAAGCATAGTCCTATAAAAAAGAGAGTAGGAGAAAACAGTCTCATTCAGGTAAATACTTGTTTGTGGAGATTACTGCCTGTCTCACCAATACCCTAGTGACCACCCTGTCTGGACCCATAATAAGGGCAAGCCCCTCTGTAACTGCATGAGGTCATGTTTTCCTTTCAAGCAGCAGTAAATTACCATGCTTGTTATCACTCCTGTACACGGATTCCCTCAAAAACTAGATTATCTCCAGGGCATCCTCTGCTATTTTGTCATTTTCAGCATCACTCTCACTATAGAAGGAAAAAAGACCAAAAAAAAAATTTTAAAAAAATCAGCATTTGGGGTTTGAGAAACAGAGATATTCGGGGGGGGGAGGGAGCGGCGAGTGAAAGAAGCAGATCATCCTGGAACTGCCAATTTTCTGTATCCTTTGAGGATTAGATCCAAGCTTATAATTTCAGTGAGCAATTATCTAAATAGAAATGCTCTAATTGCACTAGGATTGTGTTTTCTCTGGAGTGTTATTTCTTTCAAGTATCCTGCTGTTTATTTATATTCAGCTAAATACAAGGTATGCTGAGCTACCCAGCGATTTACACCGCAGTAGGGATCTTACCATTGGTACACAGGAGATTGCTGGTATAGCACAGAAAACCCTCTAGGCTGTTCTAACTTACTAGAACTAAGCCCATTCCAGTCTCTGTCTTATAAACTCACAGTTTAATAAAGAAAACAAAGCAATTCTTCCTGGATGATCGTCAATGAACTGCTTTGTTGCCTCTGGAATCACTGCCAGCTCGGGGAGAACTAGGGGAAAAACAGGCATGATACACAGCTACCCAAGGAAAACGGCTTACCTGGCTTGGTACCCCACATGTCTGGAAGCAGCAAACGTGTTAGGGGAGAAACTGCCATGGAGGCAAACCACAGCCACACACATTGTTTCTTCAGCAGTGACAGTAGTTTACATTGATCATTTCAACTTGCCTCAACAGCTGCTGTAACCAATATTACAGATACACTGGGAAAGAGAACAGCACTAAGACAACCAACCAAGATACAACAGACCTAACGCTTATTAAAGTTTCGTACCTAGTAAGAGCAGAAAGGTTGTAAGGGTTGGCCTCTATCGTTATGTACCTTATGCACCATTGCACAAGAAAAGTTCTGTCTATCTTAAAGGTTAATAAGCCTATAAGATGTGCACATTTGAGGGAAAAGGAGAAAATCTCCTTCACAGGGAATTGTGGTGACTGTCTAAAAAGGGCTCCTATTCCTCCTTCTCCAGAATTACAGCAAAATGTCAGAAGAAAAAGTACCAAGAGGAAACTCAAAGATCATTGCATTCTGCTTGAAAACCAAAATGGATCACATTAGTTTAGAAAGTCTTACTGGCAACATCATGATATGGTATGTAATTCTTCAAGGGTCAGGCAAGAGAGGAAGTTTCCTACTGCACACACCTGTATCAAAAGCTTCTTAATAGCTTAATTTGTGTTTATTTATGTTTATGCACTGTAATGGAGATACAGAAAAAGGGGAAAGGGCCAAAACTAAGAGAATTTAGAAAAGGATAACATTCAGGAGAATGCATGAAAACTATACAGCTTCAGGGGCACTAAGTATCAAGACAGGTAGAATTCCCTAGAAACATCACTGCTGTTTTCAAATTCCAATCAAGAGTAACTGCTTTACGTTAACACTAAAGAAACAACGAATAGCATGTTTCTCCTCTTCTTAATGTGCCATCATTAATAAGGAACTTGACAGAGCAGTAAGTGAAGAGGGTCTTTATCTGCTTTAATTTTATTTCTGTGTAGAATAGATTGTATGATTCAGTTTAACCATTTTCAAACAGCACAACAACTTTTAGAATCATGGCTCAGTTCCAATTTCATACCAAAAAAGCATGACAAATAGGAGTTTGTGTACAAGCCTAATTTTTGTACCGAATTTTACCATGCAAAACATGCACAGAGCACCTGTGGATGAGCCACGGGCATCTGTGACACAGGTCCCAAGAATAAAACACAAAAATATGTTAACTGGCAACTAAAACCACAACAGCCAATAAATTCCAATCCCTGACATGGACTAAAAACCACACATTTCAGAAATGCACCTACTTAAAGCTAATTTTTCATGCTGCCATGAACACTACCAGCAGAGAAACAGTATCTACTCGCCTTTCCTTTAACAATGAGGAAGATGATGGGGAGAAAAATAAACACGACCATTTTTTGTCCAAAGCTGTCACTCAAATTGATGGTGCAACTGGATTTTTCCACAGCTGAATTAAAGGAGACATATACCTGTTAATTTTATTGCTTTCCTCTACTTATCCAACTGAAGAGAGAACCTTTAAAGCCTGGGACATCCAACACTAGAATAGACAAGTCCTACTTACACATATGCAAAAATGAATTAGTGGCAAAAAAGGGTTTGCAGAAACAAACCAGGTTCATAACTACTCCTGAGGGAAAAATCCTACTTGACCAACTGGAAGCTTTTCTGGTGCAGTGGCTTTTTACCCTTTAAGCCCAGGCTTCACTTCAATCACTTTGGAAATATTACAGCCCCACAATATTACAAAATTTTCACACATAAAATTCTGTAAGGCTGGTGCATTTTAATGACTAAGCATTTGGGACAAGAGGGGCAAATAAGTTTTTGCTGCCTTCTCATTCCAGGTTTACTCCATTAGAGCCACGAGCTCAAGGATGCAAAATCTCCATGCAGACACAGCAATCCACAATATGAATTAGATTTTTTTTTCTTCCCCAAAGGGTCTAAAGATAGGAAAAAGGGCAAGGGAATGTCATGCAGATTATAAAGGGTCCTGTACAGCAGAGCACTCAAGAATCCCAGGCCAGTCTTCAGGAGTTCCATGCCCTGTTTCAGCTGAAAGGGCAAGAATGTACGAGCAAAAAACTTGGTGTTTAGAACATCACACACAGATTTTGGGGTCTACCTTCTACAAGTCCTGCCTGTTCATCACTGTTTTTCTTCTTGCTCCAGAGGAGTTTCAGAATGGTATTCAAAACCAAAGCTTTCATGGCATTTTCATGACATTGGGATCCCCAGTTCTTCGAAGAAAACCAGATTCTCTATATGTGCTCAGATGTTCATGCATGTCTTTCTTCATGTAGTACTGATGTTTTATTATTTTTATACAGATATAATATTGAATGGTGGAAAGCAAGCTTTTCTAAAACATAAATTCATATCTTGTTCTGTCTTCCAGAAAATGAATTTTTTACCACCTAGTTTGCAAAATGCAATTACACAACTGCACTTGCAAATTACAGCAATCATTCAGGTTTTCAGAACCCAAGTCTATTCAGGAAAAACAGATTTAGAATTGAAAACCTGGAGGATACACAATAAAGCAATACCTTAAATTCTAAACATAGTTGGTAGCAAACCATAAAAATCTAGCAATATTTTTAATCATTTATTCTCAGCATATTGCAAAGACAAAGAACAACTTGTATTTGATTATAAAGGCCTCAGTATTTATTATTTATTCCCTATTAAATTCAATTATCACTGACAGTAACTCTTTCTCTGGTAGACTTACTCAGTTAGCCACATTGTGTTTCAGCAGAGCAAGGATTTTAGAACTGCATTACCTGTCAACTGAATCTGTGAATTTAATGTGTTCTGGGATCATCTTACAGTTGGCTACTAAGCTGTTTATTAATATACTATTGAAATTATTGGATTGTTAGTAAGATATCATAACACTGCCAAGTTACCTAATTTCAAGATAAGTTTATGCTTCTTGACCTACTAGTTTCACTGAATAAAAGTTAAACATTTTTTGGCTAGGATGGGAAATAATTTTTGAGATTCCTAATTTTAAGACAAAATATGGAGAACAGTTTTCTCTGCAATTAATTTGGTATTATAATTTTTACAAAACCGTTCAAGGAACAGGCAGTATGTCAAAGGGGAACAGGCAGTATGTCAAAGGAGAACAGGTTTCCAAGACACTTCATGAACAAACTCTGGATTCTGAAGCCACAGTTTGTATCTCAAGCTTAAATTCTATTTCATCTCTGCTTCATTATCTCCATCTCACTTGAAGACAATTACATACTGTTTTCTGTGTTATTACTGGTTGCAGTAGCATTGTATTTCTATTTATTATTAGCATAGTATTCTCTTAGCACACATTCTTCTCTAGCTGCTTCAATGCTGCTGACTTTCTTAAATCTATTCTTTGAACTGTGCTCCCAATTTCCTGTGAGTAAGACTCTCTCTTATTTGCAGCTGTCTCCTAAGATAGCCTTCTCTTTCTCATACATATTCAAATACCAAATGGAATTTTTATTGCTCCTGTATCTTATTAATTTTTTGGATACTAATAAAAAAATCAAGACTTTTAAAGCAAAAACCGAAGCAGTGTTCCAGTCACATTCCTCACATCTACCAGAAAGCAGTGGATCAGCTACCTTCTTGGTTGAACTTCAGTTACAGTTTGATTTGATAATGCTGGTTAACGCAACCCAACAGATAGGCACTGGCCCCTTTTCACAAGGAACAAAACCAATCTGTTCTGTTAGTGTCCAAGAAACAGACAAGCCTGACCTGAACAGTTATACCACCATAAGAAATTATTCATCATCTGTGTTTATAAATACTCCCTCTGCTTATGGACAAGTATTTTCAATCCCATTCAGTGTACTAGCTACCTTAAAGAGGGATGCAAACTGTTTCCACACACTTTTTTCATTATCTGTCATGACCTTTCATCCAGAGCAGGCAGAATGCATGTGTGCAAAACAAGCAGTGTAGTCCCATTTTATTGTCAGATTTTATGCTCTAGAGCAATAGTAGTTTTTTATTTAATTCAAAGAAAATATTTGAAATGATCACTGCCTCCATGAACTGTTCTTCTCTAACATAAACGAAGGGAATTACCATGCTGTCCCTGAATTCGATGTTTTCCATATTGCTTTTCTCCTGTCTTACCCCAGTCTCCAAGTAAAGATGTTTCATTGCAAATGCCTATGTAGCTATACTAAGTTGGCACTTAAGGCTCTAGAAACAAGTAAAGCAACAGGTTTGAACACTTTTCCAGTTTGGAACTGTTTGCAAAGTTTATGAAAAGCAGGCCAAAAAGAGATACTGAATTTGAATACATAGAAATAATTGAAAAGCCATACTAAATGTATGCACTGTTTACCACAAAGCCAAGAAGACAGTATCAAATGGGTTTGCACTAAACAAGGTGGGGGGTAGGGGGGAACTTCTGGAAAAACAGAAGAACAATGGCATAACTTAGCATGTTTGTACTTGGGTCAGATCCAGCTGATTGCTTTGGAAAGGATTCTTTTCAAAATGAAAGGTGAATGGAGGAACAGAGATCAGGAAGGAGGTAGGTGTTTGACATGAAGAAAAATAATTTGTGAAAATAAAGTAACTTGCGAATGTATTATGTTGCAGTAAACACTCCAAATATTTGAAGAAATACTATAGCGGTATCTTGATTCCCTTGATTGTTATTAAATAGAAGGCAAACAAATGTTTCTTTGCAGAAACAGAGTTTGGAGTTCTGCCAGGAATGGTCACATCTAACACACGTTATTTATGACTGTATAAAGTGCAAGAATATTAGTCATTTAATGAATAGCTGGAGGATGCCTGTTACAAGACATGAAATGATCATAACTTGTTAAAGGTAAAGAAGGTTAAAAATGGGAATTTCATCACTCAGGAAGCTGTTATGAGTGCAGAACAGTCTCCACCTCAGGTCTACAGAAATGCATTTCCTAGCTTCTGTTAAAACCACTGTCACAGACATCACTGGTGGCCTTTTAAACTTCAAGACCTAACACTGTCTTCTCTTCATCATCTCTTACAAACCCCCATTGATATCTTTGACATCACAGATTTCCCATCTCTCACTCAGATTTCAATTTGGTACACAGTTGTATACCCAGTGGGCTTCCTCCCTGTCTTTCTTCTCAGAGCTACACACCCGGTAGTCTCCTCTTCCTCCTCCTCCTCCTCCCTTCATACATCGTGGACATTTTCCAAGGGGCTCTTCTCACCCCACCACATTTTGACATTTTCTATTTTTACCCTTCCGTTGACCTCATTCACTCACGTGGTCTCTCCTCAAGCAGGGACTGACAACCCTCAAATATTCCTCTTCTGCATATCTCTACCCTGCCACCTTTCTCTGCTCTCCCAGATACTGCAATACTAAATATAACAATAGAATTACACATTTATCCCACCTAACCTCATTCCAACCATTGCCTTTCGCTCCAAAAGGAATCTTTTACCCAGCTACAGCTGAAGGTTTTGAGACAGAGCAGCCATAAGATATATACTTTTCCCTTTATTTACACCTCGCTTGTTTTTCTTTTCTTATCCTTTATTCTGATATGAAAGCATGCATATTAAAGAAGGGAAAAAAGAGCTTTATAAGAAGGAGAAATTATCTTTGGATCTGTATTCAAATAAGGAGATGAAACAGGACATGATGAAACAATAGCTTTTTTGTTGTTGTTCAGAAGATACCTGAAATTTCATGAAATATGGAGCTGTTTGTATATGGAATCTGATTACATAAAGTGTTCTGCACATCTGCCACTGAATTTTGTGAAGCAGCATGGGTTACAGGGTTTGTTGCTTGCTTTTTTTTTAAATTGTGGTTTTACATTATTTTTGCCTCTTTTAAAGCAGCTCCCCGATTTCCTAAAAATGGCCGTTTGCGGCCATCAGACTTTGCTACCTCTGTTAGAACAAACTCACCATGCCTGGCTAACTACTTGCTCAATCTGTTTATTCAGTTTCCAATACAGCCCTGCCCAGCCCAGCATATCTGGCATCATGTATCATACACATCATGCAAAAATTTCTCTCAAGCATAATCATGGCTCTTAAAACTCAAACTTTGCCACACAACGACAAGGTCTCCACGTTACCAAAATCACATTCCCTCCTCCTCCACCCCCGTCCAACTCCTCATCAGTCTCTAGCATGACTCAACCCCGTTGAAAAGCAGTAGGTTTACAAGTCATTTCATTTCTTTCAAGAGATACATCATATGGAGGAAATAAATAAAACTGTTTTACAAAAGTTATTTTCAGCGCCTGGTCCCTGGTGGATAATAGGGTCCCCTCTGGTTCCATAAGCTGCTTCTAACTGGGAATTCTACATTAGTTCTGGCTTAACCAGAATGATATTACCATTTTGAAGCCCACTCTTATGATGGCAGCAGAACCATGCCCTGTAGCATGTCAACATTTCCTTCTAATTCTTTAAGCTGAAAAATCTATTTCAGAACTACTCCTGTTGTTACAATTACTGCCTTATCTCCAAGACAGCGGGCAGGGTAAAAACTGCCTTTGCACAAATGCATTCTTCCTAAGGTCCTGTGCTGAGGGCCATCTTTTACTTGCCAAAACCCTGAAATTCAGCTAGACTCTGAGGTTTTCAACACACTTTTAACAATTTCACTTCAAGATAGTAGGCAGCTTATTGGCTAGCCATGAGATGTTTCTGTATATGATCTTCTTTGCCTCCCTCTTACTGGCCTATTGTCAGTGTGGCGAGCCATGTAAAAATTTATACAACACAAAAGAGGAAAAAAAAAGAAAATTACTGTCATGTATCATCCTGAGAAAAACGAAGTTAAAGTATCTTATTTTCAGTAGTCACAAGGCATTGAAACCAGAAGCAAACATTTATCTGGATGTTGCAGAAACTGATACATCATTATGATTGCAGCTTCTTTTTTTTTTTCTTTTCCCCCCAAGAGTTCCATGGTGTTAAAATTTTGAGGACAAATTATGCCAAGTTTTTAGTATCCCCTGCTAGCTGCTACTTGCCCTTACTTCTAAATTACTTGAACTGATAGCTGTCAGCATTGTGCAGAATTAAAAGCCCTCTTGGAAAAGCATCCCTAAACCTATAAAAATAACTGCAAAATAATCAAATCGGGCAGGTGTGAAAAAAGAGCAATGAGGGCTAACAGAGGAGAGATGGTTAATTGAACTGAAAGGGGCCAGGTAGCAGCTGAAATTTCAGTATTATAAATAGGACATTATGTAGCTGAACTAAAAATAGGAGTTTTATTTTTATTTGATGTTCCTCACCGCTGGCTGCTGACCTAGAGAAAGAGGACTCAGAAAGGAGAATTAAACAATTCCCCACCACCATGCAAACCAAAACCACTAGCCTGGCTCCAGGGTCTATTTGTAAACTAAGAAGAATACTGTTTTTTAAACCAATTTCAAAAGATGTCTAATTGAAAGAACTCCCTAATGTTGCTGGGAGAAGAATGTTATAGATTACACCAATTTCTACAGAAGACCAGCTGCAATTACAAATTCCCTGTCTACATACTTGCTTATAACAAAAAATTGCTAGTGTATCTAATCTGATTCCTTCACACACTTAATATGTACGCAACTGTTGTCCTACGCTGTAAGCAGTCTCTGCTCAACAGTACTTGGTTTCAAGGCAAGACTGAGGGGCCCAGCATAGGTCTGGAGGAAAACGCTGTGTCAACCTGCCACCTGCTAACTGTCTCAGGGCAGCACCTTGTGTTCTTCCCTTTCCTAAGGACCAATTTTACACTTAAACTGAGAATCCTAATTTAGCTATGGTGAAACGGCAGCTTATACGGCCAGCTGCTAAGGTGGTGTTCATACTTTGTTTCATTTAAAAAAAGAAGAAAAAAAAAATTAAACTAGCACAAGCCTAAACCACCAAATCTGGATTTAGTTTCAAGCCCACACATCTAATCCTCAGGACAAGAGAGACTTGAAACCATGGTTTTGGTTCTGCTTAAAAAGCTAAGAGGAAGCTGTCACATAAAAACAGATCTGAATCTCAACTTAAGTTCACAGATGTGAAGTCCATGGCTTCTTTTTTTTGGGGGGGGGGGGGCCTCACTAGCTAAAATATAAGTGTCTCAATACACTTGAGGCTTCCCCAGGCTATTTTTGGCTGTATCTGCTAAATACTGGATCTCTGTAATGTATCATAGACCCCAAGGGTCTACGCTGAAGCATTATTCATCACCACTTGTGTAGGAAGCTGAAATGAAGATGAGAATATGGTGATTTAACTTTGGAGAGTAAGCCATAATTACTTAAAAGAGTTTATGACAACAACAAAAATAACTTGCATCACTTGTCATTGCTGGTCAAGTTGAAACAAAGGTATTTGTTACAAGAAATTATCATCATATTTAAGGAAAAATACTTAGCATCTGTGTAGTCTGTATGCAAATCTACTAACCAGTCATGCTTTCTCTTGGGCTGAAAAATTACTTACTTGCTGTATTTGTACACCATTGCATCCTTCATTAGTATTGGCAATCTGATTTGTTTGGGAATAGCAAGACTCAGAAGATAATTCTGCACTTAGCTCAAATAATTCTAAAATGCAGGTTAGCACAGAAGCAGATGATAATTCAAAACTTCTTGCTGCTGCTAAGCTATTTCAGCTTCTCTCACTGTCAAAGCCAAGTCACACACACCTAAATTAAAATGCCTATTTGCAGTGTCTCAAAAGACAACAGAAAGATTATTTTTTTCCTCTCTTGATTTTAGGTAGTATTTTTTCACTTTTCATATGCTGAATCAGAACCCCAAAATAAAAGTAAATGCCATCACTAAGGCTGCACTGTTGTATTACTGCTAGGGTTTTTTTTTTACAGCAAGCAGCTTCAGAGGAAAACAAGAATCATACACCTTCCATATTTGCAGTGTTCGCTGTATTTGCCATTTCCTCTCTTTCACTGTTGTACTAATTTTTATGCATTTATACATACAGATATATATACATAAACACACAACACCACTTCAAACGTACTTTAGATACTACTAATAATTTCAACAAACGTACATTGCTTTTTCCTCTTCCCCTTCCCTAGTAACTCATTCACATTAACCAGACATGAATTGCTGTGCAACCTCTGGAACCCTCTTGGCTGCAAATGAAAGGCAACACAACAGCTAAGGAAAGGACACACCAGATACCTAGGTTCACGTGACCTGTGCTTGCCAGGCATGCCCTACATCTCTTAAGCACCATTTTTGGTATAAGGACATGAGGGAATTTCAACTTAGCAGCACCACAATACACTAAAATCAGCCTGGTGTTCCATAACCACAAATGATGCAAGTCCCATCAAGCCACAAATGAAAGTTCCTATGAATGATGTCCCAAGTTCTTCCCCAGATATTCAACCCATTAACGGAGATATTTTCATACGGACAAGGTTCCTTTCCTGCCATTCTACTCAAAGGGAGAATTCTCACTTCACTTGCAGGTATGGCCTTTCTGCTTCCCCAGTATAACATACAGTACACAACTTCTGTATCCGGTACCTTCCAACACATGGTAAGACCTAATAAACGATTACAGATAACATTACAACATTGCCAGTAAGTACTGGACACTGGAATTGGTTTCCACTTGATGCACCACTCCCTGCAATAATATGCAACTTCCCAATGAGGAGATTTAGTTCACTGCATCATTTTCCCCCTCACCTTGAACGCAGCCCCAGGCATAGAAACAGAAGCCCTTGAACACAAGCCCAGCACAGAAGAAAATTCAAGGGAGAATGTTTTGCTCTTGTTGTAACTAGTAGATGATTTAAGAGTTTCCATTTTGAATACCAAGAAGCTCCAGAGGAAAGTTTAAGGTTTCCTTGTTGCTACCCTTCTTTGGACTTCATGCTGTCTATTCTTGGCCATCCTGAAAAACAGAACCAACAGCAACACAGCTGCATCAAAGTAAGGGCAAATTGGCTTTCTGAAGAAACTTCAAGTATTTAAATCTTTTCTTCACACCAAATATCATTAACTCCAGCTAGCCTCTTCTATTTTCTAAAAAGAAGAAACTTCTATTTCCTAGTTAAAATAAATTCACCTATCACAAAAAAGTTATCTCAAAACCCATTCTTCATAGTTGCCATCTGCCAGCTGTATGACAGTGCACAGTGACCAGGTTTTGGACTGTTGCTGACGCGTACCACACACTTGTATATCCACCTAAATGAAGCCACTGTGGACCAATTATGAAAGATCTGTTATTCCATTTGGAATTACTCATTTGGGGATTTGCTTTTTGATTTGTTTTCCTCTGAGGTTTTCTGGAAGCACTAGTGGGTTGAAGTTTAAATTAAATTGGGACCATCAACATCCCAAAGTCAACTATTCAGTAGCACACATTTAATATTGATTTAATATGATTATGTGGGCTGCTTGCAACCACAGCTAACTAACACTACTTATACACAGAGTATTTTATATATTCATTACCAGTAATGTTAGAATACCAAGCAAACCAAAATACAGCAAAACTATCCACACAATTATTTAACTCTGAAAGCTATAGAGAAGGGTAAGAATTGAAAGTTGGGATTTTCAATTCACAAAGACAGCTCAGGTGGATTGTTTCATGAATTGCACAGTCTAAGGTGCCACTGGATAATTACAGTATCATAGAATATACAAAACAAGTGACGAAGCACTACGCTACCCAAAATAAATTGCTAATACAATAAACTGCACCAATGCCAGTTGTCTTTGAGGATGACCTTATGTTCCTGGCCACTTCCAGAGCTAAGCACATGAGCCAGTTCAAACACCTTGCTGACCTTTGGAAAACAGGAATGCCTGTATTAGGTCACATCATGGCTGTTTCTAAAATACCTATGATAGCTGTAACTACAAAGCCAGGGGCATGGAAAAGCGTGAGGTGTAGCCTCGTAACCTTACCAAACGTCACAGAGAGGGTTATTGACAGTGTCAGCGCGGCTCCCTGCTGCGATCAGCGATGGCGTGAGGCCCCGTGCTAGGGCCCTGCTCACAGCTGAGCACAGCAAAGTCCAACCCAGTTTGCTTAGTTCCACAGTGCCGCCGTGAGCACACCATCGAGTTAATTTGAATAAAGAAAGCGGGTTATAAATGAAGTAGGATTGTGCAAGAGCATCTGGCATCAACAAGTGATCGATAGCATCCCTCGAGTATTTCAGGGCACAGGGGCCGCCTGTAAGAACCTGTGGCCCAAAGGGCTCGCTGAGGGAAGGGCCTGCGTGTCACTTTTACCTGAGGCACCGACCGCACGGGCTCCGGGGGGCCGGCAACCCCGCCCGCACCCCCACTGCCTGTATGTCTCCAGCAG
>JAVJGI010000036.1:17627860-17656759 GCA_035590275.1 Ibycter americanus
GAGGCTCGCCCGGTGCCGGGCCGCCGTCCTGGCTGGGGCTGGCGGCGCGAAACGCCGCGGTGGCAGCGGCTGCAGCACTTCAGAGGGCACCGGCATCCATCCAAGCCTGGGGAACAGCCCTTTCAGCCTAGTGCCGGAGGAGGCACGCGTTTACGGACGCTCAGAATGGCCTAGGCCGAGGTAGCAAAGGTCACAACAGGTTTTAATCAAAGGTTTTGTAAAAACACAGTATTGCCACCAGCCCTCCGCATCCACGCCAACAAAACACCGGCTAACGTGCCCATTCAGCCCCTGGCTGGGGAGGCCGTGCCCGGGTTACTGGGTTACACACTGCCGCATCCTTCCAGGCGTTGGAGGTTTTCCACCAGGCTGCGGATGGCCGACATCTGTTTCAGGGTGAAGTCATCAGTAAGCTCTTCCCCAGGTATGAATGCCCCAGAAGATCTTTCCGCACCGTTACCTTCTTGAAATGTAGCTTGTTTTATCTAGGGGTCTACATAAAATACAATAAAAGTCTCACTGGTTAAAGCGATAGCTCCGTATTAAAGCTCCCAGCCTTTAAAGTGTCACCAAAGAGCTCAAAAGAGTTATTTTAAAGCATGACAGTTCACAAAAACCACTTTTAGGTGAAATATGTATTTTGTTCTCATTGATATTTTTGGTGCACAGCAATTGAAATAGGTTTGGGGAACCTGATGTGCATTTAGCATTCACTTAGAAGTTTTTATTAGCAGACCCCCATTTACCGTGAAGCAGGCTGTGTTGATCAGCAGCACGGCTACCACCGAGCCTCTGTTACAGCAAATGACTGTCTACCTTGAGTGATGCAAACGCCTCTACAAAAGAAGACAAGGCTATTAACTTCATCAGGTTCCTCCTGTTATGCCAAGCAGAATTACAATTAGCAAATTACAAGTTCAAGTAAAAGTAAAATAGACAGAGAATCTAATAGGACCAGTACAATTTACTATGATACCCCATTTTAGTCAATGTCAGTAAAATTGAATGTATAACTTAAGCCTACAGCCTTAAAATTCATTCTGTTGTCCAGGTAGAGAATCCCTTTTGATAAGCACAAGTGTTAATAATTAGTTTTTAATTAAAACTGTCAGATGCTGATATCGTAGTTTTCCTGTTGTTCATGTCATTTTAGGTCTTCCACAGAAATATGTTTTCATTTCTATCAGAAAGATTTTATATTAGATGTCACACATTCTTTTAAAGCACAGGCAGTGCCAACATTAAGAAATACCTGACGGCAGAAGACACTTTATTCATGTGGTGTAGGGTTTTAGCAAAATGTATTACACATCGGAAATATTCATTACAATGGTTCACAATTACAGTAGGCACAACGTAACTTTTCAGCTGCACATTTCAGTAATAGTTATTTATATTAATCATTCCTGTGGAGTGTGTACCAAGACTACATTTCTCACAGGGTTTTTCTTCGTACACCCCGATATTCAGGAAGTTACGCATGCCTATAAAATTCACCATCCCTGTGTCTGAGAGCAATTACCCCAACTGTTTGAATAACAGCGTGTTGTTTGCGTATCAGCTGGAAATCAGATGGGAAAAAGCAAGTGGCTAAAACACTCACAGGATGACAGTGCTCACCGAAATTGTACAAACGGTCAGCTCAACTGAATCGAGGCTTACCAGCAAGGTCTAGAAACTACACGTAGTCTTTATCTGCAACAAATGCCTCTGCCATAATTCCTTGAGGGTGTTACCAACTAGAGTGAAACAGGGAAAGACAAACAGTATATTCATAATATACATTAACACTTGGCACTGCAGCTCAACAGTAATACCAGATTCAAACCCTGTTATATAAAGAACCATGCGGATGTGGCATGTTTTTGCCCCTTCGTGGCAAAAAGTCCAAAAATGAAGCAAAAGAGATGCAGGCCACACATGAGATAAAATGGTATAAAAAAAAGGGTACATTAAAGCCAGTATTATAGCTCTTCATCAACTTTATTATTAAATTAACTGCAAGAAAACACAGATGAAGGTTAAATTGCATAAAGACTGGATGGTGATGTACTGAATTCTTATCTCCTTGTCAGCAGGGAGCCCACAAACACACACGCAATAGGTGCTGCTTATGGTCTAGTATTGTGCTTGTGAGGCAAAGCTATGCTGCGCCAGGGCACTCACTGCAGATTAAGGGTGTCCTAAGTTAATTTACAGCAAGCTAGCCACTGAGCACTCACTGGAATGTATCTCACATTAATTTCCCCTGACAGACAACTAATGTTTCAAACTATTCCTAGTAGAATTGAGCACCAGTACAGTGATCTTTGCAGGCAGAGCTTAACACTAGAGCAAGAACTAGCCCTCCCCTACATTATGCTGCTGCTATTCGCCACAATCTTTCCTTCTAGTAAAAAAAAATAAAAACACACACACAAAAAAGCAGGAGAACAAGATGTCAGCCTTTCATTTTCCAGCAAGAGAAAGTACACTACGATAGTGTTACCCACAGTGTTTCTGGCAAAGCTGGAGAGATTTTGCTGGGCAGTTACCGCTCCCTTGTCTGTACTCCTCTTGTCCATGTAGTCTGACTTTTGTTGTGCTTGACTATGGAAAAACCTCACTGCTATGGCTATATTACAGCTGCCATTTGCCCTTTCTATTTCCCACTTCTTCACTTTCCCACAGGAAGTGCCCAAGACCTTCTCACACATGATGCAACACAAAATTCCATCAAATTTTTTTTCTTCTCTCTCAAGCTTGCTCTTTCAGGAGGAACAATGGGGAAAATGCTTCTATACACAAATGACATTACAATAACGTATCTTCGAAGTCCTTACAGGTAAGGTTTATTTCACCCAACACGTCCCCTCATCAACTCACTTTAGGAAACAAAAAAACCCCACATTTACCATTTCATTCTTACCCTCTTTCTCCATCAGATAAATTTTATTATTACACTAGCACTTCTCAGCATCAAGATCAAATTAGCAACGTAACCCCTCAAAAAAAAAGGGGGTAGGTGGGGAACAAAACCACAGGAATCGATGGGCAATCTCATATCACACTACTAGTGGGCAATTAAAGAGAAACAGAAGGATGAACATGATCAAACTTTCACCAAGTAAACAAAGTTTATCTGTAAAATAGATTTATTGTTAAGTGTAGTTCAAAGTATCAACAGAAATTGCACATGCCATTTGATATCTCATTCATTAAGCACATTGATCTTTGAAAACATGATTCTGACTAATAAGCTCTTGGGTAAGAGCCACTTAGTAAGAGCCACTAAGTAAGTGGCTCTTGGGTTCTTATTTTGTTGCTATTCTAGTGAAAGATCTGGACTCGGAAGCTGATGAAAGAAAGAAAAGCTTCAGTGCTTCTGCACTCAGATATCAGCTTCTCAACCTAATCACTAGGACAATTCTCTATTTATTTATTTATTTACTCAAAGATTACAAGCATCACCAAATCCTATTTAAGAGCTTGCCTGAAGTAGATTTTGTCATCACAAATGGAAGAAGGATCAAGGATGCAAAGTTCCCAGTTAAGGAACTTCACTATAAAGTGCTCTTCAAAAGTATTCTGAAGGGTACCAATAAAAAGACTGCACTGCTCCCAACCACTCAATTATTTAACTCGAATAACGCATCATATACTTGTTCTAAGAAAGCAGACAGCATGCCAAAGATGCAGAAACAATTGCATAAGTTTTTCTTGGAACTTTGACTGACAAAGTTAGTGGTTAAGTTCTAGCAATTTAACTGGATCCATCCAAGTATTGAAAAATAAGTAAAATTATTCTATCTAATTAGTCTTTCAAAATAGATCACAAAATACAGCTTTCTTCCAAAAACAGGTGCATGCACTAATTTCAAGATTGAGTGTCAACTATGGTTCTTACAATGAACTGCAGAATAAATTGTAGAATAGGCACCTTTTTTTCAAAAGGTTTCAAGACAGTATATCTGGCTCAAATTTTTTTAAGTCTTTTGTTGCTAGGCAGAACAGAAAAGTAATTTTAAAATAAGGTGAATCCAGTAGACACCCACAGAAGCAGCTCCATCACTGCACAAACCAACACACATATATTTTAATATCAAATCTTCTGAATTCAGGCACTTGTTGAGAACTTTCTGCAGTTTGATAGCAAATAAACAGCTCTTGTAGGCTAACAAGACAACTTGGTTAACACAATACTAGTTGACTTACCTAACTGAAAGGCAAGTTACTTTCTTCCACTTCAATATGAGTTTTCTTTCAACAGCAATAGGCATAGCTTGACTTCACCTTTGTATCAGAGTATGTGGAAGAACTACTTAGCTTGTATTTTTGGCAGCACTCCTCTTCAAAAATCACTCAGCACACATTAATTGTACTCCACAAAAATCAAGGCAAAGCTTTGTAAATCCCTGGAAATGTTCCATTCAGAGTTTCTAAAGCTGCTGCTCTGGATATGATGAACAAATTGTCTTACAACAGTCTACACTGTACATACGGCTGGCAGGAAGGATTTTTAATCTTCTCAGTGGAAGACGGTAGTTTCATCATTTTAGCTCCAATAAAAATACTAGAGCTCCAATTATTACTTGATAGGCAATTTCCAATTTGAAGCCACATCTGTTTAAAATTTCCTTTTACTAATTCATTTTAGCAGTGTTATCATAACACTACAAAGAGTGACGGGAAAAAGTCATTCAGTTTTGCAAGGAAAAAGAAAAAAAACAACCAAAACCCAAGATACAGAAGAGAAACTGCTAAGCACAAAGAAATAAAAGCAACTAAACACAAGGTAGGGAATATAGCAGCTGTGAATACAAAATACTCCACACACATTGATTCCTCATTACTTAACAATCATAACAAAACTACGCCTGAACAAAGACTGGCCACAAGAGGGTTTTTTTAGAGGTCAAAAATTAAGTTAACTTGTGAGTGGCCTTCTATTACGTTGGGGGTTTTCTTCCACATTTTTTTGCCTTGTTAAGAATGAGTATGTATTAAGTGCGTTTATTTTTTCACCATTTCACAAACCACAGGCTGAGCATAGGTGATGGGAAAGAAGTATTGTGTCAACTTCCAACAGAGAGTCCCTATCGAGATGCAGCTGTCCAACTACAGTACAGCTCACTTCTCTGCATTTTTGTGAGCATTAATTAGTCTTCGTCGCATCTCCTGGTTCCTGACCCTGTTTTCTTCATACTGGAAGACAGATAAGGAAATTAATAGATCAGTTGTTATCATTAAACAGGTAAGTTAAATTTAAAAGTGTAGAGAGCATTACTGAGGAACAGAAACTATCTTTGACTGATGCATTAGTAATTCAGTTCTTGTTAGTATCTATATATTGGTTCATTCTTACTTTGAAATTAACATTTGATTAAAAGACATGTTTCTAAGTTTGAGGTTATTAAGCTAAAGAGTATTAGAACACTCTAATAAAGAAGATTCAGTTAATCTTATGGAGTAACTTAATTATACAGCCATCTTATGTATGACAGCTACACGTCACACATGAACTAGGAAAAAAGTTGCACTGATGCTATTCTAGAGCACAGGTCAGGCTCTTTTCCTTTTAAAAGATACTGATTTATGTAAGGGTCTCTGCCTTCTGAAACATTAGTCATCACAGACTTGGTCTATTTTTGATCCCAGTCATTAATTACACACAGAGATAAAGTAGTATACCAAGATGAAAGGAACAAAGGCAAATCTGGGTTGAATGAGGGTAAGGCATTTTTGCATTTTTTTATGGTTTAGAGAAGAAACACAACAGACATAGGACTCCAGTGTAAAATGGAACCAAGAAAACCTTCACAGTGTAGACACATGCATAAGACGACCATGCTTTCAAGTATGCCCCTGCACTAGCAAAAGCCTGAAGAGCCTAACTTTCCTTCATTGCAGCCAAAAAGGAAACCTTTTCATGGCTAAAAGAAGTGAAAAATTAAAAATCAATGCATGATTTTATATATATTTCATGAGAAGCAAATTATTCTTGGCCCTAAGTTAGAGCATATATTTGTTCAATTTTTTAATAACTGGCATCAAGAATAAAACCCAAGTAACCCACAAATACTCAATTCTCTATATAATGTAATAAACTGCTAAGGAGATTGATTTTGGAAAGGATTTGCAATTTTTCAATTATACTGATTGGTTTATAACTGAAATAATTGCCCAAAACATTACTTAACATTTATAGAATGCTTAACTTTTTCCCATGCTAATATTTAATTTTTCAATAACCCATCCATGTTTTTACATAGAGAACAATAGACCTTTATAAGCTACATCTCTACTTATTCTATACTTCTGAACAGCCTTTCAGGGGCTTCCTAGTAATGGCATATCAATGTAGCCATATTTTAGGAAGGCAGACAAATATAGACATCAAGAACTCCTTTTAAGGTAGAGGCTTCAATGGAACAAAGAAAAACAAGATTACATGGAAAGAAATTTTACTTCACTATTTTCCAGATCTGTGCTACAGTTTTCACGGGGCGAGGGGCGGTATTTGACACAAGCATATGAAATAATTTCCATAGACTGACAGAGAGAAAAAAGCGGTCCCAAACTGTTTGGCTACCATCCACTTGAAGTTTCCCTTTTTAGACACAATTGTGAAATTTATGTCAAAATTACCAAGTACAATTTCAAGTTAAAAGGTACGTGAACAGTTCATTTATGTGTTCTGTCATATAGGTATGACAACCACAAAGACAGATCAGTTGATACTCTTCTGAAAATGTGTCCATTAGCTAGCTAATCTATTTAAACTCCTACAGTCTTCCATTCCTTCCTATGCAGATGTAATACGGCAATGAGTAGGTTCTAAGTAGCGATATTTTCATTTAGGACCTAACCCAGCAACTCCTCAAGTAGTTTCAGTCAGTATAACTGACTTCAGAAACAAGTGATACTCACACAGAAGTGACTGTTACTGCTTTATATTCTACTCTGTGCAAATACTACTACTACTCAAAAAAAATTAAGAAAAAATCAGAAGCAATCCGTGAAGTGTCAGTTCTTATTTGCCACATTCGTTTATTAAAATGTGTATTTGCCTATTTTTGGATATACAAAAATAGACCATGGTATTTACTAAAGCCAGACTTTACCTGACAAATTTATCAAAAAAAGTTTAAATTGGGTCACAAATGCCCACTCCAGAATGTGCTTACATTTATTCATTTGTACTACTTAGTAAAAGGCAACTATTTCTATCCCATGGGCTACTTTTTTTATTAAGCATTTAACTCATAGCAAATTTGTTTCTTACCTCTTTCTTTAAGCACTTCCGCATCTCACGGTCAATATCATTGCAATGGCCAAAAAATTTCAAAATGTTGTGCTGATAAGTTAGAGAGAGAAAAAAAACTTTTACAATTCACCTGTTTTTTCCTCTGAAGCTCTAAATTTCTTAGAAATCACTTGCATTGTGCAACATCTCCTGGTCATCTTTTCCTTTTCTCTTTTTGAGAAAAATGATGCTTTATAACTTTTTTACTCATTAGCTAGAGAGAAGTTAGAGCTACTCCCAAGCCTCCTTTGAGCCACCCCCACCTTGCTGAAAATTGAAGGTACTCACCATGTTGTACAACCAGACTAAAATAGGATACCTAAGCTGAAGCTATGAAGTCTAAATGTCGAACATATATTTTACTGATCTAGGAATCAGTCTTGCAACTTTCACTCACACTAGCTTGAATAATGTAAAAAAAAAAAAAAAAAAATTCTGAACTCCAGTTTGTGATACGGAAAGATATAGGGCGATCTACAGGCACCCTGTAGGTAATGTCCTCTGTGCTTTAGTTTTCATTATTTCTTCACATCCTAGAGAGGCAAAGGACTTGATGCTCCATCGTCCCAGCCACATGAAGAACATGATGTTGGTCCAGAAGATGCAGGCACTAGGCTTAGATGACTGAAATGTTAGAACCAGTATTAAAAACAGGGGATTAAATTTCTCCAGATCTTGAGGTTAGTAATTAAGATGCATTTACCATCTTTATGACACAGCTTAACTGTGGGCCTTGTACGCATACATAAGTGTTACTGAGTGTCTGAAAACCTGCAGGCATTGTCCTCACAAAGGCATTCCCCAGTTAACCTGATGATATTCACCACAAAAATCTGTCCTCTTAGCCAGGATTTCCTGAAGCAATTTCATATTATCAGCCATCAAATTGCTCTCAGAATGCATTCTTCTAAAAGTACTACTTTTTCAGAGATGCTAGCCACCATGCCACAGAATCTCATAGCAGAATCTGGTAGCAGAGCATCCAAGCAATTCAGAAGACCTGAGGGAGTGAAGGTTTTAGTAGATATTTACGACTTTACAATCAACAGAGACAATTCCATCAATCTTTTAGAGAACTAATGAATTAAAAAATAAAAAGACCATGAAGAACAAAACAGATGAGAATGAAGTCACTTCCATATTTCAGAGGGAAACCTATGCACACTTCTGTAGCTGATGAACAGCTAGATGGATTTATACAAGTAATACAGGAACACTATCAAGAATTCAAACAGTGGACAAGATTTCAGCCAATAGAACATGACTGAAAGTTGAAGTGGGTTAGTAAAGATTATGACAAACACTTCACTATAGCAGTGCTATAATTAGCTTGTTTATTCCTCTTTGCTTTATAAAGGGCATCAGATGACACTCCGAAGCAGTTGCATGTGATAAATGGTCACTTTACTGCAAGCTGATCTTGCTTTTACAGCATTTTCCTTTTAGCTAATACAGATTTAATTTTGTATTCTATTCTCATACCTGCATGTTAAGTTTCAAGGTGAGTGCTCACATTTCAAGCTAACTCTACTCTTCCTAGTGCATACAGTAAGTTGAATTATGTTTATTTAGCCAGATTCCTAAGGTGTCAACTTTTTGGCTCAGATGATGAGGAAAAAAGAATCAGTTTCCCAAAAATAAATATGATGCCTGTTACAGTAATAAGATTGCAAGACAATATGCACTTCTTTTAGCTGCCACCTATACAAATAAGACTCTTTAAAGCACATACTTGGCACCAGAATGGAGTTGTTAAAAAAATTAAAAAAAAAAAATGATATCAAATAGGAATCCTGTTAACATGTCTTCACTAGATGCAAATCTTGATATAATGGGCAGGTTCTGGATTAGAAATAAAGTAAATCAAACTAACACTTGTGAAAATGCACACACAGGACACTCAATTAAAAAATAATGCTTTTCATCCCTCAGGAATATTAATTTAAATTGTAGATGAAGGTTCTTAGGACACTTTGGCATTATAACAAAACAGCAAGTAGTCACTGATAACTGATTAAGATCACTGACTTCAGATTTCAGTTACTTGAATTTTAAAAGGGTATTTCAGCACATTCCCCTTGCATTTTAAATTAAAAGGTATTTCTTCCTTTCAACTGAGTATGAAAGAAGCCATCTTCACCCGTTTTGTTCTGAGACTGCTAGCTCAGATACCCTCTTACACATAGTTCAGCACAAGGCTGACAAAAGTAATTCCTGTTCACGTAAAGATCAACTTCAAACAAAACCAAGAGAATATAATGCTGCATGTGACTATTATTGCTGCTCCTAGTCCCTTCATAAGTCAAACTGGCAACAGATTCCTTTGAAGCACTTGCTGCCAAGGAATTCAAGTATACCTTTTAGTTCCAGTTCCCTCTTAAACTCAAGGCAGTCTAATAGGCTACATTAAACAAAAAGCCTATGAAACTTGTATAGTAACATTGTTATTAGAACAAAACAAAGCAACACAAAAACAAACAAACAAAAAAAACCAGTCAACCATTATTTTCAAGTAGTAAATGAGTCAGTCTGGATTCTCTAGCCAAATCATTGAAAGCCAAACTATGTATGTACCAAAAAGCAGGACAAATCCGAGTGTATTTTCTTTCCTGATTGGATTTGTTTTCACAATTATGTGAAATAAATGTCAAGATTTAAATTTTATATTGCCTATAGAAGTTTTATTCTCCTCTTAACTGATAGCCATTTTATTTAGCAACCCTTTTGATACTACAGTAGTTCATGTACAAGGAGAGTCTTCTCACTTAATTCTAGCTACTGAACGCTTTTACTGAACACAAGATTAAAGTTGTTTCAAAAAAAAAAATCAACTAAGGAAAAAATAAAAGTCTATACAATCTCTCAAACTACCTAAAGCATTTTTAGGCAAATTAAAATCTTGGAACTCAGAAGAAAAGCATAACTCTTACACTTAATACAACTTTTAGTTTTAAAGCTTGTGGATGTTCTGTACAAGAACCCTGTATCTTAGGTTTAAAAAATCTAGACAGCACATAGGGACAGGCAATGGTATGGGGAGCACCACCTACGAGTTGGCATCAACAGGTTCCAGCGTGCTTCAGTTCAATGTACTGCTCTACAAGTGCCAACAAAAAACAATTAAATGTTGCTGAAATACCCAGTACAGCATACTCACTGCAAGTGAATTTTAGTATTAAAATTCTGCTCCCCTCATTGTTGTAATTTAAAAATCATAAGAAAGTGTGGTACCGCAAGTTTTTTTTATGTTAGTTTAGCTACTTTAAAATCTGCAAAAATATTGTTATCCCCCTTTCATGCAAAAACCTTCTCTCACATCTCACGTCTTATCAGCCTTGTTTTTCTTTCTGTAACACTTTTGCAAAGAAAAATCTAGAATTCTCCTCAACACAGTAAAGCTAACATATGTATTGTCTTAGACTTTATGGATAACTGCATTACAAAAAAAGTATAAGTGTCACATCTGAACATGGAGGTAAAAATATTGTAGACTGCATGAAATGGTGTAAACCATTGTTTTCCCATTCATACTCAACATCTAAACAAATTTTTGTCTCAGTGAAAACTATCAAATTGAATTTTTTATGCACTTATACAGACATGTATCTGTATAGAACATCTATTTAGAGTATACAAGAGAACTGAGAAAATAATTGACAATATTGCAACAATGCTGCAGATACCTTTCCTTGCAGTGGCTGACTCTTCCACATCTACAAGTTTACTACAGAGCAAATTAAAAAAAAAGGTCTTCCAAATGAGTGAGATGAAATTTCTGTCTTCTTGAAGCAAGAGCCTCAAGAAACCCAAAGACAATTTGACATTTTATATCCTTGGGTAGGTGCCTATTAAGAAGATGGAAGTCAAACAGGAATTCTCATTTAGCTCTCCAAGCATTCAATGTAAGGCATGCTGCATATCCGGATCCCCATCAACACATATGCTTGCAAACAGACTGAAGCGTCTGCCCAGTGGACAGCTGGAATATGGCAATGCTGTCAGCATACAAAAGACGTTTGAAGTTGCTTTTGTTACTGTTTTTTGCAGGGCACACAGCACTAAAAGGTGCGGAAGTTACTTCAGTTCTTAAAATAGGTCCATACTTGCCAAGCTGTATCACAGGAAATTTTAAGGCATGGTTTATTTCCTAAATAAATCCCTGGCAAAATTTTACACACAGTCATCAGATACCTCTTCAGTGAAAACATACTAGCTACATTTCATGGCTGTTCAGCCTAGAGGAGGTTTTTCTCTCTAAGATCATGTAATATTCTTACTAATCTATCTGACACTCATTTCCCCAACCCACCCACTCTTTTCTCTGCTTAAAACTCCTTACCTCCTTGTGACACTTCTTGAGCAGACTGATAAGTAGGTTACATTCCTCAGTGTGCAGATGAGGAGACAGGTCTGGATGCATCTTTAGTTAGGGATAATTTTAGTAGTACAAGAACAAGAACCTGACAAAACTTCCACCTGCCAACATTAAAATATGAAAACGTAACTAGAGAGTTTGAGTTAACCACTTCAGATATTATCACACAGTATTATTTTAACAAAAAATATTTTAGATCAAAATACAGCTTAATATGATAATTTATATTTACACAGTTAAAGTAATTAAAACCAGCATGTCTGTTCTTCTACACAGCCCAAATGTTAAAAGTTAACTAGAAGTTTATATTCTTCACTATCATGAACATAAGCATGCATTTGGGATTTTAATTTTCAGGGACTTTCTAGTAACATTAATCTTTTTTGAACTGCAGATTATCTTTTCACCTTCCTACTTCAGTTTTCTTCTTTCTAGCTTTAAAAAAAGCTAAGCATATGTAATTTTCTTTATGCCTTCCACAAAGATGTATCAGAACAAGAAACACAATATTTCATTGCAACACCCCAGAAACTGACATCTACGTGCTTTTTAAAAAAATCCTCATTCAAAGCATTGATGATGCTTTAAAAACCAGTAGTTACCCACTTAATCAGAACAGCAATGATATTTTTAAATTATGCCAAATTGGAATGTCCCTTCTTGCAACTTCACATTGTTGTCTCTTGCCCTTCCACTGTGCTACTCTGAAAAGCATCTGGACCTGTCTTCTACATGAACTCCCCACTTCTTCAGGTAGTGGAAGACAGCATTTAGGTTTGCCTTGATTCTCCTCTTTTGAATGCTAAAGCAGCCTAGCTCCCTTAACCTTGCTGCATATGCCAGATGTTCCACCCTCCTGACCCTCTTAGTTTCCCCTTTGCTGGACTCTGATTTTTATTATCTCTGTTAGACTGTAGGACCCAAAGATGAACACAGTATTTCAGATGTGGCCTCAAGACTGCCAAGAAGAGAACAATAAACTTCCCCTGATCTGCCACCTACACTTCTAATGCAGCCCAGTGTGCTGTTAGCCTTTGTTACCGCAAGGGTGCACTGCTAAATCATGTTTTAACTTCATGTCAACCAGCACCCCCAGGTCCTTTTCTGTAGGGTTCTCTGGGGCAGGAGCAAACTTCATTCTAGAATTAATTTTTTATATTATCTCCCATTTAAAAAAAAAAATATTCCCAGAAGTAATTTTCAAGATATTTTGTTGAAAAGGATAAAAGTGTCATATGATAGTAGCTGAAACAAGACGACATCTTTGTTGTGGAAGATCGCTTCACCAGGGAGGGAAGAAGAAAAGTCAAGTCCATACCAGGACAAATGGACTCACCTTGACAAAATTCTACTTGCGTGACTCATACTGCCACTGAATTAAAGAGATGCCTTCTTGTGTTTGTTTACTTAGTATTTTGTCATTCCTCCTCCTCCCAAAGAGATCACCTTTCTAGCTGCAGTACATCAGGCAAATATCTCTACAACTTGTACTAAGTAGCCATCACTGTCTTAACGCTCCAGCTAAATAGACAAGCTAAATACTAATAGCCAGTGGTGAGATCTTACAATTGCAAAATCCTAATATTCAGGCTTCAGAGCTGACAGCTGTAATCTATACTGCTATTCCTAGAATACTCAAGTAATATATTTGGCTTGAAGAAGTATGTACACTAATTTACCCAGTATTTTCCACCATGTGTTCAGCTTAACAAGAGTTACATTCCCACAAGCAAACTAAATTTTAAAAATCCAAACAGATTTAAAAGCCTCTTGAGACCCATAAGAATATGTTCCACACAGTGTTACAAACACACGTAGGAATTTCTTTCAAAAATCTGGAAGTCTAATATTACACTACATACACTCTTAGCACAGCAGAAGTTGGAAACTGTGCAAGTTGCTTAAGCATTCCATTCAACAGATTAACAAATGAACCTTTAGAAATATGACAGCAGGAGCACAACTGTAACAGCAAAGTGATTAAGAACCCTGCTGTGTTATTGCCATCAGCTTTTGATTGCATGCCACACAAAGTCAATATGTTTTAAATTTATCAGAAGATTTTTTTGATAGCACTAGAGTTAGCATTCCCTTGAGAGGGTGACCTGCTCAATGACCGCGCATTACTTTAACATGTATGAACCCAGCTGATTATTAAATCTCTTTATCATGCAGCCTCTGACCGCTCTTCCTAAAACTGTCATCTGAGCTGGCTGTCTCAGGAAAAGGCAAGACCAGTGCCCTAGTGGAACAGGTAGCATGCACATCAGCGCAGGCCAAAAAGTCAAAGGGAGCATTTCAAGCAAAGAATCATTATTTCTAAACTAAGATTAGTAATTACTGCCATTGTTTACAAAATTATTCTCAGATAAAGTGGATTAAAGTTATCAATGCCCCAAATAGATAGGTCACAGTGCATTTCATCAATTAAAAGCCTTCTAACAATTCAAATGAATTTTCCAATGGCATACAGTCACACCAGTTCATAGATCAGTACTCCTGAAATTCATTTCCAAATAACATTCAATATTAAAATCTTTCAAGTTCAGTAACAGATATGATACTCATGTAGGTTATGATGGATTAAAGTAACAAAACATCTTCCAGTGGTCGGGTCATGGAAGGCTTAACTGGAGCCTTTAAGTACTTTTGAAATTCATGACTGAACAGTGTTATCAGTGCTCAATATTATATTTATATTTAGGGGGGTCAGATTAGACAGTGATCTATGATCAGAGAGGGCTAAAATATTTTTATGGGAGGGGAATGACTGATAGACAAAAGAGTTTCAAAATTAACAAAAACACATATGAAAAAAAGGACAGCATGAGCTATTGGTTTCCTTAGTTTCTTTTTAATAATGTTCTAACCTAAAATAAAGATAGCAAGTTGCCATCTTACCAGAAGTTCAATCCACATGGACATAATTTTATATAGGTGGTAGCTCATAAGGAATCTAAGTATGAAAAAACACTGGGGGAAAAAAAACTGCACAAAAAAAATCGGGAATAAGCAATATAAATTGCTCTGAGAAAACTACTAACAGAAATGCTGTATTAAGAATGTCAAGGCAAGCATGCAATTGCTGTAGAAGAAATACTAGCAAGTAAAGCAGAAGAACAATATTAAGAAAGTACAGGAATTGCTTTAGGAGGAAAATGGACTGCAAAATGCCAAGCAAACTTTAGTTTCTGAAGCAAATATTTGGAGAGAACCATTTAGATGAACTCTTGACATAAAGGCACTGACTGATTTTACTGGGTTGCACAAAAATGGTCTGCCCTTTAATGTGTTTTATATGAGATTTTGAATTCTGTGCTGTTTTTCCTTCCTTGTTAAAAATTACACTGCATGTGTATCTAAATGACTTGGTTGAAATGCCTTAAGAACTGCAAAATTCTATAAACCATTAGCCTCTGAAGGTCGAAGACATGAATAAAGATGATTGATCTTTTGACTTCCTTAACCAGTTTTTAAATCTACGATATCCTTCAGGGAAGAAAAAAGAATTAAGAAATTGTCTCGTTCCAGTATCATTTTATGTGTAGTCTATCTTAAAGTGGGAAAAATAGGGGATGTTCTAGCTTCAATGCTTTTGCAATACAAACCATTTAAAAAAAAAATAAAAAATCAAAAGCCTAAACTTAGAAATTCTCTGACAACGATACTGAATTTCCAATGCTAATATTTTTGTTTAGAAAAATAATACTTAGAAGATAATTCCTTGCATAAGCAATCCTAGACACTAAGCATGTCAAATTGCTAAAAATTTCGCAACAGGAATCAACATGTAAGTTATCAAGAAGTGATACTCCTTCCTAATCTAAAAGCTGATCTATACACATGTTCAATACATTAAATATTTAATATTAATGTACAAAAGGTACATGCACATATTACGGAATTCACAATAAAACTGCAGATACCTAGCAAGTAGGCAGAAACCAAAGGGCTACCCAAAAGAGCAGGCAAGAACACTGGATGCATTTCATTCACATTCCTGTTAGACACCAAAGTCTAGGATAAAATGCTTGTTTCTCTCCTGAGAGTGCCAGTTTCTCCTTCTGACCTCCTTATTGCAAACAGCAACAAAAAGACCTAGCTGTGTGGAAAAAGAAAGGGTTTGGTGCATTCCCACTTCTTTCTCAAATGAAGCATGAGATCAGCATGTCAGGAATCTAGTGAAGTTCCTTCTCTCAGAATCTCCCATAAACATGAACTAACCAGTTTGCTGATGCAGAAGGAAAACTAAATTAGGTTGCTTTAGTCTCACCGATTACCTTAATGCTTAATATTTCCATGTTTGGGGGACAACAACGAAAGAAAGGTTTAAATCTAGATAATTGTTTTCCTAATATGCTTTTTCCATATTTCATTAAAACATGTTAGAAGACTATTCTTTAAACCAAGTTTTGCTAATTTTTTCATTTAAAAAGTTGCGTACACAAGTCGGGGTTTTTTTCAAGTTTCCAAAGTCAATGGGTAAAAAAGAAAACCACATGAATTCACACATTGCTCAGAAAAATAACTTCTTAAAGCAAAATGCAAATCCTCCTCTACCAACCCTGAAGATGAAAAATTGCATCTGAGCATCTACATCGCTAATCATTAAGCTCCTTAACCAGAACAGTATTACAGAACACACACACATTTGCCAAAACTCTCAAATAATACCCACGAGGTGGCAGCATTACCGTGCAAATGAGGACAGGTACTACTAACAAGAGAGAAGGGCAAACAAATCTGCACATTCCAATAAAGCCACTGTACTCATCATGTGTAACATTTACTAAGGCACTTCATTTCTCTAACTTGAGTAAGACCACAAATTTTAAGTTCTCAGTCACAGAGCATTGTTCTGTTTGGCTTTGGAGAAAAATACTTACAATCCAAACAGCTCTTTGTTTACTCAAGTGATTAGTGTTTTCTGTCAGATTATATAGAGTTTTAGCATTAAAAAAAATTAAGCTCCACACCTAACTGGATAGTGTTACCTGAAGATATCATTCATGTCACTTCAGCAGAACTTCTGAATTCCTATTATCTTTCATACACAATTTATAAGTATTTTTGACAACAGCTTAGAAAACTCAGAAGATCAGTCATTCAGCGAAATGAGAAATCACAGTTGATGAACACAATTTCAAAAACCTAGGGAACTCTAAAATAAGGACTCTGTTTCTAGCTTTCAATGACATGGTTAATGTCTTCCAGATCTGGGTATTAAAGTATCATTCCATGCTGCTATCCTCAAGGTTGTGATTAGGCCATATTGAGAGTGTCCCCTAACTTTCCACCATTTCCAAGAAATCTAGAAATTCACTTCAATAAACCAAGTTTAGCTAAATCTTATAAAAATTAGTCATAACCTCTTGAATTTCAGTCTTCAAAACTATGCACTAGTTTTCCAATATCACACGGGGGGGTGGAATAATTTACATATAGATCTATGAAGACTTGCAAATAGTAAGGAAATGCAAAAAGGGGTAAATTATGTCTACTTTTAATTTTTTTATATTATGTAGATTACACTTCCTTTCCCTGAACCTAAAGAATAATAATAAAAAACCCTCTTTGGTAAATAAGATTCACACTGATTTTAACTGTCTTTTTACATGACCACTTTCTGCCAACAATTCAACATCCCTCACAGCAGTAGAATGAGCACTCACCTGCTACTTTTCGTAGGAAGTATCTGATAAAACTACATCATACCTGATTTCATACTTAGTAAAGCAAGTTAAGAAGGTGTTAGTCCTAATGAATAAAGCAAGTCAAACACCAACTTGATATTTAAGTAATTTTGAGTTTTATTTGTGGCTAAAATAAATGATCAAGTAAAGCACAGTAAGGTATTTTCACCTCTGGCAAGTATTTAAGGGCAGATTCACACAACAAACATCAGCACAGTTACGGGACAATTAGTGGAATATTTTATTATAACACGCAGCAAGTCAAACTGCACAATATAGCATTAAATCAGAAAAGATTACTGAAGCCATCTCTTTCTATTCCTGCTGTATCTTTGAAGATGACAACATACAGTTAAGAATGACAAGACCCAGCCAGTAAAAAAGTAACACATGCTGAAGACGAAGTGCTGTCACCAAATGCACAAAAGTTGCGCAAACTGCTCTTGCACTTCATCAGCATCCACCACACCAGGCTTCATTTCATCACCGTTTCATTCATTTCCCAATAAAGCAAAGAACACCATAAACCTAGTAACACTAGCAGAATTGCCTGGCTTACTGTACAACTGTTCTTTCCCTTTTGAGAGAAAGAGGATCACACTTCCCTGTTGGAAAAGACAGAGTCTCATCCCTTGGGCAAGACTCCCTGAAGAAAGGCACGTCGCACTTGGCAGAAAGTAAACACTGTTGGTATAATACAGCTTTGCTCTCGGGTGATACCCTGTTACCAACGGTTATGGCAGGAGAAGAGGCCCACTTAACTAGCCTGCACTGCTTTCAGCCTGTAGTTTCTCCACATACTTAAAATAGCGACGGGATACACACAGACACAAGGAAAAGCAAGCTTACGACAGTCGCAACGGAGAGCCCCCTGCTCCCACTCAGAACAGCCGCTTTAAAACCCCTCCCTAAGGCCTGCAGGAGGCAGCGAGGCGAGCAGAGGGTCCCAGAAGCCGGCCCCGAGCCCAGGCAGGGCCCAGCACGGCTGCCCCACAGCCGGGCAGCGGGGAGGGCTCCCCTACGCGCCCCCTTCTCTTTTGGGGCGAGAAAACTAGAACGCTGCGCGCTGGGGCCCGGCCGAGGCCCCCTCTCAGCCATCCACGCACTTACTCCAGTCCCCAGAGGAGGAGCCCAGCCAGGCAAGGCAGGCACCGCCGCAGGCCGGGCCAGCGATGGCCGCGGGGGACGGGGACGGAGACAACCGGAAGCCGCCTCAGCGTACCCGGCAGCCGCGGGAAGGGCCCTCACAGCGCGGCGGGAGGCGGGACGCCTTGCCATTGGGCGGCTCGGGCACCGAGCGGAGCCTCATTGGGCGCTTCGAAAGGTGGGCGGTGGTTGGCGGTTGGCGGTTGGGCGGGAAGGAAGGACGGCAGGGCCGCGCCGGGCCCGGCCGGTGGGCGGCTGCGGCGGGCTGTGGTGGGCAGGCCGCGGAGCTCCGCTCGGCTGCGCGGTTCTCTTCGCGGTAGTGCCCGCGGCCTGAGGCCCCTTCACAGGTACGCGGACGGGTGGTAACGGCCCTGGGTGAGGGCTAGTGCCTTATCCCTTTCCAGAAGCTTAGTAACGGCCACGGATGAGGGCTAGACTACTGCCCTGTCCCTTTCCAGAAGCTCACACCAGACCTCGGTCAGTGAGGAAAACGAGGTCTTGGGGATAAAACGGTCGTGGAAAGCGTTTTAAGTCGCTGTTGCAGGTGTCCGCCGAAATCTGCGGTAGTGCCGTGCTTAGGACTGATGCCAGTCTTCTGCTAGTCGTGCCTAGAGGCAGCTTCGTATGCTTTACTAAGGGAACACATCTCCTGGGCCTGCTTGTGCCTTGCTCTTAACTTCTCTAATGTTTCCACTTTTCAGGTGGCTGCATCATGGATGAAACTGTTATTGAGTACATCCGAAGAACTGTACTAAAAATCCCACGAGATGAAATCAAGATAGTGCTACAGAAATGGGACTTTCTGTCAGAGAAGCAGCTGCAGACCATAAAGTTCAATCAGATAAAGGAGAACATTTCTTGGGATGTTGCTCAGCTCTGTGAGGTAATGCTTGCCTTCGGGAACTGCCTGTCAGTGACATACAGGATGCATGTTGAAGCACCATCAAAAAACCATTTGTATGAAATGAATTTTCTTTGGCCATAACATAGCATCCAATTGCAGTTTGTAGTCTGGAAAATATAAAGCTGAGCTGGTAATAACATCAGTTTTGTCTGACTGACACGAGTGCAGGACTGACCCTTACTAAGTATGGAAGTACATGTTTTGAGCTCTAAGTTGCACAAGGTGTATTAAATCTTTAAAAAAATGGATGTATTTCTACATTGTAAAATAAAGGCATTGATGGAGATTCCCACTCGTTACAGAGTGCTAATTTAAATCTATTTAGTATGGGTAATGATAGCACTAGTTTCTATCTTTTAGACTTTCCAGATATTTTTGAAACATTTCCTTGGCCAGAGCTACTTCTGTTTTGAATACTGTAAGCAGAAAATGTTTTCTGATCTTCTGCTTAGGCACTCTGATTTTGCTGTGCCAGGAATCTTTTATATGTACCACGAGTCTTTCTATATGATATCATAACCCAGATAGATGTGGGTTTTACTGATATTTCTGAAATTCTATAGCTTTTTATATTGTTACATTTTAATTTCGTACTCAAAGATTAATTGCATGGAGTGTAGATCCAACTGTAGGCAAGAAACTGTGAAGTTATTCTTGTAAGAGAGCAAATGTCGTATTTTAAAATAGCATTTGCTTCTGAAACATTCTTATCTGTAACAAGTAGTGTCATAAAGTTTCTTAAAAAATTTTTCATGCTGTGAAGGTTAAATAAGGAGGAACTAAGGATGTTAAAATTCCTGACAGTGAAATACTTGTCAGCGTTGCATAATGTTATCAATACACGTTAATTTTACTTTCTAACTGCTTGTACATCATACTGTAAGGACAGTGTTCTTGCTGCCTCTGCAGAGGAACGCTTGAGCCTTGCTGAAATAGCTTTTGTTATCAATTTCTCAAAACTGTATTGTGTCCACATTGGGACCAGGTGTGGTGTCTTTGAGGAGTGTTTACATGCTGTGGACTTAAGTGCAATGTAGTTTAAACCACCAATACTGAGATTTTTCACTTACTAAACAGTGTGATAGAGCATTCTGTACCTGCAGTTCACCATGCACATTCTTCTTTCTAGGAAAATTCTGCAGACATAAAGCACGCAGCTATGCTAGACATAATTTGTAAGTAAAAAATTACTTAAAATAACATATTTATATTTTTTTAGGAGTAACTTGATAACACCTACATAGCAATTGCTCTGGTGATTAATTTGGTATAAACAGATTACATTTCAGATGACAGAATTTACTAGATCTGACTTTTTTTAAAAAAAATTCAAAAGCTCACCATCAGCAAAAGCGTGTTTGCCTCTTCTGAGGTCTAAATAGATGTGGTAAGCCACATCCAGCACACAGTTATAAATGTAGAGAGATATGTTGGTCTCCAGTATGCACTGAACCCTAAAATCAGTAATATTGTGCTCCAGTAGGGAGTGACATAGGCAAAACTCGGCAAATACTCCAGTTGGAACTCTTAACTCCAATATTAATTCACAATTTGATTATTTAATAGCTTAAATCTCAAGGTTTCTTTTAACAGTCTACCCTTAGTTTGAGTTTAAACTGAGTTTTGGTAATTTTAGGTAAAATCCTTCTTTAAACATTAAGCAACTAATAAAGGGTATCTCTGAGGTTTAACTGGATAACAAATGATCTTCCCATCTCTTTTAATAAAACACTGTTTTGCTTTTAGGTTTGCTGTAAGCGGTAGTTTAAGAATGCTGAATAAATTATATTGCATTATCAGAAGTAATTTTTTAAAATAAACATCATAAAAGTATTGTAAAATTATTTCTTCCTTTAATTACCATTTAATAATACACTATGTTATTGAGCAATTCCTATTTTTCTTAGACAACTACATCTACCCAAACAAAAGAGTGTGGAGTGTGTACCAGATGAACAAAAGAGGTAAAAATGTCTTTCCTTGCTGTAATCTCACAGTTCTCAGCAACTTAACTGCAGTGCTGCTCCATATTGTACATTTTAAACACACATAGTCTAGTATGTTTTTTTCAGTGGAGATATCTTTAACATTTAACTATAGTCTAGCATGGATTTTCCAATGGAGTTATGTTTTTTTTAATGTTTTTAGAATACTTTCTATTAACTTCTCAAGCAATTACTAGAAATTAGTAACTACTAATTAAATATTAACTTTTTCTCTCTATGGCAATAATGAGGATCAAATTTAATATACAGCTTTTTGTATAAGGCTATGCAACTTCAGCTTTTTCTTCTTAATTTTGTTTCGGCAAAACTAAAAACATCTCTGAACTAGTTCTTATAAACACAATTCTCATTTCTTTTTTTTTCTTGTGTAACAGGGGAAGAAACAGAAACTTTTGACTTAACGGTTTTCAAAAAAAAATTTAAGAGACAACTTCAGACAACCTTGAAAAATGTAAGAATAAATGCATTCTAAATTTGTTACAGAACTCTGGCGTTAATAGATTGTTTTCGTAACTTCAGCGAGGTTTCTTTTTCTTAGTCTACATCAAAAATTAAATGGAATTATTCATTTGGGAATGGTAGGAATTGCATGTGAAATAGGAAAAATTTATTACGTGTCTGTTCTAGCAACTTTACAATTATGCTGGAGTAAAATAAAATGTAAGTTTGCCTTAAAATATGACTGGCTTCAAGAAAGGCAGTATGTTTGTTTTCTATCAAATCTTTGTCCTATTTGAGTGTACACGTTGCCTAGGTAAGTTGATATCGCTTTGTCCTGTTACCCAATAACGATACACAAACAAAAAAATCAAATCAGAGCATAGAGGGAAATTGAAGTACCCAGTAAGCAGGATAAGAAATTCAGTTATTATGACTCAGATTAGCAGCCAAATTGTATCCATTTCCTTTTAGTTCTGTTTTTGAAATGTGATGGGTGTAAGAACTTGGTCCTGGTATTTCATTACATTATAATGACTGAAAGACCATTGTCAATAGCAAGAAGCAGTTTCTAGACTACAGGAATGAACGTGGTAAGAAAAAAATGGAAAGGAAATATGATCATATCACTTTTTGACTAAGCAATTTGCAAAAACCTTTTCTTGCTTCAGCTCACCAGCTTCATTTAAGCAAGGTAATAGAAAATGCCTCTGGCTAGTTAGCTGTGTCACTTCTTGACACACAAAGGATTCCCACTGACAACAACAGATGGTAACAAATACAAAACAGGCTATCAAATAATCAGCTGCAGTTTATATAACTATTACGATAAAGTTGCAATATTTTCATTTTATCCACAAAAACTTTGAGAAGTGATGTTGGTCCAGCAATTTAAACAGCTTGACCTAGCTAGTTGACCAGACTAAAAGCTTAGCTACGTATGCCTCAGTCAAAGGGAGGATGTTTTGGTGTTGTTTTTTTTTAAAGGAAGTTTTCCAACTCTTAAATCACTCACATTGAGTCAAGTTAAAAAGAAATAACTGAGGAGCAAATCTACATGAACAGGAAAAGGAATCTTCTTCAAATTTCTGATTGTGTATTCTTGAGCAGTGATAAATACTATATTCAGGTCTAAAATCACAATTTGATCAAAAGTTTAGTTTCTCAAAAATTGGGCATACTGGAAATATTGCCGCTAGCCCTCCAGGTAAAGAGACACCTTTTTGTTGTGGTGTTATTTTCCCAAAAGAGAAATAGGGGCTTTTGTAATAAGCTATTTTTATTTTCACCCTTCAGAAGAAAATGAGTATCAACAGGAAGAAAAGTAATATTGGAGTTTGAAAGGTGATTTCCCTTCCTTCCCCCCTGCCCCCAGTTTGTGAGGTTATTATTTTTTCTGTGGAAATCTGATTTCATTACAATCCTGACCACACTAGTGGGATTTGTTTCTTATTCAAGCAGTAGTGTACTATATTATGTTTGGGTCCTGTGAACACAGGGTTAAGGGAGAACAAAATCTTTATAGATGCCTGAATGTGCTGGTAAATCAAAGCTTTTCTTTTTCTGGTAGGTCACCGTCAACTTTAGAGAATATGAGGATAGTGCAATCTGGATTAGAATTGCCTGGGGAACACCATATACAAAACCAAACCAGTACAAAACCAGCTACGTTGTATACCATTCACAGACTCCCTATGTCTTCATTTCTGCCTCAGTGCTTAAGAGCAACTTGCCTCTGCTACGCCAGGTACAGAATAAAACTGTGTCCCTGACCTCATCACAGTCATGTAGAGCTATAACTGTTATCTTTTAAGAGGATGGGTAAAGGTTTGTCACTGAATATAATTTACTATTTTACGTATTCTTTTGTTTTCCTTTTAGCTCATGATAAAAATGGGGCAAAAACCAGTCTTTGTGACCTTTGGAATGCTACATAGTGAACAAAATCAGTTTATTGGGATTTTTGTTGACCTTGAATTGTTCTAATTTCTTACCAAGGCAGTATTCAGTTAAATTGTCTTATAGAAGTTAAAGAATATTACATCAACACAGTTAACTTCAAAAACTAAATGAATGAGCTCATCAGGGAATCCCAATAATTAGATTTAAAAGAATTTTCTGTCAACTCATGATCAGCATTGGTAGTGTTTTCATTTTTTTTTCCCTATTTAGCAGACTTCTGTACTAGTAATTTAATTATTTTATTAATCTGATTATTTTATTTATTTTTCAGCTGACAAGGTTGTAGGGTTTATCTGATTAACCGACACTTAATAACAGTCTAATCAGTATTTTTTTCAACATGAGAATCCTGCTAGTTAAAGGGCAGTTGCTTACCTTGAAACAAAAACATCGCAATGTCTAGAAATATATTTTTTCCATATTATATGCACAGTGATGATTAAGATTGATGTTAAAGCAATTTCAATTTTTATTTAAAGGCCCTCGTTGTTGCTTCCAATTACCATGACATCTGTGAAATGGAGCTTCGAAGTCATTCTTTAAACTCCCTTAAAGATATTGTGTTTAAGACATATAGCCAGGTGAGCTGCTTCACAAGTATATCCTAAGATAAGTCTTGCTTTTTGTTTCAGGCCTAGTTCTTGCCCCCTAGCAGAGGGGGAAATTCACCTCTTCCAAGAAACCATCAAGTTAAAATAATATTGAATTACTGAGGTGGACAGCCTCTCATTAAGGTAACATTACAATGGGAATGTAATTGCTTGGTATCCCACTTACTCTTTCTTGTGGTTCCTGATGGTTAAACTCAGTCTAAAAATTGTATGAACGATTCAGTCCTAGGATTTTTTAGCATCGTTTCACTGGGCTTCCCAGAGCAATGAGTGGAAGGCTATTAGAATGGGCATTTACTCTGCTCATCCATGTAAAAATAGGGAAATGTACACACATAACATAGGATGGGCATTCTTTTCTCAAAGTACTGCTGGGCTTTCTGAGTTCTAGCAATTGTCAAAAATTGGAATAATACTCGCTTTCAGAATAAGAAGTAAAAAGAAATCTGGAAAGTTGTTTTCAGCTACAGCCTCTAAAAGTGGAAATGAACTAAAACTTTTTTTTTTCTTTTCTCTCTCTCTCAATTTAGAATTTCCAAACTTATTGTCCAAGACCTCTACCAGAAAGAACTGTAGCTCCAGAAAGTGGTATGTATATTTTAAAATAAACAGCAGTTTCAATGTCATTACTGCTGGCTTGTGAAATGAGATTTTTAGTAGGAAATGTACATCTGTTACATTCACATTACATTATCCATCCCTGGTGGGGTGCCATAATACTGGTTGTCGCTAGGAGAGGTAAGTATTTCCCCATGACTGTCACTGAAGACAGTTAAGAATCCAAAAATACTTAATGCTTAGTATCTCCTCTCATATTAGCTTGGGTTTTTTCTCTTGATAAGAACTGGAAATATAAATGATGGAGACAACTAGCTTATGAAAAAAGATCATGATGAATTCTTTAAAATCAATATTTTCATATTTTCACTGGAGTAATCCGATCAGAAGAACAGTATTGTATTAGCTGACAAATTGGTCTTTCTGGTTTTTTTCTCTTCTCTTCCCTACTTTTTTCCCCCTGCACAAGATTTAAGGATAGTTCAAGAAAACAGAAGTGAGAAAGAAAGAATACAGAGACTGAATCGGGAAGTTTTTGGTGATGGTCCTCAACCCAGACTTGAATTTGCACAATATAAGGTAGTAAAAGCAACAAACTTGGGGATTTTTTTTTGTTGTTTTATACTTTAAATGTAGTAGTAGCTACGCTAAATTGGAAATTGAATAAATACTTTTCTTTTTTTAACTTTAGGGAGGACATTTTAAACTCTAATTTATTTTAAAATGTCCTCCCTGAAGTTAAAAACAAACAAGAAAAGTTAAAAAAAAAAAAAGTATCTTTAAGAAATAGATTTGCATTGAGATTTGGTCAAACTAGTAAATCACGTTTCAGTCTTTCAGCCTGTGAACTAAGCATTTGGACTTGTAAGTCTCTCTCTGTTACAGAAACACCAGCAGTGTGTTGAAACGTGAGAAATTAGGGTTATTTGAAGTACATGCAAAGCTCATGCTGCACATAACACCGTAATTTAACTTGGATTATGCATAGATTTTATCTGATGAACACATACTGGAAATTCTAAGAGATACTTAATGTTTTACAGTATTACTGAATGAGCTGCCTTTTTCAGCAGAAAACTGTTTACCACATGGTGGCACCCTCTGATTTTATTAAAATAGTCCTCCAGCTGGAATAATACTAACATTACAAATAAGATACAGTCTTATTACATATTACATTTTAATGTTATATTTAAATCATAACTTATAAAATATAGTCATTGCTTATACTCCCTGGTTCAATTTTGTGTTAACAGCTTGAGACGATGTTTAAAAGTAATCCTAAAATGGATGTTTTGGATAAAAAAGAACCATTCAGATGTCTGGTCAAATTTTCTAGTCCACATCTTTTAGAATCACTGAAGGCCTTGGCACCAGCAGGTAAATGTTCCAGCTCTATAAAGTGGAGGAAGAATCCACAATTATATGTTTTCGTCATCTTACATCTTGCTTGTATCTTGCAAGAGGGAGAACCTTCATAGTTTCGTTTATAAATACACAGAAATTTAGTAGAGTAAAAATGTTATCACTACAAAAACTTGTCTAAATATGCATACCAGTTTGTTCTTAGAATTACTAGTTTGTACGTAAATACTCAAGCTGTGGTTTTAGTTTTGTAACAGTTACGAAAGGTAATACCGGTTGAGTTAAGCTATAATTTATCTGTCTCTCTCCAGGTATGGCTGATGCACCACTTTCACCACTACTTACATGTATACCACACAAAGCTAGGAATTATTTCAAGATTAAAGAGAAAAAAGCTTTCTCTCCAGAAAGCTTTGTGAGCCCTTAATTTAAAACAGATTATGTCATAGAGAGATATACAACATGGTACAGCACCAGAAGAGTCTTTAACAGGAGAGTTAGCCCTTTCCTTAAATAATAAAGAAACGTAAGTTGCAAAGTTTAAACTGAGATCATGGTTATTTTACATTTAAATGTGATGACTGCTCTTCACTGTATTTTTAATAGTATCTGGGAAGTTAGAGCTTAATAAAGACACAATAAGCCAGCTGTGGCTATTCAGTTTACTATCGTAGCTATGGCTTGCTAAGATATTCTAGGTGGCCTCCTTATTTCAGCTCCAGTTCAGCAGTGTAACAGAATATGTGCCCCATTTTGAACATGTGAATAGTCTCATTCAAATAAGTGGGACTACCCATCTGCAGGTCAGGCATGTTTTTATCTGGCCCTGTCTTCATCTGCCATGGGGGAAAAGGGATTCTTGGAATATTGATGTCAGTAAGAGGTTTCCATTGAGCTTTAGTGGATATTAATTCATATCCAGAGTTTTTACTCACCAAGGGCTACAGTGAATAACAAATACTTAAAAAAAAAAAAAAGAAAAGAAAAAAGAAAAAATCTGTCTATTGTTATTAATGCCTTAAGAAATTTTATCTTAAAGGAATGCAGTGAAACAGGTGATCATTTTCTTTCGAGGAAGTCCATATTTTCGAATGTTTCAATTAAGATTTGATCCTTCTGCAATTTGATCCTTGCACATTACCACTTTTTTGTGCTTGGGGATGTAAATACTTCAGAATCAAGATGGCAACATTCACTAATGCAAACAACACCTTTGCAATGGAGTTCTTCAGATTTGGTAAACTGTAATTGGTAATTTATATATTCTTATGTAACTTGCTGCATCATTTTGCATTTGAGATAGATTTGAGCTGAAGATTCAGTTACAGTGTACAAGTATTTCTTTTCAAATTCTGTTATCCGGAAACTGCACATGTACTTTGTGTGTATGGAGTATCCCATTTAGATATGTCAGTGTGCAGAGACAGTCTTCATACCTTCATGGCACAGTGTAAATATCTTGAGGTTGTATAGGAATGATTTTGTTTTCATACTAAATAAACATGTAAATTAAGTCTTCTCATAGAAGTTTGTTTGGCCTGACTTAGAAACACGACTTAACAGATACTGATTTTTGGTTGGGGTTTTTTTTCAGCATCTCTATATAACACACACATAAAAAATAAGTTCATTTAGGACTATCTGCTAGTGATGCATGTTTAGGACTCCCACCTTTGTGACTTAAATATTAGTTTGACAAAATACTTAATATAATGTTAGGATTCTGAAACAATGCCAGATTTTGTGTGATAAGATGTTTAAGAGTTGGCTCTTAACATCTCTCACTCGTAGATCCTCATGGAGCCTTCCAGGGTTCAGACCCATTAAGATTCCAATATGCGTTTCACTCTGCAACTTTTTCTTCCTAATGCTCTCTCCTAAATAACTTAAATGCCTGAGATGATAATGATTTACCACAAAGGTAAAGTTCCAAAATACTCTAAAACATTGAGAGTACCTGGCCTACTGCCTGCTCTGCCTTGTTTCTGGGAAAAGGCAGCTCCATCTCCTTTTTAACAGCCGAAAAGTTGGTGTCTCTGATTTTTTCAGATAAATATTTCATCTCTAACTTCCTGTAGCAAAAGCTATTGCAGGGGCGATGCGGCACTCCCAGGCAAGCAGGCAGGCACGTGGCTATTCACCACTGGCAGCAGAATGGTGCAGGTGAGAGGACAGGGGCTGTGCCATGCACACGAGGCCCCAGCACATCCTAGGAGCTGCGGCTATCGCGGAACTCTTCTCCGGTTAACGGGCTGGTACGTTTTTGTTTTCACTGGCCAGGCTATAGGGGGAAAACTCCTCTGAATTGTGTCATTCTAAAGAAAATGCCAGTCTGCGTCAGTAAATAAATGTAACATCATAAATGCTGCAGTCCCCGCTACCCGCGGGAGGGTAGCGAGGGGAAGGCTGACGCCAGCACTGTTTTGCATGACCCCACTCCATCTGCTAACAGCCACACAGTCAGTCTTTTTTCCTCCCTCTTTTTCCTTTTTTTTCCCTCCCTCTTTTTCCTTTTTTTTCCCTCCCTCTTTTTCCTTTTTTTTCCCTCCCTCTTTT
>JAVJGI010000036.1:17657601-17693587 GCA_035590275.1 Ibycter americanus
CACCTTCCCCCCGTGAAAAGCCTGTGCGCACAGCCTGGCCAGCCCTGCTGAGAATTCCACTCACATTCCTTGCGAGGAAATAACCCATTTTGTACCAGCGTTAAATGTAACTATGGCAGTGAAAAGTTTTTCGGGGCCCAGGTTGTGTTATTTCACTTGCTTGTCACTCCTCTTTCTGCAGGAAGACATTATAGCCCCGCTTGCGAGGTGCTATGCAAACATACTGCATTTCCTACCCTGAGCAGTTGGCAAGCCATCGTAATCCAAACGCCGAGTGCTGTTATGCTGGGGTTTCTGTTTGTTTTTTAAAAACGTCTGTGAGCCAAAAAAAAACCTAGATGGATGCCATTTTGGAAACAAGCCCTCATTACCATAGTACTCCTGAGAAAACGCAGCATATACTGGGGGGGGAGGAGAGCCACGGTTCAGCAAGCATATACTTGAGTGTGGGCCTTTTTGAAAGATACCCTTGCTTTTCCCAAAATCATAATGCCAAGTGTGTGAGGGCAAATCCTATTCCTGGCAAACCTCAAGTGCAGCATTTGTAGCTGCATTCTGAAAATGCAGCCCCAGCAGGCAAACGATGAACGTACTTGTTTTGTGAAATGGCAAATTACAGAATTGAGTGTGTTACAGATGGTGGATGGTGATGAACAAAAGGAAATAGTCTCAAGCATACTTGCTGTCTCCTATCTCTTGTTTTATTTCATTTCCTATTATGTGCTAACAGCTTCGGTGTGTATTATATCTCACACATAGGTATGATGGAGGTACAGAAGTTGAAAACATTCATTCAGGTTCAGCAGACGGTCATTTCAGTTGTGAGCCTGTGCTCCGAGCTGACAAGGACTGCAGCTAGTGGGTTATATAACTCGTGTTCGGGGTGCAACGGGTGACGAAGTGCTGCTTTCTCACCGATTGCCAAGATAGCTATTAACTATTGGTACCTTACAGATTTGTAACATGTTTCATATACCTAATTACTAAATATTGTGGTAGCTTGCATAAATACTGAAACATGGATGGATGCAGATTTTCAGGAGCATCTGACTTCTTCCAAGGGCATTGTAACTGAGAATAAAATGTTATTGAGGCTTAAGGGGACCTCATTTTTCTGTACTATGTCTTAGGTAAAATACCTTCAGTGTTATGCATGGCTTGAGAATGCATCCTGAATTAAAGGATAAAGATAGGAAGGTAAAAAGATGTAAATCTAGGTGTGTGTTACTCTCTTTCTCCAGAAAGAGATAAACTTGGACTAATATTTCAGTATTGGTATTTCCTTTTACAAGATAACTGATTCCCCAGACAAAAAGAATTTAGATTGTGTTAGTGAAACATGAGGAATTAGTGAAGAGGCAACTTAAAAGCGACAATAAGAAGCTATTGGGGAAGGAGAGAACATAGTAGTGCTGAAGAGAAGGGAGGTTGACTTGGTTAGTTTTCATTAACAAAAGTAGCACCAGTAGGTTCTTTTAACACCAAAAACCGTGAGGCATTGTTTCTGCAGAGGGAGTATGTCCACATAGGAAAACAAGATTACCCTGTAAAAACAGAGGCAAGTGCAGTAGTGGAAGGTTATAGTGTTGTGAAGCGTTAACAAAAGATTTGATCATCCTGGTTTGTAACAGAAATAACTGAGATGAGAAACACGTTCAAAAGCCTGTTCGGTCATACGCATGTGAGCTTTTAGGGTAACGCTGCTGTGAGAAGGGCAATCCTAAAATATGTCAGAAGGATATTCTCTGTCACTGCTGTAGGGTAGGAATCTGATTCAAATAAGCTAAAGTGAACCCAGAAGAGGTGTAGAATAGGGCTGTTAAGGGTGATAAATGGCAAGTGTGCCAGACAAAGGGAAATTAGAAGAATTTGGCTTGTTTGGCCTAACAAAACAAGATATGATGAAGTGTTGATACATAAGTGTTTGTTTTCTGGCTCCTTAGCTTAAGTAAGGCCATTAAAAAAGAGAACAGTGGGTATAAACTGGCACTTAATATATCAGGATTTAATTTTTTTTTCCTAATTCTTTGGTCTTTGTATTATTTTATGGGGAGAAGGGTATGATTTCTGTGTAGTTTAAAAATGAAGCTATAGAAGTTCATGTGAAGGAGAGGATTCTGTGGATTCCTATGATAGCAGGGAGGCTGTAGTCAGTGGTGAACTGGAAAGGGTAGGTTACCCAAACGCAAGTATTACACTGCAACAATAGTTTTTATAGTAAGAATAAATGCACTTTAGTGCTATTTAGTAAAGAAATGCATGATCTGCTGCTGCAAAAAGATGTTTTACATAGCTGGCTACAGTCTACTGTAACTTACTGTTTTAAATTAGTCCTTTGGAGTAAGCCTTTCTGTTGTAGGAAAGCAAGACATCATTAAGCTCACCTTGACTAAATCACTAGCAAGTATTGTTACTTCCCATTTGCCATGGTGTTGCCGCAAGCCCTATTGGAATGTCAGCATTCCTTACAATAAAAGCATTGCATTGTGAGAAGTTAATTGAACAAATATCTGCCAATAATTGTGGTGGGTGGGTATTGCAGAAATACGGGAAGTAAAATCAGATATACAAGGAAAGGACTTGTGAGAGCATCTGAAATATGACTGGCCAGACCGGTTTTTGAGAAGAAGTAAGATTAACCATTTGGAGCCAGGAGGACTCTGAAGATGGTCAGAACAAGATCACTGTCTGGACAGGGTTACACTTACATGTTTAGAATCTCTCTCAACTTGTCACAACAAATTTGTTGTGATCTGTGCCTCCAAAGTCTATGTTCCAGCTCTTAAAAAAGCATCTTACTCATGTTTATATAGCTTTTAAACACTTGGTGTTATTCTATACCTTAGTACTTCAGTAGTTTTAAATAACCTGTCTGTGGTTTACCTGTTAGGTGCCTGAACCTATTTCCCGTATTACCTTGTCATTTCTTGGGTTGTGCCATTAAATATAACACGCTTTGGCTAACTTCTTAGTTGGGAACCATTAACTGCAATTGCCACTTACTAAGCATACTGATTTTGTCTCCAGTGGGAGAAACCAAATATAGTTTTGACTTAAAGGTAAATCTTTTTTTCTCCTGAAGACTTTGAGACTGGGATCTGGTCAAAGTGTTTCTGGGTAAACTCAGGGTTAAAAAGTGTAATTGGGGGTAGTGGGGCTGGAACAACTACATTTCTTTTGAGTCATGTTCCTGTTTTGGGCAGTGGCTCTAGGAGGTGCAAAAATAATCACAGTGGTTATTCAGAAGAGATAAAACAGGCCTGTTTATGAAATGGTTTGTCCATGGGAAAAACTGCTGCACATAAAAATGCTTAGAAGGTTAAAACATTACACGAAAACTCAATTTTTAGAGAATTATTCTGTGTTTTCTTGATGAAATAGCAGCTGGTGATTTTGGTTCAGAGGCTCTAAACTTGGCTTCTTTGAGCATGATGGGTCATTAACAATGAACTTGTGGCAGTGTTGGCAAGTAGCAGTGTTGAGTGTGTGGAAATATAACTGAAATATTGCTTGAAGGGATTACATTTTACACATAGTATCTTAGATTGAGAGACGATTTGAGGAAAAACAAAATCATTGAAATGTCCCATTCATCTGCTTCATGGTATTCCTGAAGCGTGACTGACTGTAGCTAGGTGAGAAGTAGGGGTGTGAGCAGTGAACCCCTTTGTGTTCTGGCAGCTGCAGTACATACTTTCTGTTTGCTTCACACAGGACAACTATTGCACTTTGTGGATTCTTTATGTTTGGTCTAACCTGCGTAAACACGCAGTAGCTGGAAATCTGCCTGAAGAAGGTAGTTAGGGAGTGACTGGTGTAAAATCAAAATTCTGCCGCTTACTGTGCTTGCTGTCACTGTTGTCATGGTAAGGAAAATCAGGTGCAGAGCTCAAACAGGGCATGCTCTGTTAATTCTTCCCTTAATAAGCATCTTGGGGATGCCATTGTGGGCTACTGTAGCTGACTCTGGGGACTGGGTTGGCCTCCTGCTCAGTCTCAGGATGTAAGGAGACTCTCAGCGTCACATTTTTAATAGTTCACTTTTAATTTTTTACTTAGACGCAGATGCCTGATGTTTCCACTGAGACTCTTTCAGATAGGATATGTCTGGAGGGATACGTCCTGTGGTTTCCATGTCTGTGTCCTCAATAGGAATAGGTTCTGTGTGGCTGAACAATCCAGGCAATCCCACTAGTGTGTCCTTTTCATATGTATTTTTGAGGTCCTCTGAGTAAGTTATGTTGCTTTCTTCTACTGTGTGCATGTGATGGTCAGTGGGGCAGATCATATGGAAAGCACAGCTATACCAGTCGCTTAATGTCTGGAGGTTCAGGATTGGCATACCAGTTGTTAGTTTCATAGACTTAACTGAGATTTGGTTTATGATCTGAATTAAGTGACAGAGTGAGCTTGGCATCTTTCCTTTTATTACAAGTAAAATCTAAGTAGCGCCAACAGAATTCCAACATCAGAGAAGTGTTGTGTTGCACAGCGTGTGACTAATTTTAATGGAGCTCCAAGTAGATCGTGGTACTAACAAGTAAAACCACACTGAATTGGCAGTGTAGTGAAGTATCTGTAGGGAAAGGTTTTGGGCTCAAGTAACATGAAAGGCAGTTGTATTTGGCTTGGGGCAGCGAGTATTTTGGTAAAAGTAAATAGTAGAGTACCACTGCTCTGTAGAGTTTGCTGTAATTTCACTTGGTAATTTTCATGGTATACTTGCAAAGTAGCGTCCACATAGGTGAAAAACTCTATTTGAACTTTACAGTCACTGAAGAAAGTGCCCTCAACTCATTGAGGTGCATAAACTCAGTGAGCCAAAGTTGGTGTGTATTCTGGTTGTTGTCTTTAATAGGCAAACCTGTGGAATTGTCAGCTTCTCAACTGGTTCTTTTTCAGGATGGAAAACGTAATACACCAATAAGGAAGGGTTTGAAAACGTCACAGAAATTCTACTGCTGTCCTATTGAAGGCTGCCCTAGAGGACCAAACAGACCATTTTCCCAATTTTCTCTTGTAAAACAGGTATTCCTATTTCCTAAAGTATTATTTTCATACTGATTTAGTCCTGACTGTCTCTACTCCAGAGAGTGTACACTTTTGCATTCAGATATGAGCAAAGCCTCTCAGCATATATCCAGAAGTTGGAGAATTAAGAGTTTTTCTCTGCTTTAGTATCAAAATGCATTTGTTTACTGGTTACCTCTTTAAGAAAGCATGTAAGACTTGTTTCTGCATGAGTGAGTTAAAAAAGCACTCTTCTGCTGTTGGTTACCTGTGATAAGGTGGGGAGACCATAGACGCTGAGTGGCTAGCGCTTGGTGCTGTAAATGAAAAGGAAAAATTCTGATGTTTGCTCTGAAGTTGACCTGTTTGACTTGCGACTGTTTGCTTAGTTGTAGATCTTGAGGAGTGTGCACATGTTGCAACATGTACTTACTACACTCTTTGGCAAGATTTGTCTATAGATTTATTAATATCCATAGGAAACCTCTAGTAGCATTAAGGCACATGAATGTTTATTATCTGTGTTTTAAGATGCACATAGCACAAGCAGATTTGCAAACTTTGAATTCTTTCTGTTGATTTCTTTAAGCTTGTAACTTACTCCTAATCAGACTTAAAATTTTTAATTCTGCTCTTCAATGCTATTTAACAACTAGAAAAATGCAAGTATTAATGTCTCCCCTAAACATGATATTCTGGTTTTTTAATCTTAGCTGAAGGCTAATGTTTACTTTTCATTGTGTATTCTAGCACTTTATGAAAATGCATGCTGAAAAGAAGCACAAATGTGATAAATGTAGTAACTCCTATGGTACAGAATGGTACTTGAAACGGCATATAGAGGTCTGTGGCAAGACTTTCCAGTGTACTTGTGGGTGCCCTTATGCCAGCAGAACAGCATTACTGTCTCATATTTACAGAACTGGCCATGAAATTCCTGCAGAACACAGGTAAAAGTGAAGCTGTTAAGTATTGGTACTTACATTCATCACCATGTCCTCTGTCTCCCATGTACTGGCATTTTGTCTCCCTTCTGTTGATTAAATGGGAAATAAGCGCACATTGTTTTAGCTGTAAAGCATTTTGCAGTTTCTTTGTTTTGTTGCTTTTAGTAGTTTCTATTTTGGTGATGATTGTCTAATCAATAAGATCAGGTTTCTCCATGTGTAAAACAAAATATACTGATGACACTGCACTGCATGGCATAAATGTTTGTGGTTCTTTTGCATCTGCTTTTATAGTTCTGTGAAAGTAGAGATGATTTGAAAGTATTTATAGCTGGTAGCTGTGGTGTGGAGTGCAGTTTATTTTCTTTTATAGTCTAGTTGTCTTTGCAAGTATTAGTGCATTCTTTTTTAAAAAAAATGCCTATATATGCATGTTTAGATTTATAGTTGTTTTAACGTGTACGTGTATTTCATAAAGGGTAGTCTGTTTCCTGAGGCCTATCCCATCTGTCTTGGAGATTCAGCTGCTGCAAAATTAAGTTTTGTATGAAGGAGTGCTAATTGTATCTTCAGTTTCCATGAGAGACCTTTATCTGTACGCTAATTTTAAGAGCGCTGTCCCTTCAATGCTCAGTCTCAGTTAGCATCAAAGTAACAAGTTAAACATCTTCAAATCAGAATGCTTAATGTACAAGAGGGAAGAAATGATCTCAACTTCCACGTCTGTTTAGAAATAGGTCTCCATAGAAGAGGTAACCTTGTGTTCTTCTTTAAATGGGAGCGTGAGGAGTGAAATTTTACAAAACTGATGTTCCTGGAGTCGTTTTATGTTTTTAATCAGGATTAGTTGTCTTGTCATGTCCAACCTCATCTGTGCCTTCAGTTTGTTTTCAATGCAATGACTCAAAAGAATGGAAGGCAGATGTTTTGTGCTTGAATGGAGTATAAATTATTGATCTCATGTTCACAGGGATCCTCCTAGTAAGAAAAGGAAAATGGAAACCTCCGTACATAATCAGCAGTTGGCAGAGAAAGCAAATGAAGCATTCATCAATACACACAATAACAATCCTGGCACTCAGGAACTGGAGTCCTCTGAAGTGAAACTAGTGGCCTCTCTTGAAGGCTCCTGCAGCTCTAACTTCACAAACCAAATGCAGCCAAAATGTACACCGAAGATGCTTTTACCAAAGCCCAGGGTGGCTTTGGTTAAACTTCCAGTGATGCAGCTTGCTCACTTGCCTGTATACGTATCTGCAACAGACTCTTCGGTCAAACCTGCTGTAGTGGCTGTTGATAATCAAGGTCCAGTTGTAAGTACTGTTCATTTACTGCCTCAGTCTATAGGAATTCTGATTCCAGCACTGGAGGCAGAAACACTTGTATTTAAAGATAGTATGCCTGTTTCAAAAGTGACGAATTCTGGTGATCACGAACCAGTAAGTACTGGTGTACAAGTTGAGTTGGATAAGGTTACGCTGAATGACACAGGGCAAGAGCTGGGGAATGTATGTCACAAGAATAAAATTTCTTCAATAAATATACAGACTGACTTATCTTACATTTCACAGAACTTTGTACCAGCTGCAGCCTGGACTCCCAGTTCTTCTGTATCCTCTTGCTCTCAGACAGATCTGTCATTCAGTTCACAGGTTTCATTACCCATCAGTGTACAAACACAGACGCTGCTGCCTGCTTCCAAACTGACGTCATCCATAGCTGCTCAGACTGATGCTTTTAGTCAGGTTTGCTTTCCAACATGTGGCATTTCTAGGGAAACTCAGACTAGCAGGACGCAGGACTCTGTTGATGGAAGAGTGCAAATGGACCAGGCTGTAATGTGCAGTGACATCTTTGACAATGTTCATTCATCATATAATGTTTCTACTCACATTGAACTTCCAGAGAACAATTTAATGCCTGCAAATATAGATCAAACCTTGCTGCAAAGGAGTAATTGCAAGAGCCTGAGTCAAGATACAGTGAAGTCTGAATCCCTTATTGGCTTCAATACACAGACTAATATGCTTCCACCTCAAAATACGATGGATAATCAAACCCAGACAATGGACCTACTAAGTGATCTGGAGAACATCTTCTCAGGAAACATGTCTGGCCAGACACTGGATAATCGTGGCCTTTTGTCTGAGACCAGTTCTAATGCTGACACGCATCTGCCACCTGGTCCATCACAGAGCACAGGAATAGACTTTGACATTGAAGAGTTCTTTTCAGCATCCAATATCCAAACTCAGACTGAGGAGAGTGAGCTTGGTACCCTAAACTCTGAGCCAGTTTTGGAGTCACTGGACATTGAAACTCAGACTGATTTCTTATTTTCAGATAGTGCCACTCAATCGTATAGCTGCCGAGGAAATTCTAACTTCTTAGGTTTGGAGATGTTTGATACGCAGACACAGACAGACTTGAATTTCTTTTTGGACAGTAATACCCATCTGCCTTTAGGAAGTATTCTGAAGCAGTCTAGTTTCTCCATGAGTACAGACTCATCTGATACAGAAACCCAGACAGAAGTATATCTGGCTACTAAAAATATACCTACTCAGAATCTTGAAAGCAAAGTCCAGCTCAGCAGTGCTGAAACACAGACTATGGATAGCTGCTTTGAGAATCTAGGGAGTTTATTCCTCACCAGCAATGAGACACAGACAGCAATGGATGACTTTCTTCTGGCTGACTTAGCCTGGAATACAATGGAGTCCCAGTTCAGTTCAGTAGAAACACAGACCTGTGAAGAGCTGTGCTCCTTGTTTCAGAGCTCTGGCAAGCCCAGCCATTGAGTACTACGTAATATAACTTTCCTGTGGTTTGAAATTAAATTATTGGGGTGGGAGAGATGGCTTGACCAAGTTATCCACTTTGCATTATTGAATGTAGTTATCGTGAGCAGTTGGCCTAAGAGACTTTTCCTGCTGAAGGTACTCTATTGAATATGTAACTTTACATAAACTGTGTGTGTATAAATGGGGGGAAGGGGGGGCTGTAACACGTTAATGTACATTTTGAACCTTAAAAAAAAATAATGTGGTGCCTATGTTTTTTCCTCAATCTTCTTTACAAAGCTGATACTGCTTTCATTTAAACAGAACTTTTTAAGTTGTCCTGTGTATACACCTGTCTGTTCCTGGCTTACGTACAGAGTTCCAGGGTGCTGGACCAAAACCCTGACCTGTCCAATTCAGATGCTTCCCTGAACTTACGGGGAGGATTCTATTAGTGTAAGCTACTTCCGTTTACTTTTTTTAGTAGCTTGTATTTTAAATCCGGCATGAACATAGTAAGCCGTATTGTCTTCCTTTATGCCTTCACAGCTCTTTCTCCTGCATAAGGTGGCATTTTCCAAATACCTGTCCAACACACTGGACACATACAGACTCTTGAATTGTTGAATATATTATTAAAAATATGTAGAAAGCAGTACCTTTTTATTTTTTTCCCTGGGTGTCACTGATGCCCTTTGAGGGGTAGGAGAACAATTTGGAATACATAATTATAGGGAAAATTAGCATGTCACCCTTTTAGCTAGTGTAATAATGGGACTAACGTATTTAGAGTCTTTGGGAGGGATTTGCTTAAATTATTTCTAAGATGCAAATACTACAATGTGTGTGCCTCAAAGACTGGAGTAATTTGTTTTCACTAAAATTCTCCCAGCTTTATTGAGATATAAGTTGAGAAATGTTACAGTGGTTTATACCCCTGTTACCTTAACAGAAATGGTGAGAAATGGGATATTAAATTCACTCAAATACTCACTCACCTAGACTCCTGGTTTTGGACTTCCCGCTTCCAAAAACAATTGGAATCCATACAACAGAGCTGGGAGATCAGCTCACAAGCCCTTTCAGAACAACTGTATCTTGCTTTTGCATATTGATCTGCAGCCCTCGGTTCCTGCAGCTTTTAGAGAGTTTTTTCTGAGTATAGTCAAATTCAAACTGATTTTTCAGAGAGGAAATGTGTGACCTCTTGGAATTTTGTTTGATGTTCATCTTGCCCCTTATAACATTGTTTGCGGTATTTTTCATTGGCATGGGAAAAAAAAATAAATTAAGCCAGTTGTGAATGTATGTTGGAATTTGGCCTTAAGTAATTTTTATCTCTTACTATAATAACCTGCATAATATAGGCCTCTGGTTTTGTCCTGGACAGGTTTTAGTTTCTGTTACCTTAAATGAAAAGAGAAACCTCTTCATGTCAGTTTCCTGGGCCTGTAGTAGACTTTCCTCCTCCACTGGGAGAGGGAGGCATTGGCTGCATATTTACTAGGCAGCCCATCAGTAAATGTATGTCCAAGCCTTAGCTTTTAAAGACTCACTATGCTTCATGCTTCATCTCCTCAGCTCAAGGATGTGAGAGTCAAGTTACTCATCCATTGCAACTAGCTTGTTTTGTTGAAAATGAGCAATACCTTTTTTTTTTTCTTTTGTCTTCTACCACTCTTAAATTGCCATAGTTAATACACTAATATGGTATGTGTCTCTACTTTTACTGGAAATAATCTCATTAGATTAACCCTGAAACTTGTATTTTCCTCCTGAAAAACTCCTGCAACCACAGTTGTGTTGCCTGTTTTAATTCTTCAGCATTTCTAGGTGCGAGTTCAGACACTTCTAGTCTTTGGCTGAAGAAACTGAAGAAAGGAATCTTGCAGTTCCCCCCAGGAGTACAGTAATTCTGCTTTGGGGAAAGCCCCCTGAGTTTTCACAATACCTAGAGTTCTGATCTTAAGGTTGAGGTATATTAAAAAAAAGAAGGCATTGCTTGTAATTCTGTTTATTCTGAAGATAGTACTCATTTGTATTTACCTTCCTACTTTGAAATTGGGAAATAAGATAAACGACAAAATTAGGTGAACTTATTCTATTGCAGTATTTTTCTAGTAATGTTGCATCTTCAGGTTTTAAAGTGTTTTTCCTTCTCCTTTCTTCCCCCTTGGCTGGAATACCAGAGAACATTTCTTCATACGCAGGCTTCTGTGTTTCCCATGTGTGAGTTTTCTGTACTGGTGCATGGGAGAGAAGCAGTTACTATAGATCTGGTTGGGGAATACTGCGTTTTCCACAGCTATAGAAGGCAAAAATGAGAAACTGTTCATGACCTCTGAATTTAGAAAGTCAGTCATTTTTTCTGGAAGAGAAGGAATCGTAGGTGATAAGGAGCAGAATTCCAGAAGGCTTTGAATTGTAATCATCTGAGAGCCCAGCTAGCATTTAAAGAACTTTGAAACTAGTTTACAAATCAGAATGAGAATTGCCACATTCTCATGGTGTAAGCCAAAGCTCTTCCCATCAGTGACTATCAGAAAAAAGCTAAAGTTTGTGTGGATGCAATTTTACAATGTAATTGTTACTCATTTATTGTACTTTGTAACTAAGTATTTATGAGCTTTGTGTGTTTTGTTATAACATGCAAATACCATTCCCTTCCCTCATCCTATGGGTTTAAAATAGTTTTAACTTTAATTAGGTCAACACAGTACTACCACGTGAAATTATTTAGTGAAAGTGCAGTATTAAGAAATTACTAAATATGTCTGCATTGTCTTAGAGAAGGGGCTCATTCTGACCAAAATTAACTTATTTCTTCACAAATCTGGTTGCTATAAATTATTCATAAAAGCCAGAGGCAGTTTTGGATCCTGTGTTGCTGGCATATGTCACTCACTTCGGATTTATTAAGTATTTTTGTGAAGATGTGAAGATTGCAACCAGACTTCATGGTTTGCTGAATCCAACAGTAAACCTAATGAAACCTGAGCTGAAGTAGTGTTGCTGAATAGTACGAATTCTTTGTATATGAACAAGTTCTTCAAAATGGTTAATTTTCTATTTTGGCTGTTGTTCTAAAAATAAACTTCAGTCAGAACTATTTCTTGGTAGTAGTAAAATGACACTTATCTCCCTTTTTCTGCAGTTTGTCTCTGATTTGATTTTCAAGGCACTGTCTCTCGTAAGTATTGGTCAGCAGTCACTTACTACTATGCTTATTCTCTTTTGTATCCTCTAATGCCATTTGAACTGCTGTACAGAAAGTAACACCAGATTCTCCATAGCCTCTTAGCACAAATTTTTATCTGGAAGTGATACTAATGTTACTTGTACTTACTCTTTGCATTTCCTGCTTAATTGTTATGCTGTGATTGCTGGATCTTCATCTGGATGCCTGTGTAATGCTACTCTAAAATTGAATTTGTAGTTTTGTAGTTTCACTTGAGCTTTTCTTTAGTATATAAAAAAATGAAAGAAACATAGAAAATTTGCGGCACAGGTTGTATGAGAACATAAGCACAAAACAGCTGAAAAATGAGAGATCTGTCTTGTTGCCTTCCATGTTTGTTTGTCACAATGCATCACTGTATGACAGTAGATATATGTTTCTTCTTTTGGCTTTATTTGCATCTATTTCCACTAATATGCTTGTAAATATTTCTTTCTGCTTTGGGCAGGGAGGGAATCTTCCCCCAACTCTTGATGTCCGCCTAGAGAAATTCCTAGTTTATAGTCAGAGTTTACTTACACTACGCATTCTTAGCCATGCAAAGCTGCTTGTGTCTAGAAAATTGTAATTTCCAAAGGATATGAAGTCACGAGGGGCAAAATTGCATATATATAGATATATATACACACTTGCAGCTGTAAATTAAACACCTGTAAAACAAGCCTGGTGAGACCTCATTTAGTTTTGAACAATTCAATCAGTGTCTGTAACGTAATGTATGTAACTAACACTCCATACAAATTATTATTCCAAGATGGATGTGCAGTCATTTTTTCTGCTCAAAACAAAAGGTTGAATTTCCCTGTTGGCCATATGTACCTTGATTGTGTAGATGCAACAAAAGAAAGAAAGGTGACTGCCTTCCACGGTTTTAAATCCTTATCCTGCTAACATGTGCTTAGTTCTGAATTGATTTTTCTGTGAGGCTGGGTAGAGGTGTGTTGGCAGGATTGGGATCTTAGGGTGTTAGGGGCTTTTTAATAGCCTCTCAAATACAGGGTAAGTCAATAGGACTAATACATACTGAATCAGTATAGTGTGCTCAACTTGCAAAAGATTACTGAAATGACAGCTCAGAGGTGAACCAAATGTATTGGCCTTCATCGTTAAGGTTGTACAACTTCCTTTGCTTTAATATATTTCTGATGCATTGTTTTTTTTTAAACATGATCTTAATGTACAATTTATTGTTCCAAATATATTCACACCAAAGCGTTGTTAACATTCTGGGCCTCGCAAGCTTTTTTCATTCGTGTTTGGGTTAAGGTGCTGCTATGCTTGTGTTCCTGGTAGAACAGGCCTACTGTAAACAGGCTTGCATCAACACCTATATGAACACTATGAAGATGGGGTGGTTTAATGGTAGCAAGCTTCAATGCATGGTGCAAACATGCATCTTCTGTTTCTTTTGTTGTTTTTTAACGGTTGATGTGAATTTAAATGTGTGCTAGAAGGATTTGCTGCTTAGAGCATGGCTGAATTTTCTTGTTTAAAACGCCATTGCTGTGCAATGAACAGAATCAAGGAACTACAGCGTTCAACTCTGCATTGCCTTGCAGTGAGGTTGAGGGTATGTTTGTGTTCGTGTGCGTGACTCTTCCACTTCACTGAAAATGTAATCGGACAGCCTGAAACAGTGCAAACTCCTGAAGGCACTGCTGAGTTTAAAAACAGAAGTCCTTTACTTCTGATTCTTTTTCATGTACTGGCTTTACAGCAGTATCTTCAACATAACTAGCAATGGGATATAATAGATGACTTGTGATGATGTAAACTGTGTTTCACAACTAACGCTTTACATGCATGCTTCAAGCACTTGCATGCAGAGCTAGATTGACAGTACGTCATCTACAGATATTTGCAAGTGCATATATGATAAAGCTAGATATGAAAGAGAGCCATATTTTTTTCAGTTTACAGAATTCAGCACCTGATTATGATCCAATTTAAACTTGTAATTCTTTGGAATGGACGAGTAATAAATCTCATTCCCAAAGCATGTGTGAGTTAATCTCAATAAGGCTGAGAAATTGTCTTTAAAATATTTTTCTTATCATCATTGGTGGGATTTTGATCTAGTGGGCAAATTTAGTTTTCAAAGGATGTCCATGTTTAGTTCTTACTATTTAAGCCAGTAAACTTGCAATGAGCAGACAAAAGTAAGCATTCATTTCTTAGACCTGTTTTACAAAAGACAATCCCAAAGAAGGAATGTTGTCCTAGTAATTGTGAAACTTCTAAGTCTAGTAATGCATGCAGAGAAAACCTTGTGCCAAAATACTGTTTAATATTTCCCTCTGTTGGAAACTGGAGTGTTACACAAAGCTACTAGTAAGTTATTCACAAATATTGAAACGTTTTGTTCACAAATGAAGCACTTAGTCCTGTAAATTATACGTATTTTGGAATAAAGTTAACTTCAATTGATTTTCGCCTTCTGTTTTAATGGCTGTGATCACCTGCCTACAGAGGCACGGGTGGGGTGTTCAGTGCCCATTGGCAGGTACCACCCACTGCTCCTTAACATCATGCCTTTTGAAAGCTAGGTGTCTCTGGAATTGGTAGAGATTTTTAAAATTAAAACTATCTTACAATGTCAAGCTTTGATCTCCAGAGGCGGGAAAAGTTTTCCTGTGTGGTCCTACTTCTCTGAATCCTAGGAAGTTTAAACTCGCAACACAAATGTAATCAGAATGTCAAGATGCTGCATTTCATAAACCTCAAACAAATCCATTCGAGAGGCTCCCTGCTGTAAGTGAACCTACGCATAGGCTTTCGTGCGGAATCTGATGCATGCAGGGAGGACTGGATTCTCCTGACCAGCAGCATCCAGGCTGGCTGCACTAGTGGTGCTCCATCTCAAACCTCTCGGCAGCGTGTGCAAAATTTCATCTTGAATTAACTTGAGTGCCCAGCAGAATACCTCTGCAGTTTCAGCTCGCTGACAGATGCCTTCCACAACAGACTCTCGGGACAGAAGGATTACTCTGCATTCTTCCTCTACCTTACTGTCCACCCCTCCTGTAATTTTCAAGATCTCTGGAGTCCTAACATCAGGTAGAAATTCAACTGCGTTATGATTATTAGTTTTCAAAGTATCCTACCAGAAAATTACAGTCCTCTCTAACAGCTTATATTATTTTGCAATATTTTTTGTATAACTGAGAAAATAATTTTTTGTCACTATGAATATTTAAAACAAAAAACTAGAGTAGGTTGATTTGGAGTACGGACCATACTTTGTCCCTTGTCTTCCTGTACAGTTCCCAAGCTTAGTAACAATCCCAACATTTGCCGTTAGTTGGAAGATATAAAATGCTGATGTCCACTGTTACCTGTGTACCTTAGATAATCCAGAGCCTGTGAATGAGCAGATGTTCCTTGACTGAAAATTCATCTGTACTACTACCTCAGCTATAGCCGTGCATGAAGCATTCTCTGACGTATAGCAGGCTGCTGTTTTCAGTCCCATCGTACTCTGAGGTGAGTATTTGCACAAGGCAGCGTTCAGCCCTAGTGGTAGTAAAATACGGAAGGTATTTGCAGAGGGGAGTATGTCATAAGTATCTAGAAACTAAATTCCTGTTCAGAGCGTTTAAAATTGAGTCAGATGTATAAGATGCTGACTATCCTTTTAGGAATAATAGCCCTATTCCCATCGTAGGGATGATTCTGCTTGGTTCAGGCCATTATTTCAGGCTTTTCATTACTCAGAACAGATTTGGCCCATGGACAAAAGTCTGATGCTTTGACAGACTGATCCTTGTGAGACTTTCACAAATGGTAGATGGTGTAAAAGGCAGGACAAAGTTTAAATCTTGATTTGAGAACAGACTGAGGAGAAAATGGCTGGTTAGAGACCAGGGAAGACTCTTGTATTTTCGAACTACTTTCTTGCTTGCTGTTGCTGAGAGTTCACTTATTACTGGCAGTGAAAGCATCCCTGACTGGTTTGTGTTTAGTTCCTGAATTTCCTTCACTTAGAGAAATTGCATGCTGGCAAGCTGATTGTTTTCTGTCAAAACAATGGAATTAGAGGCAGATTTTCTTTCTGGCTCCAGGATTTGACAGCGAGTCCTCTGGAATCAGTCCTTTGGAAGTTTGGACCTAAAACAAAAGGGGGAAAAAGGTTGATTTAACTTTCAGGTGTTCCATCGCTGCATTTTTACATTGTTGTCAACAGTTCCCTTTTCACTTGTTTTGTTTTGGCACCTTGAATACAGGAAGCACTTCTAGCTGATCTAGCCCCTGAGCTTATTTCCTTTCCTTGAACAGGAATGGCTTTACTCTTAGAAAATTGACACGTAAACAAGAAGCTGCTGTTTCCTGTGCCTGAACAACCCCGTGTATTCAAGGGCACTTAACTTGGTTAAACTTACAGTGGCTTAAGTGTCTTTATGTTCTAGGCCTTCAGTTAGCAGCTTTTCTGGTCTTCTGCTACAGGTCTTGTAGCAATAATCTGCAAGTGTGGTTCTTAAAAATATCAGCTTGTAGCAAAACCTCTGTCTAATCTGTCTGATTTGACCGTTTCAGAACCTCAGCAAAAATCTTCACTGGTGTGAAACAGTGGAAAATGTGGAAATAAATTTTATAGTTTTCCCTGCAATTGTAAACATTATTTTTTTTCTGTAGTCCTAAAGAATTTACTACTTGTCAGCAATGGCTGCAATTTATAATTACTATAACAAGCACGTTTGGCTTTACTTACTGTTACTTGGTAATGCAGTTCACTTTTCAGTTTTCTCACAGCAGTATTTTCAGTTGTCTGAGTGGGAGAGAGTACCTTCTCTCCTTCTGGACTGTGGAAAATGTTACTAGTTACACAGATACGTACATGTTTGAATTTTCTATTTAATGGAAAATGGGACTGAAACAAGTATATATGGATTTATTTATCTAGGGGCTATTTGTGAAGAATGCTTCTTTTGTAGAGCTTGCATTTTATATCTAAATATGAAAAACAGGATTAGAAAATAATTACTGTAGGGGGAAGGTTACAAAGAAGGGAAGAAAATGATGTGTTAGAGAGTGTCTCTATTCTGTCAAAATGGTACTGCGTGTGCGTAACTGTAGAACCATCATTGACTAGCAGTTAGGACAAGTTACTACAAAAAAGAAACCCCTATGTTTCCTGGAAACTAACCACCAAGATAGAGCTTGGCTCCAGATAGTCGCTGGCTGTGATTTTTCAGACATCCAGAGTACTGAAAGAGATAAAAGATGCATATAGGTCATAGTATCAACTATAATGATCTATTTATTTAATAGATCATTATAACTTTTTAATAGATTCTTTATAACTTTCCCTCTTGACTTGCAACAAAATACCAAATGGGTACAAAAAATTACTGCCATTTCAGATTGAAATGTTTAGCTTTTGTTCTGGGGAAGAGTGAAGGAATACAGAAGACACTAATCCTGTCAGCAGCCTGGTGCTGTTTCTGGTGTGTAGGTGCTTATTTTGTTTGCGGTTCAGTAGGCGGCACTCTGCTCGCCAACAGAGTTACCGTCACTTGAAAAATCAAATTTGCTGCCAGACAAATGGTGGCCCTGTTCTAACCTGCAGTGCGACAGTTCTCGTATGCTGCACCTCAAGCTGGTATGGCACTCTACTTAAAGATATCCTTCTTAAAGAATTGTAAGATACTGTCTGTACAAATTAGTGTTCTAAAAGATTTCCACATTTGCCTACGGAATTCCCAGAGAAGTTTGTATTGGGAGACAAAGCAAACTGCACTGGCACTCAGCTCGTGCGTTCTTTAGAGGTCGTTTCACGTGAGTATTGGGTGAAGAGATGAAGCCATGGCATCCTTCCATTTTTTTAAAGGAATGAACACATAAGTGTTTAGATACATAGAATACATATCACCTACTTACTGAAACTATGCCTCTACAGGGTGGTAATTCTTTAGCTCTGATGTTGAGATACCTGAAGATGAACACAATTAACAAATTGATGCCAGAAAATTACAAAAAACTACATTTGTGCACGTTTATTAGTAAAGAAATAAATTAAAAAGACATTGAATTTCTCCATCTCTTTTAAAGTGGAAACTACATGCTATTGGGAGCCTTGCACTCATATTATCTTTCCCTATTCCAAATTTTTATCAAAGCATCAAAAGAAGGGAAGGGTAAGTTGCAATGAATCTCTGTCCTGAATGCTGAATTGAATTGCAGTTACCTATGTATCTGTGGAAAGCCTGCTGTTTTACTTTGGGTTTTGTTTAACACCAAAGCAAAAGAGAACTTGATGTGAAAGTCCCTCACTTAATGCAAGATGAAACAAGAATAAGTATCAGAGTGCACAGAACATGTATTAAACAGAAACAAGCAAAGAACACATTAACAGGGTTAAAAAAATGGATCTACTTACACAAACATGGAAAAATAACTGTAAATAACTGTCGGTCCCGTAACTGTCTGCTTTCTAGGTCATTTCCATTTCTTTTAGGTGCCAAACTAACAAGGAATGTATGCAAATGTCTGTGACAGTCAATAGGGTTTTAGCACTAAGTTAATATTATTAAATGCCTTGCAGAGTAGGCATGGATTTAAGAATGTTCCTAATGTCAGGCTTTGCTTCAGTGCTCAGCAGCATCAAATACCCAATTACTGTGCTAGGCTACCGCAGCCATTCAGAGTGAATCTAAATGAAGAGGTTGCACTTCATCCCCAGAATAAGCTATTTAAGGCTCTAATGAATCTATCTTATGGTCAGGAAGAAACTAAACCTACATGAAAGTAATTGGCGTTCATCAGCTTATAATTCTATTAATAGCATCTATAAAAACTACAAATACCCACATTGCTTACAAGGAAATTTTATTTTTTCTCTCACAGTCTAACAAGCTTTAAAAAAAGCGTGAAATTACACTTCTACAATACAGAAATGTTAGGTCAGTCTAGACTGCACTGCAGGTCCTGCAGCATGGCTGACTGTTAAGAAAGGTAGCCCAGAAAGCAGTGGAACCTCTGCAGTTTTTCTTCCCTTCCTGCCTTGACCTCGGCATTCCTGTTCCCGACATTATCTGTTAAAGAGCCCTGGGTGTTATCCTGTTTTGTGTATTGTTTTTGGTTTGTATGTGGAATCTGCATACAGGCGTGATGACTGTTCTTTTTAAAAGCAATAGGATTAGAAACAGTTGCAATACTTTTGTCTGATCTAAGAGCACAGTGCCAGTGTAACTGCTCGGGATCTCCTTGCAGGAGTGAGACCTCCGTATGGCTTAAGATAAATGATTATTCATGAATTTGTGGGTTTTGTCCCCTCACTTCATCATTCACAATGTCAGCTCCTTTTTCACCCTTCTGCTCTGTTGCTCTAGCATCGTAACTACAGGAAGCAACCTTAGCTGAAGTACCACTGAGCATCTTCTGAGAGATAATGCCTTTTGTATTTTTCCAAGAAGGGTTTGAAGTATCCTTGGGAGAGGCATCTTCCACAGGTGGAAGTACTTGTGAAGACTGAAAGATTCAGAGCCATTGGGAGTAAGCACATCGAGCACATTCATCTCTTTGTGCCGTTCAGCTTCTGGATTTTTCACATCTTCCAGGTCCCACATGCAGTGTTCTTTCTATTGGCAGGTTCTTCATTGCACCTTGGAATGTCTGAAGCATTTAAATCGTTATGCATTTTCATTTTAATGCCATATGTTCTAAGACAGCGGTTAGACTTACTAGGATGGGTTGAAATCTCTTCCTTTTTCTAAAGCGGTATCAGCTGTGGCATCTACACTTAACTCACCTTCTCCTTTTGGTTGATGTGGTGTGGTCTTGGCTTCTTGACCTGTATTGACAAGAGATTGCAACACGTCTCAGCAAAACTGGCAATTGTTCCAAGTCCCATTTGCCTTTCCTGGCTTGTTTCTGCAGCTGGAAGCAGGCAAGGTGGGGGGTGGGGCAGGTTTACCTCAGCCTTACACCTGGTCATAGGGAGACGTGTTAAATCTAAATCAAGCCAGAGCATTGTAGGAAGAAAAATGTAGAAGAAATAGTGTTCGCGGATGTAACTGAACACTTGGGTATTTGCGTTTTCTTGTGAGTACAAGGTAAGAAGGCACTGTCATTGCTCACAGGTCCTATGTCATAAGGGTGCACAGCGAAGGCCCCCCTGAACTGCAGGAAGGCCCTGGGGCGCCCCTAGACCCCCCGGGGCGGGCTGGGGGCGCCGGGTTCCACCCCCCCCAGAGGGAACAGGCTCACCCCCTCGCTGGTGCGGCCTTTGGCCGCAGGCGGACGCTGCGCCCCGGCAGTGGCCCGGAGGGCGCTTTTCACCGCCGCGGGGGTTAAAGTGCTGACGAGAACAAACGCCCCGACCCCTACAAAACGATTTCAAAGCGGTTGGCGGACTCCAAACCCCCCCCGCCGGCTCCTGCCCGCTGGGGGCTGGCGGCGAGCCCTCCCTCCGCCACCCGGCGGGGCGTTCAGCCTGGGAGGGAGGAAAGGGCGGCAAAGGGCAGGAGCTGAATTTGGGGAACGTAGCGCACAGTCAGACAGGGTTCCAGCCTGGGAGCAGGGGCAGTCGGAACAGAGACTCACCCTTTCTCCCTTCCCTGGAATGATTTGATCTTTGATCCACATCTGGTAACTTTGCACTTCCAGTCTCAAGGCTTTATCCCCAGGGCAGTATTTGCAAAGAACGGGAGAAAAAGCTGGCACAAGCAGCTGCTTTCCCTGCTGCCAGACCTCGCCGAGGGCGTTTTGCCTGGTGCCTAGCCCTGCAAATCCTGCCGGCTCCTGTGGGAAGCTGCAGCAGGCTTTAAGGGCAAGCCCGGTTTAGAACACAAATCCACGACCATCTCCAGCACGGTGTTTTAGAAGACACCTTTGCCAGAGCTGCAGTTGGTGCGCTGGACTGCAGGCCCATCTTTTTTCCCCTTCACATCCATAAGGGGAACACGAAGTCCCGATTTAGAACAGGAACTATGACACCCCCTCGCAAAGCACCAGCAGCATAGTCTCAGGCAGGTATTGACTCACTTCAGCAAGTACTAAGTTGACTGCACAAAGAGGCCACCATCACATTCGCAAAGCCTGCCAACAAAATCAGGGAAGAGGGAACACCATCCTCTGTAAAGAGGAAAGCCACAGGACAGGGGTGCAGGGGAGTACAATGGCTTTCATCTAGTGGGGGCTGCAGCTCCAGGCTGGGACAGCACACGCACACACACCCCACGCAAACCTCCAGCAGTGCCTGCTGCTGCTAACACCACTCACTCCTAGAATCACCCACCCACGTTTCAGGAAGCCTCAACACCCACCCCTGGGCCAGAGCACTCTGCCCATATCCACCACTTTCAAGTTCCTCCAGTGCCCAGTCATGGTGAGACAGCTAATGAAGGAGCAGGTTTTTGGCTTTGTTTTGTAACACACCCTGAATCTCTCTCTCGGAGCAGATGGATCCAGGCCAGATCTGTGCTCTGGGGTCAGTATTTGACTATCAACCACCCAGTAGTTTCAGCTGTGCTTTTCTTAGACCATTTTAGTTCCATACAGTCTTTCGGCTCTCCCCAGGAGTCACAATGAAACAGCCTTTGCCAGCATCTACAGACTCCCAAGTTTTAGAGCCTCTGTGAGTCCAGAACCATTGCAGTTCCTTGGAGCTTCAAATGGATGCACAGGGCCACTGGAAGGGCAGGACACTGCCAGCACCGCAGCTCAAGATGTTCTTTACCACTGTGGTGGTATAATGGAAAACTAAGGAAACTGTATCTGATAGCATGGTAATGACAGAGGGCATTTTTAAACATGGCAGGGGGACAAGAAGGAGGTACATACCTCAACAGCCTAGAATAACCAACAACCTGTATGCTGTAGCAATTTGAATCCTTTTTATTTTTCCCTCCAGAGTTTAATCCCTGATACTTTTTATCTTATGAGGTAGAAAACCATTTTTTTCTTCAGGTATATTAGCAAGTTAAATTATCTTTTACCTCTTACTAGAGGAGGAGTAGTAGAAAATCATATCTAGGGGTGGGCTGTGTTGGTGTGGGTTTTTTAAAGAACATTTCTGGAGTTATGGCATATGTACAATAACTTTGGACATTTTCCAATGTAAATAATGTTGCAGTCCTACTGAGTGTCTGTCCTGCTCTTAATGCCTGAGCTCATCAGGCATCAAGTTTGCCCTGAAACCTAGAAGCTTCCAGTACAATTCCCTTTTCCCAGCTTATACGTAAGTAGCAATCAGAGAAGTTGATTGACCACAACGAAGTGCTTGAACTGCAGAGGCTGCAACACAAGCTTATACATTAAGGAAATCCATTTTCTCCACCAACAGGCCTTTTGCTGAAGAACACAGATCAGCCACTAAACAACCTGTAGGATGCTGGTGTCCAATAAAATGTACATACGTGGGACTATCTGCAGTACACTTAGAGAAACAACAAACAGATCAACCACAGCTACTGGTAAACATTTCGTAAAAGATTTATTTAAGTATCATTTATCACAAAGAAGAAAATACATTTAAGATTAGAAGCATGCAACCATCTTCCACATTTCTATTTATTTTTCTTGCATTTGCAGCACATCGTAATAGAACTCCTGTGCCACCCTCACTTCTTGAAACATATATTTCAAGACATAGGATAACCAAAAAAACACAACAAAAGGTAAGATAACATATGAGAAAAGTGCAAAGTAAAAAAAGTCACATATATACCACATTCAAACCCCCTCCCCCTCCAAAAAATGGATAAAGGCAAACCATCATTTTGCTGCATGATCAGATTGTCTTTATGAACTACTTTACAAAAAAATTAATATAAATTAAGGGCACGATCCTGCAGACACTTATAATTGTAGCTAACTTCAATCATAGATTGGCTCAGTAGTTATTATTAAAAGCCACAAGTTAGTCACATGCATAAGTTCTTGCAGTATAAGGCCCTAAGGCAATAAAATGTTTAAGAGCATTAAGGAGAACAAAAATTAAAGCAAACGAAATCACTCCCAGATGTGTTTTGCTTAGTAAGTTTATATCAAACATATTTTAAACAGAACAGTTTGCTCCTAAAGCCCTGAATATTTCTATTACTTAAGCAGTTTTGCAAGATTAAAAGACAAAACCCCCAGGAAGCTGGTACAGATGTTAATTAACATAAAAATTGCTTCAGGCAGGTATGTAGGGAGGTGGAGGTTCCTTCTCAGGCATCTTCACTGCCATTTCATATGTTGGCAGAACATACTAAAGAGAAGACATTTCAAGGAGATTAATGCACAAGGTTTAGAAAAAATACAGAACAAAAACATACATGCCCCATCAGCATCTTAATCTCTGTTGCAGGCAAATGTTTTTTAAAGAACTTAACTGCTGTTTCTAGTAAGCTAGCAAGGAAGTGCAACAGCAGTTTACTGCTCTGCTGAACCTAACCCTAGATCATTCATGCCACCTCACCGTCTCCTGGTTTCGCAAAATGGCATGGAAGGTTTTGACTGGTGCAATCAGAAAGCTTCAGTCTTTGAATGTTTTTCTTGTAGTAGACTTTCCTCTATAAAACCTCCTATTCTATGCACTGAAAGAGTGTAACTAACAAATAACCCACCTTAGCATTAGATGCTTTAACCTTAATTTTTCCAGTCTTTTAGAAACCTGGACAAGGCTTGTAAACATATGTGATATGGTGGTTTTCCACTTCAAAATTAAGCTATGCTGGTTTCTTTTATGTTAAAAAGAGGCTTTACCTGTGGAGGAGCTTCAAAAGCAGGGTACACAGCTATCTCTGGCAAATTTCTGTTGCTGATATATTTATAGCAGTTCCATACACAGTTAATTAGATATGCCTGAAAGAAGAGAGATTTCTCTTTTTAAAGACTTCATATGCATTAGCTGATTCAGAAATTAGATGCTGAATTACATTCACATGACAAAAAGGCACATAAATCAACTTAGTCGATACGTATCTGAGGAATGGTTGCTATTTCACAGATTTAGCCACATGTCTATGCTGTTCCCCGTTTAGCTTCGCTATCATAGTGACTCAGAGGATGAACCACACATGTTTTACCAAAAGAATTCACAGATCCATTCAACTGATCTCTCTATCTGCCTCAGCAGTGCTAATCAAATTAATCCCCAACTGCTTTATGCCTCTGTGGATCTCAGTCCAAACTTGCCAGGAAGAGGAGGAGGACAGGCCGAGAGCACAGTCCCACTCATCCCTGAGTTAGGATTACTATTTGTCCAACCACCAGTGCAAAGGAGAGGGCACAAGGACACAACTGGGGTGGCAAGGAGAATATGGTAGAGCAAAGTAGCCTGGACTTTAGTCAACATTAACTGCTGTAGAAAGACATAATATCATGATCTGATGAGGATTAGATTTTTTATTATTAATCTGTACAACATTAATCTCTCAGATTTTTTCATTGGCAAGTTAGCACATGATTATACACAAGGATTTCCCCATCAATACAAAAATCTAATCTACTGTATTAGGCTTTCACTCTCCCCTGCCAGAAAGCACAGAAAATTAGTAAAATTCTTTTTTCATGATTTCATTTTTTCTTAAATTCAATCTGAATGCAACAAAGGCATATTGTCATGGCCAATGTTATCAACTCGTTTCTCTAATATGCTTTGTCTGCACAACAGTTTTTATAATTCAAATGAATGCCTCTCTATTTAGATCTCCAAAAAGAAAATAAACGGTAATATAACCCTCCAGTAGGAAGAAAGCTGCAGCTCTGAATTAACCTATGCACTTCCATCTTTCATCATCTTCCTTCCAAAACATGCACCCTGGTTTGTTAGGCACAGTGAGAGATTTTGAAAGTTTTGTTTAGGAAACTTGTATGCAGTAACTCAATATTGTTTTGCTGCAAGCTTAATTACAAATATTAAATTTATCTCCACATATGCAAAAAGGTAGTATTTGAAGTCTTTGTGCATTCCTGCTCCCTACTTAGAAAGGACAGAGCTGCATAAATATGCCCCACTGCATACAAACAAGTTAGTTGAAGACTCCACTACACAAAATGTAAGACTTAAGTCATACTGTCATTGAACACCCTAACAATTCTCCCCAAGTAAGTTGTTAACTCAGCATTAAGGCAGCAGCTGAGTTCTTAATTCAGCATTGAAAATTAACTCACATTGATACTATCTCAATATATTAACTCATGAAACAGACATATGCTTCAGTTTTAACTTACCTTTAAAATGATAAATAAAGCAAAGAACACCAGAACAATAAACAAAAGACAGCTGGAGTCCAAGGCAAGGAGATCATCTTTGTAAGGGAAATCCGGCTATTTAAGAAAATTAGGGAAGGGAGAGAAAAGGAGGAGATAAGCATCAACGCTGCACAGTCACAAATATGACAGAAGGACATCCAAACTTCACACCAAATGAAATTAACTCTTGCATAAACAACTCTCCCGGAAACAACAAAAAGTTCCATTTCTCACTAGTTTCTTCTTTATCCTCAAGTACAGTATTTATCCTGCCTCTGTCCTGCAAGAGCAGGTCACCACAGAAAACTGCTACCTACACAGAAGCCTTGTACTGTCCATGTCCCTTGTCACTTCCTCAATCTCATGCTAATACAGATATCCATGAAATTTCCTTTTTAACAGCTGCAGCACAGCATTTGTATTTATGGTCCTCTACAACTCTTTAATGACTTAGTATTAATTACCTCCTATCAGTCCAACCAGTAACATACATGTGTGCAGAGCAGAACAGAACAAAGTTGCCCCAAGCTTCAGAAGAGCCAGAACAAAGAGCCTCTGGTAATTTTGCTCTGCTCTTTGCCTGACCACAGCAACAAAGCCTCTTTCCAATACCAATCAAATTTTATCACCAATTGAAAATGGATTTTTTTTAAAAAACATCTATTTTAACGGATCTAAACACCAGAGAGAAAGAGCTTCTGATCCCCATCAACTGACAGTGAATTATATCCAGAGTCTTGCAGTTAACACGCAGGCAGTGCTAATGAAAACTCCATTAGTTTCCTTACAAAGGACTGTTGCAAAATGAGAAAAGCCATACAGAACATAAAAAAGAACTCTCAGAACCTCAGATTCCATTCCATAATACTGTAAGACATCACATCAATCCTTACCTGTAACCTTCTTCCCCTTCCCCACCAAATAAGGGTCACCATATTTTTAATCTGCCTGAACCTCACAAGTAGCAAACCTGCCACAGAACCACGTTGCTTAAAGGGTTATGAACATCTTTGAGTACAAACGTAGCAAAGACAGTTTCAACCAACTATTCCCATCAGAATTCTTTTCTTACTCTCCTTGGCTTTCCCTTTTAGGCAGCAATGACACCTTTGGCCCTTCCACCTCTGAAGAGTTCTATTCTTACAACCACCCTAGCAGTCACCCTTGTGGCTCTTGCAGCCTAAATTCCTCTCTCCCAGGTACAGGAAGGTAACTATATCTCAGTCACTTATCCAATTAAACGAAAGTTTAATTTCAAATGTAAAACACCAACTTGAGCTGAACACTTACCAACTGATCCAGGTAATCCTTGATTCTGGGCAAGTAGGTTAGAGAACTGATGGCAACCAGACAACTGAGCACAAAGTCAAAGAGTTGATAACAGAAAAATGGGATCAGCCAGCCTACACGATGCTAAGAAGAAAAAGAAAAGCAGCAGCCTCTAAGGTATTTAGTTAAAAATTCAAGTAGCAAGTTTAAAATCATGGACTATAAATATACTTACAGCAATTGCACCATACACCATCATTGCACTGATTGTGAACATAAGAAGGGAGATAGCAAATAGAACGCAGGCATTTTCTGCATTAAAAGAAAAAAAAAAAGCATCATCAATCTTTTCCTGAAGTTGTCACACTGTAGCTGACAGGTACCCGAGCTCTACCCACGACTATGAACTTTTCTCAACTGCTTCATCTGTGCAAACTAGCAGCATCAGAATTAACTCTAATTTCTGCTAATGGAAAGAGATCTGGTTCAAGAACGCCAGCAGGCATTTGGAAAAAATCCCTCTTCCTTAAGAGCCTGAATAAAGCTCAGACACACCAATTAGAAGCCTGACATAGTTTGATAGTAATGCAACATAATGATGCTGATTTACAATATATGTCAGTGCTAAAAGTATATGGGTGATTAACTTTACAACTGGAAAGAATTTTAAGTGAAGCTAGCACAGTATCAACCTTTACACTTTAAAATGGTTTTATTATATAATTCGGTCATTGGCAGTGAGAGCAACACTGCTCCTTCAGCATAACACTAAGGAAAACAGGAAATCACTCTGTGGAAGGTATCCCGTTATTTACAAACAAAAGGCAGTTGAACAGGAGACAAATGGTAGCAGAATCCAGGACGCTCATGCAAACTGAATGATAAAGATTCTCCTTGTATATCACTGTTACTGGTGACAGAAGAACAGCTGCTTTCCGTGAGTGAGAGTATACTTGTTCTCCTACAGCAAGCATAGTTTACATTTTTAAACACAGAAAAAGAAACCAGCTTGAGAGTTTATAGATGTGGTAAGTTAATGTTTTTAGCAATACTGAAGCCAAACTTTTGTGGTTCCCGTGCTTGAAAGATATGATCTGAGAATCATAACTTTCTAGTCTGCAACTGATTCGAAAAGATCTACTGTAGAAGCACCTACGTATCCAATTCAGTACAAGATAATATCTAGATACACAGGTGGCATCAAGGAGGCAGCCCTCCCAGGACTGAAGTGCTTTGCGTTGTTCTGAGAGCCCTAAGTATTCAGCAACAACCAACAAGTGTTTTCTTCTGAGGATCTGTTACTCAATATCGACAAGCACAATCAAAATTGTTATATCTTTTCACGCACACAAAACCCTCTAGCTCACATCCCAACATGGGAAACGAGAATCATTAAGTCAAAAGCATGTAACAGCCATTTTACACTAAAGAGGGGAGAAGCACCTTCAGCTTGAGAAGCATCTCTCAGTCATAGAAACTTAAGGCTACCAAGTACACCAACATTTATTATAGAACATACGACCTTTTACTGATATCTGCTGTAATTTTACTTAATATCTCTGCTTCATGAAGATTTGGTCCTTGTTCTTACTCTCATTTCATTACTAAAAAACGTGAGTTACAGTTAGAGGTCAGACTTGACAGATCCTCAACTCGGGTCATGAACAATTAACATGAAAACTCCAAACCAGAACTCTTCAAACCCCAGATCTGTGCTGCACTATTTATCTTTGCTCCGGACTGGATCTGACCCTAAATTTTAGTGTAATACAGACTGATACAAGACACATTAGAAGTGCCACACTAAACATATTTCTGCACATTTAAAAACAAGAAAAAGAAAGCATACGCACAAGTTTCAAAGTCATACAACAATTAAAAAGCTTGGTCATTACAGACAGAAGTCTGACACCAATTACACTTGTACACATCATGCACTTTAACACAGAGTGGAAAATAGGTTTAATTCTGCTCATGATGCTTTCTCTTCTGTTTCTTCTGCACATCAAACTGTGTAGACAAATACTTTGGTTTCACTCAAGTACTTGGTATCCCAATTCTTCCCCTCTTCTTAGAGTGATGACATGATTTTCCTCTTAGTAAACTCATACACAATAGCTGAAAGCTCTTTCCTTAAATCTATGAGGATCACTAAGAATTCCCAAAGAAGTCTTTAAAAATAGTTTTCTGCTTTTTGTTTTACTGACACAGCAAGGATAGTAAATGTTTACAGAGAAAGTGAATTGGCGATGTTCCACACATACTTCAGCACTCAAAGTATTAGAATGCCAAGAAGTCTTTAGAAATCTTGTATTTAAGATGCTTAAAAGTAAAAATAGTATTCCATAAAAGTTTCTTTTTATTCTTGTAGAACTCAATCCTAGAATAATTAAAGAGAAATCCAGAAAACAAGACAATACACATGTATTACACACTAGTGTAAGGCAAATACACCATGATACTGCATGCTTTATTTTCTAATCAGACAGCAGAGTAAAACACCTACCAGCCATTCTCTCAGAAGCATAGTAATTGCCGATTACTTCATACTGGATATCAACAGTTGGCACTATATTTGGATGAGTCACTTCTACTGTCAACAAGATGCCCATCAGCAAGTTCACCACCTGAGAAAGATGACAGTTACCTAAAGGTTATTTACACTGCAACAGCTACAATCTTTTTAAGGACACACTAATAAGTCTTTTATTTCAGTTCAAAACAAACTCTGCATTGCCTATGCGGGGGGCGGGGAAAGAACCCAACTTATGATTAAATTTCAAGCTGATTTAGTTAAACCACTACCAAAACAACCAGAAGAGCACTGGCCGCTTGCTAGTTTTAATGCATCACAACTAAGTAACACTACAAATTAAAAGGATGGATAGGGCTTGTAGGGATTCAAATGACAATTAAACAGATGCTGTGTGATGAACGCACAGATTTGTGAACCGGAAAACTAAACTGGAAACAGCTAAAAGAGGCCAGGAAGGAAGAGGTACAAGAACAGACACAACGAGAAACATTTGGAAAGAGTTCCTGCTTTCTACAACAAATTGAAAGGCAGTGTTAATTTAATGCAGAAATCAGGTACTGCACCCTCCTCTCAGAGTGCTGGGAGGCAAGCAGTACAAGGGGATGTGTAAGCATTACACAGTAAATACTGAGCATGTGAGGCAAAACTTCCACTACAGCTCTAATCCTCAGATGTAGCTTACTTCTTGGTTTCTCCCATGTTACAGCTTTCATACAAGCAGGGAAGCACAGTCTCCGTCCCCTTCCTAGACCACTTATTAAAACCTCATCAGTCCTTATCAGAAAGGCTACATAAACACAGGTGCAGTTAAAAATTCTCACACAGTTACTGAACCCCCAAATTTGTAAGCATTCAGCATTGGCTATGGGCTTAACAGCCCTTCTCACTTATACCGCCATTGAAGACTACTTCTGTTTCCCCATTTTGGTACATACCAGAAATGCTTTCAGTAACAGTAAGAGCTCAAAGAGTCAGAAAGTAGCTTAAGCCTCTGCAAAATTGCCTTCACAGCATTTATAACCTATTCAAGATTTACAGGGGCATACTTTCTGTTACTAGTATCTGGAGACGTGCCAAAAAAAAGTGGAGGGGGGGGAGTGGGGGTGCGCATTGTGTAACAAAAAAAAGTCATGATGGTATTTTCAAGTTGCAGTCGTTTTCCAATCAGCATTCGGTACAGTCACCACCACCAGGCAGGATCTTTTACAATTAGCCTCAAAAGAAAGAAACAAACTTGTCTGTAGTTCCTCACAACAACAACATTTGCCAGATACTTCCTCTTTTACTAGTCTGGTTCCAGGAGTCAATGATAATAACAGTGTAAGTCTATGCACATTTACTGAAGTTTTCAAGCAAGGAAAAAAAGCTTTTGAACATTTAAAAGGAGTTCTACCTTTTAAGACTCAGTTCCTACAAGTTTGGGAGTTTTTGTTTGTTTTGGGGGTTTTTTTAAGGGTTTTGTTGAGTTTTTTCTCCACCCCACCCCACCCCCACCCCCCTCAGGGTTCAGACATATCATGGCAATAAGCTCGCTTACACTTTCTGCTAAAAAGAACCCTTTAGTGAAAACAAAGCTGATCTTTTTGTGGAAGTGCTATCACATCATCATGTATTACACAAACGTATTAGAAATGCCAGCTACTTTCAGCCGATTGCATCTTCCATTTTATGCCTTGGAATGTAAAATATAATAACTATTACAGCTCGCAGTAAAGAACTAAGTTTAGCTACCAATATCTTTAGCCTTGAAATGAGTATATTTTCCCCCTTGCCAGACACTTCCAACAGGGCAAACCGTCAAGTTGCTCATCTACCACTTGCCCAAATCTTATTTTGCTTCACCATTGTTCAAATGTATAGAATACTATATTCTCTCACCACTCCCATTTCACCCTTCTCTGCTCTGGCTTTCTGCTCTCAATGTATTTTCATGCCTTCTATTTTCTCCTCTGAGTGAGCTCAGAGTATCAGCCTGTACTTTGGAAAATAACTTCCTGCCCTACACTTGTTTTAAAAAGCCTGTGTCAGGGTTCATATCTCTAGCAGTTGAAGCATTGATTTCTACTTCAGAAAATAGAGACAGCGACATATTTGATTACAGCTATACCATTCACTGTTTAAACACAGTCATCATTTTAATTTAAATAGTGATAAAGTTCAGGACAAAAGAAAATACTACTTTAATACTTAGTCTAGCTGCCATGACAGGCTATCTGCCTCAGGATAAAGAGGCAAGCAGCACTTGAATTAATATAGAAGTACTGAAGAACTTGAATGCCTTGGAATTGTGAGACTGTGATCCTACATCTGTCACTTATTTTCATCCTATCCATGGTCCTAATTTAGCATACAAAAGTCCTCAGTAATTTCACTAGTTACCGAGCCCAGTTCAAGATATTAAAGCTTTATTTTCTCAACCTGAAATGGCATGCAAGGAAGACGGGAAGTTAGAGCCATTCAAAATCCAATGTTAGGATCAGTGACACAAAAAAACACCATAGTAACTTAAAAAACCCAAACAACAAGAAGCCCAAACCTCTGTCAATTAACACCTCCTGGTTTCCAGTACTCCATTACTGCTATTTGTGAATTGTATCACAGCACTGATCAATTCATTATATTCAACATATGGATTTCAATTAAGACTCATCAACAACTCCGCAAATTAGGAGTCCTTTTAGGCACAAAGCCAGAGTCCTCGTTTTAGCTACTGCCATTCTTCTTTCAGATAAGCTTGATAACTGCGAGACCACAAGGCTTGTTTGAACTTGATAGTCAATGTGACTGGCAGGCAAGAGTATGGTTTAGATTGCAAGGCATCAGAGTTTAAAAGACTATACTCACTGCAAATAAAATGTATGTTCACAAATGGTCTACATGGAGAAGTAGTCAGAAAAAGCATAGCACAGGTGAGCCTCGGTGTAATTTGAAGACTAAAACCACTCCACTCCAAAAAAACCCCACCAACCCTGACAAGCCAGCACTCAGTGGATAGTGCACCATTCTGAGGTAACACTTCAGAAACCCCAGCAGTTCCCATCCTAGTCTTTTTTTGTTAGGAAATCAAAAAATAAATTACAAAATGCAGTTCAAATTCTTATTCAAAAGATGGTTCCATTAAGATAAGCTACCACAAAACTAAACTAAGGGTTGTTTTTTTAAAAGTAGTGTATTTTACTCTTACAATGGGGATAACTTGAGCTTAATGGAAGTCTGGCATAGCTTATATCAAAATTAAAAAAAAAAAATCCAACAGCTGGTATTAAAGTAAAAAGTCAGCATTTATTACAAACTGGAAGTATTAGTTCCCCATATGATCAGAACTCAAAAGACTGTGTGACCATAACAAGCATTAGCTTTTTAATTAGTTAATTTTATCTCCATGGTATACCCTTTAGTGCCTAATCATGCAAGTGCTTCATCTCTCTGGAGGCCTGCACATGAAATCTAAGTTTCCCCAAGCACTCTAAGTGACTAGAAGTCTTGGACATAATCAAGAATTCCTACTTATCATTTACTTATTTCCTTTTATGTGTGGGAAAGAAGAGGGAAACTCCCTTGCACTACTACACTTTCTCATCCTCCTCTCACTTTTCCAGTATTTTTCCTTAAACATGTTCCTGAAGAAAAAAAAAAGGGGGGGATTTTTGTTTTGAAATTTTATTATACTGAAATAATAAACCCCCCAAAATAATAATTTTAAATAGGGTATTTCAGAGCTTCTAGCACTGTTAAGGTTAGATTGAGACCAGTTATATTTCTTCATTTCTGGAAGTCTTTTTCAGTGAACAAACTACTGCAGAGATCTTCCTCACCCTCCTGCTAACCAGTAGCAATTGCATCATTTTGACTCCATCGCTGAAGTTTGCTGCCAGAATGAAACAGCCACTCCCTCCAAAACAATGCTATTACTTTTAGACTGTTTATTGAACTCTGATCTGATTTTTGCTAGGGCAGTGCTCATGCTTCCGGTTTCTGGAAAGCACTGTGTCTAATAAGAAAGTTTACAGGAAGAAACAAACTTCAAAGCCACATGTTTGCAATTTATGGAGCTAGGAATAGGAGGTTTCTTTTTCCTTCCTACACAGAACAGTAGTGGGTGTTGCAGAGTAAACCAAACTATATTAGTCCTGCAGCTCAAGTACGAGTCCACTAGAAATGTTCTTAACTCATCTTTTTGCAAATACAGTTTTATCTGTTTATCAGGAACGGTAGCAGCATACTGACTGAAACATGTTAAAGAGTTTGATCGCACAGTAGACATTTTAGAAGATAACGTCCTTGCTCTCCCTAGACTCACAGAAGTACACAAGGACAGTGATGTAACTGTTTTAGTGAGGAGAAAAGTTAATTAGATGCAAGATTTAAGAGTATACAAACAAGCAAGGAATAGGAAAATGCCTAAAGAAATGTACATAAGAGTAACGCACATGTATTAAATAGCCAAAACTCTTATCTTACTGAAACATCTGGAGCACATTGATATGAGACTCCATTTTATATTTGGTATCAAATTCCTTCAGGACGGCACTGCACGAGAACACAGTCTATCCAGTAAATACAGACTGACCAAGACTTTCAGTAACACAAAGCTATTGTTGAACTAAGCATTCTCCCCCACCAAAAAGCCACCTCCCTTGCAAAAAAAAAAAAAACCCCAAACCCAAACAACAAAAAAACCACCCCACACAGGAAGTTATTACTATTTATCCCACTGTAACTTACAAGCACAGGTAATTAAATTGATTTAGAAATAATTATCAAAAGCTAGTGTCTGAAAGACTAAAGTTATTGATATACTTAAATGGTGCACTAATTAATATGTCTAAACAACCCGACATACCCTAGGCAATTTAATTTTTTTTTAAGTTTGTCAGCAGAAAGGTAAGTTTTAATTTTCACTGTCCAAATTGTACTTTACCTTCAAAAGTTATGAAGTACAGTTGAATTCTAATTTAAAGCATTAGGCAAGACCACCTAAGACTTCATGGTAAGACCTTATTTCAGCTCAAACAGCTAACAGTTGTCAGACTTAAGAGTTATCACCTTTTGCCAGCTGTCAGCTGGAAAGAACTGCATAAGTCTTCAATGCATAGTTTAACAATGCGTTTCATACAGTTTATAGAAAAATGCAGCTATGAAGTACTTTGCAGGCACCCTGCTACCCTGAACTCTACCGCATGTTCCCCCCTCTAGCAGCCTGACTCCACTGCAGTTACACAAGATCAAAGCAACACTTTGCTTCAGACACCACTGCACCTCTGAAGCCATCAGACTCATTAATGACCAGCATACTTTTCACCATCCATAAGCACTACAGATATTTGCACAGATTCACAAAGGATGAAGATGTGCTGCATCCAGGGCAACAAGGTGAAACAGAACAACAGCAAGACAGGTAGAAACTGGAAGTACTACCAGGTCTGTGGCCAAGGGAAGCACCCACATTCCTGCTCACCAACCCTCACCAAGGTCCTGAGCTTCTAGATACTCAGGTGAACAGGAAACGAAAGCGGGGAAAGCAGTAAGGTGCTTATGTTTCGTAACAAAGATTAACAGCTCCTTAGTGTTAACAATGTATACTTTTACTTGAGGTACCAGAAGCATATTCTTGATCTCCTTCCGTCAGCATAAGCTAAAACTTCTGGAGGTTTTGCAGGTTTCCAGAACAAGTCTGGTGTTCAATACGGCAATGGACCTTACTTTTCTATTTTACATGAACTAACAGTAAAGCTTAATCAGCACCAACGCATTTTTTCCAAATTATTTAAAAAAAACCAAAAAAAAAAATCTATTTCCTAGAGTTTTGTTACACTTTCCAGTCCCCTATATTGCTTCTTCCATTCCATTCTCCTCCCATTTTATTGTCTGCCTGTGTATTTTTTTGTCAATGGAAGAGCCGAAATAAGGAAAAAAAAAACACCTCCCCATACATGCTGAAGATAAGCCATAACTCTCCAAACTTAAATCCCCATGCCTGTAAAAGCAGTTTCTGTGCATGGCTCCTTCGCATCAAGACATAAAAACTCAGCACTCTCTATTTTTACAATCTGGGGAAGGGTAAAGGAGAATACAGGCTTTGGTTACAGCTTCAGGAGAAGAGCTATGAAGCAACATTTTTAAACTATTCTCACATTTTTACTGCCCATGAGGGTAAGGGGAAGGAAAGTGAGGAAATGACTTCAATAAAAGGGGAACTCAGTTCCCTTTTGAAGAGAACTAAGGGAAGTTAAGGCACCAGGCCTTAACTTGCTGGTATTGCTTTTCACGTTTCTATTTCAACTCTAGTTCAAAACCATCCCTAACATTTCAGCTTCACGACCACAACTCGTTCTGAGAAAAGGCATCCACCAGTCAGAAAACAGTGTGTTTTGGAAACCAAATCCGTCTGTATTGCTCCTCAACCACTGTGTTGAGAACAAGAGTACCAAATAACTGGGAACTACCCTTTCCACAAAGTTCTTCAACAAGAAGCCATGCTCATTTTGAAGACCCTCCACTTGCTCTCAAACGTTACACACTACCCAGCAGAACCACACCTTATCCTATTCTCAACATCCCTCAAATTCCAGGCTCCCCATATGTTAGCATCTCCTCGCTTACCAAGGATACATGGAGTACTGTTCAGTCCCTAACTTTCCAAGAAACGAAGTAGTAACTACCCCTCAGAGACCCAGATTAAAACGCCCTGAACTTTCGCTTCATTTTCTTTTTCTAACCACAAGGGAAGCCGCCGAGGGACAACCGGGTTTGGGAAGCCTGCGACAGACCCCGAGAAGGACGAGGGGCCCGACCCACGCTGGGTGACTCCAGGGAAGCCGCGCAGCCTCCCCTGCACGGAGCAGCACAGGGGACAATGGCGAGGCTGGCACGACGACAGCTGACCCCTCAAGGGGAGCAAGCGCCCAGGCGAAGGAACGGGGAGCCCCACTGCACCCACCACCACCACGGCCCCCTCAGAGCCCCCGCCCAGGCCCGACAGCGGCGCATGCGCGCAGCCCACCACGCGCGCCGGCCGGGCCCC
>JAVJGI010000036.1:17708489-17721373 GCA_035590275.1 Ibycter americanus
CAATTTATTTTTCTATACTTTTTCAGAAACATCTGCTTAGCTGTCTCATTATTATTAATAGTAATAATATTTCTATGTGGTTTTTTTTGAAAGGGCAAAGTAGTTAAAATGTAGCTCCAGATTTCAGGTTTTTTTCCCAGAAGGAACATTTTCTGATTTAACATCTATCTAATCTTTTTGTTCAAGTAAAAATGAACTCTTAGCTCACATAAATTGCAGAACCCAGAAGTCTTTTCTTAAGGTACCATTATATAAATATTAAACTGTAATAATTAGAATAATAGTGTAATTTCAATTTTCTTTTTGGTAAGGCATATGCTTTGAACTGAAAACTGCTGTTATGCTTGAGTGGTCCTGAAGTAATGAGATTTAAAAACAAGGAGCAGTTTTACATTATTCTTTAGTTTTGGACTCATTTTTTTTTTCTTAGTCTTACGTGGGACAAAATATGACTACAGTTATTAATCTGATTATTAATCAGAATTACATACAGTAGTCTTTATTCATAACAAGTGTTAAAATGTATGAAGTATTCATGTAGTAGTACTACTACTAATAGTGATAATAACAATCCCTACTTCTTAATGTCCCTCTCTGGGCACTTTTTGAAATCTACCAACAATTTTTGGTCTGAGTGATGAGTCGAATTGGCTCGGGATGTACTGAGTGCCATGGCTGACTCAAATGGGAGAGCCCCTGTACCCACAGAGGTGGCAAGAGCGAGGAGGATCTGGTACGGAGAGAAGGGAGAGGGCAGCGAGGAGGGAAGGAGAGCAAGAGCCTGGCCTTTCTGCAGCAGGGAGCTGCAGAGTCAGCTCAGCTTCTCATGCGACCTCATCCCAGGAGCTTGTGCTGTTGTCATGATCTAGAGCCATGGTTCCCAGCCTTTTTCTTGACTTCAGTATGACTGCTTCTTCCTTGCAACTCTCAATGTATACAGGAGCAGGTAGAAAGGAGGAGTGGGGGCTGTCTGTGCTACCTCTGAAGAGTGGCCCTTTGCAAGACTGTGTTAGATTCCCTATTGGAAATACTACTTTAGATCACATAGGAGCAGGGGCACGTACTGAAGGACCATGTTGTCCTTCAGTTACTCTTTAAACCTATGGAAGATACGGGAAGTAGACAAAAAAATTCCTATCAAGATTTTGAATGGCTGAATTTTCTTCTTCATTGTCTAACGCATTTACCAGGCCAACCTGATGTAAGACCAGCCCCTTAGTTTAATAGAAAGCTGAAAAAATGTTCCAGTTGTAGATGAGGATGATACATTGCAGGGGAAAAAAAAAAAAAAGAGCCATGCAGTGGTGGTGTTACACTAGTTTTATCACTGGCTTTGCCTCACCAGTTGTGGCACAAGTGAGGGGTTGTCAGCACAGATGGGAGTTGCCAAGAATACTTAATTCTCTGTCATTTTCTCTTGATACAGACCCGTGCAGTGAAGAAGGGAGAGGGGTGATGGCTGAAAACCAGGAGTACTCTTGAGTCCTGAGAAGTGCAGACTCATCCTCCTATCCTGTGGATTGATTTTCATGGTTAGAGAAAGGTACGAGTGCTGTACCTCCATTAAAATACATCTCTAAGCAAAATACGTTCAATAGCATAAATAATTAAACACTATAAACAAATGACAAATAAAACAGCCTAATAGCAGAGGATGTACTGCATTAAAATAGATCGGGACTGAAGTGATGGAATTATGCTTTGTCAGGAACAGAGGGATATCATCAATATTGAGGCAAACCCTAACCAATCCAGATACCACAGGCTAAATTCTCCTGCCAAGGACTCTTCCTCTTAAGACTCTGCGTCAAGTAGCATGGGGAAAGTGGAGAAAATAACATTGAGGACACTCCTAAGCTGCTCCCAACATTTGTCTGTGCCATCTGCAGCATATCTTGCTGGTAATTTATGCTGATGGACGTTGCTCAAGAGTCTTGTAGTACTGTCTTACATCCATGAGCTCATATTCCCTGGAAATGGCTTGCCAAAGGCTGCTCAACTTGCCATCAGTCCAGGCACAATTAACCATGCTGAGACACGTTTGTAGGTGGCCTCTGCAGTCTCCCTAAGAGCGGTGCAGCTTCATTGATGTAAAAGCAGTTTCGCCTCTGGCTTTGGTGGAAGAACATTTTACCCAAAGCTCCCAGTTAATCTCTGCTGTGCTATTGAAGGCTCCTGTTGACCTAATGGCTGGCATCACGTTTGGAACTTGGTGTAGGCTGTCCATGTGCACCCCTCCTTCCCCACCAGGCCAAATTTTAGGCATGCTGCAAGAAGGGGGAAGAGGAGACTGGGGGAGAAGAAAGATGGTAAGATGATGGGTACAATTTAATTTAAATTTTGGTTTAAATTTTATGGAGGTTTAATATGAGGTTATTTTCTTTGTTACATACAGTGCTGTGAGGAGCGTTTTTTAAACATTTGCAATGAAGCAAGATGTGCTTAGTGGGTTTTTTTGATCTTGAAGCCGACAGAGGCGATGCGCTGGAGCTGGGAGGTCACTGAGCAGCTGAGCCAGGAGCCGCCGCTGGCGGCGCTGCCTTACCGTGCCCGTCCGGCGCCAGCCGTAGCGTGCGGAGCGCCACCGTGTGGCCAAACCGTGCAATAACGTCTTTTTTAACTTGCCATTGCCTTCCATCGGCACTGCACCGTTTGACAGCCTGGAGCACTCCACCCGCTGGGGAGCTGGCGTTATTAATCATGCACTGTGCTTAGGTTTTCCTTCTCTTCTTCAAAATATGCAGCGCAGGCGGTGCGATTTGCTTTGTCTCTGGCTGTGTGATGTCTCCCAACATCTCAGCAGAACCGCCTCACATGCTGTTGAGGAGCCGAGGATCATTTTTGATTGATTTATTGGTGCAGTTCTGTTTATTCACATGACTAGGCTGACACGATGATAGATGTTACATCCTATATGTGTCAGTTTGGCACATTAAAACTCTGTGATGGGAGCCATTACTACAAGAAAATTGTAAATTCCCGATCTATCAGTATGGAGAAAAAGGATCCTGATCCACAGGACATCAACTGTCTGGAGACACCAGTTAAGGGGAGCATTACAAACTGAGATCTGCTGCACTTCTGATCATCAGAGCTGCTTTGGTAATTGTCTTGCTGCTAATCTAGTGACAGTGAAGTCTGACATTGCCCTTATTTTATCCTCATCAAAACACCACCAAGTGTTATTTATGTATTTTTGTTCTTTTAGTTTTATACCGTTTTATTTTTTTACCTCTGGTGAGAAGTAACAATTGCATGATTTGTATTTATATACATGATGGGTCAGGATTCGCAGACAGGGGCAGCACTTCATTGGTTGAAAACCAGAAGAAATTTTAGGCATGCATCTTTTCAGGACTGATGTTGATAAAAATCTTCGAAAACTAAATATGGATTGAAAAAATTAGCTCCAACTTTAGCTTATATGATTCAGACAATTTGAGAGATAAAGGGGTTGGTACTTGTGGAACAGAAAGGAAGTGTTGGCGAGAAGAAAGGTGATGATATAATTAACTCCTAGGAGATACAGAGACATGACTGTTGGTTGTGGGAGAAGTATGGAAAGCATAATTTCCCATAAAACCAACCTCTCTGCTGAGTCTATAATGTTTAGTATCCAGTAATTATGAGCATTAAGTTCTTAAGCTCAGGATCAAGACTTAAGAGGTCACAGATAAAGTGGTTCTTTTGTAAAAAATCATCTCCTTTATTAATTTTCTGTAGGAGCACACACTGGTGAACAAGTTTGATGTTTTCCCCTATGATTTATACAAAAGCATTTAAAATTGTGTCATAGACCAAAGCTAATACACATTCACTCCATCCTTTTATTTTGATGAAAGGCATTCATTACGGATTCGTGATGGCAGGTTCTTGCAGAATCGGGCTCCACTCAGTGCACGGTGGTCTACCTGAGGCTTCCAGCTGCTGCTGAACGTAGTGAATTTATGGATTATTTGAAAGCTAGGAGCTCTGCTTGGGTGGCACGCAACAAGGAAGAATACATCCTTTTGGCAGCACAATTCAAGTAGTTGAGTGGATGGTAGAAAGATATAAAGATATTTACTCCGATAGACATCCTTTGGCCTAAATAACTGCAGAACACCAGTGCTCTCTGCATAAACCACACAAGAAAACACCCAAGTATTATTGTTCCTATTTTAAGAGGAATTGGGAAATTTAATAAAGCACTTAAAAGTTCATATAAAATCCTGAAAGAACTAGAGATAGAGAGGTCCTGGTCCTCCTCTTTAAGCAAAAGAACATCCATTCTCCAGTTGTACACCATGAAAGAAGGGTTGAATCCTGTTTCAGATGGTTTCTTCAGAAAGTTGTCATTTATCCATACTCATGTGTAACCTTATAAGCACTTCTGCTAGACAGATGAGGGCAAAGCTTGAGGAAGAGATCAGATTTGCCAGTTTTTACTATTCCCCAGGTTTCTTAGTGGGTTACAGAAATTACTATTTCATATTTCATTGATCAAAATGAAAGAATACAAGCGTTGTAAGGGAAAAATTCTATCAAAATGCATTACAATGCTCTGGACTAACCTTTAAAGGGAGATCTGCAAAGGTCATATAATACATGGCAATGAATGAAGGGCCTATGACTCTAGTAAAACTGGAAAAAATAGGGTGGAAAAAACAGTATCAAATTGAAATCTTCTCATGCATTCCCATCTCCATTTCCCTGCGCTCATTCTAATTTGAAACAAACTTTCTCCTTCCCTTTGGAAAGTGCACAGGGAGTCTGTGAGGGGTCAGGATCAAGCTCCCAGCTCTCTGGGCCCTGAATGTTGTCACAATAAATACTGCATCATACTGTGAATAATGGATAAGTACTGACAGTTTTTAAAGCACTTACACTAGCTTTACTGGAGTCTTTTGTTTATAAACCACTGCCAAGTTCGGACTCCTGTGGAACAGTCAAATCCACTCTTCCCTCTTAGTCATTTTGCTGTTTAACTTCTATGGAAAAGATAGTTTTATCTTAAATATACAGTGGAGTCTCTCTTGGCAGGCTTTTTATCTGTGACTTGTGTAAGAAAATTTAGCTCCTAGGATTAAAAAAAAAACCCAACAATTACTTTGACATCCCTTCAGATAGTAAAAGCAAGCCCTACATTTTTATACGTAAGAAAGGTTTCTGTATAACCTGCAGCGTATTTTTGCCTTGTAGAAGGGCTGTGCTTTTGAAAGAAACTTCCAAAAAAAGAGTATGAATTTTGCCTTTGTCATCTTAAACAGATTAAACATTCCCCTACTTCCTCTTAGATCAACTTACAGATACTCTGTTTGCATGCCTGTTTTGTGCTTAGCTTCTAATCACCATTTTAAAATTGTGGAAAAAAGTTTTAGACCCAAACTCTGCTGTACTATTATTTTTCCTAAAGCACACGTCTGTACAACTCAGCCTTACCCTTAGATGTCACATCAACTTTGAGTGCACATCTGTGGATTCATTAAATATTAAGTCTAATGGAATCAGCTATTTTAGTTTACTTGTTTGCAAAGTGAGAGTTTTCATTTCATTCCTGTGATGTCATTACAGCAGTGTGCCTACTTGATCTTAAAGACAGACATAAGTGGACACATTCCATGTCAAACTATGACTGATCACACAATTTTCACCAGTATCTACTCTTCTGAAATCACCAGTTGCTAGGCACCAGATGTACAATTCCTTATTTACTTGTGACACAGGTAGTGTTTACTAGACAAAAAAAATACAGCCTAAACAATCCCCTCTAGAACCTTGATAAACTATCATTGCATGACCTTTGCATACTAGGAAAGTATATAAATCAGAAGACAAGTACCATACGTTCTGCCTTTAAGGCAGAACTATTTGTTACATAGTAAAATGAAGAAGGAAAACAAAAGATTAATAAATTCTGTAAAGAAGTAAGAATCATGCAAAGAGGTAGTTGATACGGCTTCTCCTTTTTTGGTGTCATCTTTGCAACTATAATTAGGAAAAGTATTAGGAAGTGAAGGAGACACTGCTTTTCAGTATCTTGGGAGCAACAGAAAAGCATTTCAGGGAAAGATGTAGTCCAGGTTATGAGAACAGTCACGTGTCTACTACAGCATTACCATATTAAGGCTGTTGTTACTGAATTTGATTGTCAAATGAATCTTGGGAAGTATGTGTTTTAGCAAATAAATTTTGTTTCCCAAAATATTATAGGTAACATCACGAAGTTACATAAATCAGACAACAGAATAAAAAACCCTGGCAGGTATACAGATGTTAAACATTTTTATCACGGCAATTATTTATGACCTTGTATGTGTGATCAGAAGTGGTATTTTTCAGGTTGCCAAAGCTGGATATTCTGCACTTCACTGATTGATGACAAACTACACTGAAATATTTTATATGGATTTATTTCATTATTCCAGCTCAGTCCTCAATGGATTTTATGTATTTCTCATAGGCATCTTCATTCATCAGTTCATCAAGTTCAGCAGGGTTTTCCACAGTCATCTTGATAAGCCAACCTGTAGTCAGGAAACAAAAAACAGTTGCTAATATCCCACAAGAAAGATGAATTCATGTTACTGCCTTAGAAAAGCACCCCCAGTAGGCACGCAAGCTCTGCAACACTGGTAGAATCAACAGGATTTCTTGTGCAGGCAAAACAATGTTTCCATACTTTAAAAAATAAACAAACAAACAGCCTGCCATAACAAATGGCCTTTGGAGTCAGACCAGTTGTCTAATTCAGTGCTGTCTGTGACAGTGGCATTATGGAGACGCTGTCTAGGAAGGGTAGAAGAGCCTGACCTCTCAGTGTCATGAGCTGTTACAAGATCAAAAAGAGAGAAACGCGATCAAGGAAAATGGATTTAAAATCAACCACAGTCAATGTCTGAAAAGAACACACTGTAAAACAGCTGTCAGCAAAGACAAGACTACAATAATACTTCCATGTTAAATTTTATTGGGCTTGAACGATAGTCAATATATCCTCTTCAAGCCTCCACACCATTAAACTGGAAGAACTAGGAACTGCACAGCTATTTGTGATAGCAAGAATCCAGGTGGTATTCATTATTGAAAGATAAAAATGACATCTTACCATCTTGATAACAAGATTTATTGACAAGCCCTGGATTATCTGCAAGGGCAGCATTAATCTCAGTCACTTCTCCTGTGAGAGGAGAGTAGAGTTCACTAGCAGCTTTCACACTTTCCAAAGCTCCAAACTCATCTGAAACACAGAATATGATTGAATGCTTTTAAGAGGAAAATATAAAGCGTTTTAATTTTTTTTTTTTAGTCAGACATTCCGGTGATGACCTAGCTGTTCAAGAAGTTTCTTGATCTTGAGCAAGGAAAACTGTCAAAGAGATCAAAGTCACCAAACTTTATGACAAAGATCAGCAGTATTAAGTTCAATGTTTATGGACCTGAATTTTTCTGGGGAACTTGTATAATGTTGCCTAGATGGCTACTACAGGAGGGACAGAGATTTCTTACATTTGGCTAATCCTTTGGCTAAAGCCATATATATATATATATATATATGTTGTGATACTCTGTTAGAGGGAAACACATCCAGCTCTTGCTGCAAGAGACCTAAATATGCCTTTTATCTACAATTCACACCTTTTTATACATAATTTAGTTACAAAATAGACACAGGCATAATTTCAGGAACCCCAGTTTTTCTTCAGAAACACTGTCAAGTGTTACATTTGCACTCATTGAAAAACACACATTAGTATTCAGAAGCACCACACCGGATTCACCCAGCTGCTCTTCTCTTTTTTCTGATTTGTAGGCAATTATGGAAGTGGTGCCTGGTTAGTCCAGAGTAACTCTAAGCCACAAGCAAACAAGACAGAGGCTTAAGGAATGCAGAGCTGTCAGAAGAGTAGATAGGCATCAGCACAAGGAATTAGAGAACAACATGTTCTGGGAAAGCTTGGAATTAGACTAAGGCCAGGACGGGTAGAAAAGAGAAGAGCTAAACAGAAATGAAATTCCTTCAGATAAAACCACAAGCTGGTGAATTAAAACCCTAAACAGAAAGACCTCTTGTCTAACATTCACCATTCAGTGGGATGCAGTAGATTTGGCCAAAACAGTTAGATACGGACCTATTCCACAAGGAGGATGGCAAAAGAAAGGCCTGCTACTTTACCTCAGTAAATCTACTGATTTAGACATTTTTCTCCAATGTCTAAAGCTAACGACAATCTTTTCTTCATATACTAGCAAGACAGCTCTCCATGTAAATACAGGAATAGGCTTTTCCTTTCTACCTATTAATGCTCACTCTTCTTTAACATTGAACATTCTTCATCATTCGTTATGTAATTTAACAATTTCTGCATCGTCCATGAGCAAAAACCTATGATTACAGTTGATACCCCCAAATTACTGAGCCTGTATATTTATAGAAAAATTAGAGCTTGATATCAATTAAGCGTTTCACTCATTTCATGAGTTGCATGTAGCTGCAGAATTACAAATTACAAATAAGCTAGCCTAAACACTAGCAAGTCCAGATCAAAGCATAAATATTTTAAAAACACAGCATAGGTAATATTACTACCAAAATATTTCAAATATTTGATTTTTAAATAAATGTCTTCACAGTTTAATAAGCAGGTATTTTCTGCTATCCTGCATGGTCTGACAGTGAGTGAAAATTTGAAATTAAAGCTGTCTCTTGTAGAAAGTCCTAAATTTATATTCCATCCAGAAGATTTATAATGGTATTAACGAACATAAAGATTACTTCATTAAATAAATCTTTGCAAAGGGAGAGTGGGATGAGTAGAAAAATTACTGCATCGGCAATGAAGAGCAGAAACTTACCATGTTTACTCAATTTTGTCCCAACTTCTGGAAGACTACAGTAAACAACATCTCCTAATGCTTCCTTAAAAGAAAAACAAAAGCATCAAAGCATACATTAAAGAAACTACACAGGAAAGGTCTGATACAGTAACTCTAGAATCTGTATATAAGTAGTATCAGTCTCTAGATTTAGTTCTCATTCTTTAAGGACTACGTATTTTTCACTTTTTCTTTTTAAATATTCAACTTCAAAAAATCCTTTTTATTATCATGCCCCAAATGCTAGATTATTGTTTATCTATTACAGTGTTAATAACCCTCAGACTGAATTACAAGGTTTATATACAGATTTCTTCAGGCAGAATGAGAAATAACATCTGCTGATCTTATTAGCGTCAACTAGAGTAACAACTGTTTTAAAGGACAAAGTTCCCAGTGAATTGAGGGAATTACCTTTTTGTTACAAAGCACAGAGGATTGACTTCTAGTGCAATTTGAAAGAAAACACAGTGATTCCTCCCCCAGAGACATGGACAACTGGAGAGCTATTAGCATACAGTTTGCCCTTACTGACTTAATAAGGGCGCCTTGTCACCATAAGAAACAGCTCAACCAGAACAGGCTTCTGCCTCTTCACTAACTCATGTACCCTGTCTCACAAAAGACTAGGGATCTTACAGAGTATTAATGTTATCTACAGAAAACCGAGATTATGGGAAATGCTGCTTGTCCTAAAAACATTAATTTCACTTCACCGATAGCTTCTCACATTAGATTCTCTTAAGTTTCACGTACAGTGAATCTCTAACCTCAATTTGCCTGTGACTATTGCAAATCAAGTACTTGCACGAGAACAAAAGACAACAAAAAACCCAAAGGAATTCCTATCCTAGAGCAAGAAATATATGCCGTGTTGTACTTCTATTCACAATTGTTCTTTAGCCAGAGGGGTTGCACCATATTCATGTTCAAGGGAACTTTGGCCTAAAAAGCGCACGATATCCTCTTCACATGGCCACGGATTCCTCAGGCCTGTAAGAACTGAAATAATAAAGGCTTTAACTTCTGCTGAACCATTAAATTTCTTGTCAAGTTCAGCTCTCCCTAGGCTCAATCTCAAGTGATTAAGAATTTATCAGGATGCTGAAGCAGCATTCACCTCACAAATTAATACGATAGATCCAAGTCCAAAAATCACGTTCAGCGTATAGCATATGCAGTTAGAACAATAAAAACCAGTAACTGTCCAAAGAGCAAGGACAAGAGCAGATATGCATAAATAAATATTGCAGACTTGGGTAAGGGGGGAGAGATCAATACCTGTGCAAAATTGCTGATTCCTACTGTTCCAATGCCTTTTTCAACAGATATCCATTCATGCTTGTCTGTGAATTTACGGGCTAAAACAAAACAAACTTGATATTTCAGAAATAAGTGACATGCTGCTCACTTAAATACAACAACACATTTGCAGGCTTAAACTGTGTTTTGTTTTGTTTGTTTTTTTTTTACTGAGTTTAGTTTTGTTCGTTTTTCTTGGAAAATTTTAAAGAGCACACAATTTACAGAAGCGTTTTGTTCTGCTCGTGGGAGCATTACTAGTTCCTGTGCAGTCATCTAGAGACTGACAAAGTACAGGAGCAAAAGGAGTAGTTCCATTTCAAACAAAAGTATAAATCTAAAGCATGTATGTGTACTTTACTCATAGATATGCATTTCTATGATAGCATAGTGGCTTCTCAAGCATATGTAGTGTTTGTTTCTGACAACCACTTTATTATTCCTGGGAAGGCCAGTGTTAAAGACTCGGCAGAAAGTGTCAGCCTTACAGCATCTCATTCAAAGTACTTACAGCCATCAGCTGAAGTACAAAAAGTTGCAACTTAGCTAGCAAAACGCCTGATTCCCTTCCCTTCCCCACCATTTCCTGTAGAGTCTATTTCTGCCTTTTTAATGTTGCCACAGATCTATGTAAAATTAAGGCAAATTCCCAAGGCCACTCATACAGGCAACTGTTACTTAAGAGAACCTGCTCTCTGTTAATACTGTAAGAACACCATGGTAGTTATTCTGTATAGTTTTAAAAGAAGCATATTAAAGACCCTGTTAAAGACTTCACAGCAACCTTAACAATGCTACATATATTTTGGATCTGTAAGATTCAGGGCAACTTGTACTAGCTTTTATTAGAAGCAATTCTTTTTACAAAGTCATACAGAGAAACTTCACAAGAAGTAATTGAAATAGGCAACATTTTTCTTGCTAACATTTTACCTGGAATTTTTCTTACTCTGAGCATTTTCAGCCTGCTTTCTCTGTTTTCTCACTTCCATAGTTTTCCCACAGATACACCACCACCACCACCTTTTTTTTTTTTTTTTTTTTTAATTAATTTATTTTTCATTTTCACTTGTAGCACCTATCCAATCAGGCAAGGGATGCTCTGGAAGCCAGAGGAGGTAGCTTCTTAAACAGAGCTCCTGGTGTGAGTAGTGCCAGAGTAGTACAGCTGGACCTTCCTTTGGAGTTTAAAATTCTCCTCTCTCAGGCACTTCCTCTAGACTGGACTCCTCATACCTGCTACAGAAACTACACTTCTGCAAATCCTTGTATATTTTCTAAACTTGTGCATGAAGGTAAGACAGAAGTTCTCCCTGTAGACCTGCTATAATCTTTCCATGCAAGTCATTTATATTTTAAGCTATTTCAGCTGTAGTGGATCCTCTTTATGTCTGAATATGTTTAAGAGAAGCAAGTCTCAGATAAAATGGTTTGTCTTTGAAGATGGCCTGTTTTATAGGCCTCAGTAGAGCAATACATGTTTGTGCAAGTACAGTACAAAAAATTCTGAGTGAAACGCAAATATGAAGTATTTTTCCATGAATTATCACTCAGAAAACCCAGAGAATGTCAGCTAGCATTGTTTATACCTACAAAAATCTCTCTGGACACATTCTAATGAACAGAAGAAATGAAATGTCTTAAATCATTTGAGGTCAAGACATTAAATCCATAGGAATTTCACTGGGAATGAGTAATGAACCGTAAGAACGGAGAATGACACAGAATCTCCAACCCAAGCTGAACACTTGTGACATACAAAGAAGCCAACCAGCATCTTTTTATGTAGGATAGTAACATTGTATCAGATTTGTTTATAATGCAAGATTAAAAAAAAAAACACCAGATGGCTTGCATGATCAGTTGGGAACACAGCTGTAAAATATTCCCAAGGGTTAGAAAAGCTCATCAGCTGCTTATATGGCAAAAAAACCAAGTGAAAAATGAAAAATTCTAGCATGCAACAAAACCCACTGCAAATAAAGGTCAAATTAAAAAGAGTTAATAAGTAATCTCTAAATTTGAACTTTGAGCTTACGTGATCAGCCCATTAAATAAATCTTATTAAACGAATACGAAATGTCAAAGCATACCAAATCTCTTCTGCGAGCGCACTTTTTCAGAAAAGCAGCTGAATTTACTCCAGCTTCATTCATTTCAACGTGACTTTGGTTTCAGCTTAACTAGCACATCCCGAATTCAGACCTTGATGTGGTTTGGCCTGCCTCTATTAAATATGCCGCAGCCATGTGCCTGGAGAGCGAAGGAAAATTCACACCTCTGCAGAGGCGTACAAAACTTCTTCCCCTCTGCCTAAAACGCCTAATTTATGTTGTTCCTTCAAGTTGCACCTATAGAAAAGCAACGGGTACAGCCAGGAGCGAGAAGAGTGAGAAAAAGCTTAGCTCTTGACCGAGTTAATTTGCAGATAATGACTAATACACGTTACTGCTGTCACCTGCAGCAGAGGCAGTTGAAGAGATCGGTCAGGACGATCTGGAAGGAAATTTATGACCCGTTCTGGGCGGCGGTCATTACTTTTATAGCACGTTCTCCGCCTCTCCTGCCTTTTCGACGCTTCTGTTTGCTGCGGCGCCGCAGACTCGGCTCTGCCGACCCCCGCGGCTCCCCGCCGCAGACGGGGAGCCCCCCCGCAGCAGGCGCTTTCAGCACCAACGGCGTTCGCTGCAGAACCACGCCGAGCCCCCGGCGCCGGCCCAGCCCTC
>JAVJGI010000036.1:17722185-17743053 GCA_035590275.1 Ibycter americanus
GGCGAGAGGCGGCTGGTGTGAGGCGGAGGGTGCGAGGAACGCTCGGGGTTTATTAAATACGGATGCTACGCCTACAGGAATGGCACGTGGGGCGCTGTGTCTGAGGTTTAGCGTTATTTCTCAGCTAATACTCCCACACAACCCGTCAGCGATCGGGTTTTGGGGTGAACGCCAGCCGGGAGCGGCGGTGGCCTAAATGGCCGCGGGTGGTGCGGCCATGAACCCTTCACACGCGACGTGGCTTTTGGCTGTGGTTGTCATCTAAGCGTTGAGAGGTTGTTCCAGTTGGTCACTAGTGACCGGCTTCTCTTCCGTCTTGCATTTAATCCCGAAGAAACTGCAAATTTTCATTAGCATTAGGTCAACAATCTCCTCTTCTTCTGAGGCCTGGAATAACAGGAGAGGGAGGTTACTGGGGCACCCGGAGCAGGCGGTACGGGCTCTGCTGGAGCCGGAGAAAGTCACCAGAGAAAATCTCTGCTGGAGGTGAAATAAGCCAGCTTTCGCCCTAAGCACAGCACGAGTGACTGCCGAAGCAAACCACCGTGCCAGAGGTTTTAGCAAGACCAATGTCCCGGATGAACATGGGTGAGTGTGGGTGTTACAGGAGAAGTTTTGGCTCCATCAGTACCCATGGAATTCTTGCTACCGGAGCATGGAGTTCACTTGCCAGCTACCGTACAGCTAGTGATGTATACAGTGAGCCACCCACCATTTCTAGATGAAGTAAATGAGAAAAACTAAACATATCTTGTTTTCTTTTGGCCATATCCTTTGTTTTGATCTCCCTTGACTTTATTTGGAACATAGAGAAATTTTGGATGGTACCGGAGTACTAAGCTGGATTTCATATTGTGCTATCGATAGCTTGAATGGGTCAGGCACTCAAAGTGACATTTTTAAAAGGAGCCGTATAGTCCTCATGGACTGTAGTAGCAGTTTTGGTGCTGATTCCAATGGAGTCGGGCACAGGTCTAAGGCTTTTTTGCTGGATTTTGTATGTGAACAGAAGGCTACAGATCAGATCTTGTACTGAATCTGAACAGGGACTTGTCTGAGCAGGAATGGACAGTGCAAGTCTGGAAAATCTGAAGTATGCTTTATGAGTAAATGTTGACTTCTGAAGAGATGGACTGAGTTTACATGGGTTTCATCTGATGGTGGAATACGTAAATCATAAGTAAGCACTGCATAATGAATGTTAAAAACGGCAGGAAAACTTAGATGAACACACCTGGTAGTGCTTCTGCTCCTCACTAAAAGCAACCAGAATCACCGAAATGAACAGATTCAGTACCACAAATGTCATGAAAATTATGCAGGATCCAATTAAGAAGGAGCCTAAAATTGGATGGTAGTCCAAGACCTGTAGTATTCACAAGGTAAGACATCATATTTTGATTGTAAAAACAAACAAACAAAAAACCATACATACAAGCAGTTAAAACACAATAAGGAGTTTGTCTCTCTGAAAATCCTTGTGGCTAATAAATTATGCTAATTGTATTATACATACATATATATAAATTTTCTCTTTTACTCATTTTCCTATGTTGATATGATGTAGTACAAAGATGATAGAATATTTTTATATATGGTATATGAATATGGGCAATCTTTGGAGTTTTTTAAGCATTTGCATTTGATGGTAATGGTATGAAAGTTTCATGTGAAAAATGACAAGCCAGGGGATGTTTGTCCACAGAACAGCTGAAGCTCCATCATGCCTCAGCTTTCAAAGTATAGATGAAATCTCTGTATGCTTTTATTTTATTTTATTGTACGCTTTACAAAGAAGCCCAGTCAGACACTTCACGGACACATCCAAACTAAGGGTTGTGTAAGAATTCCAAAACCTAATTTTCACGTACAGTATCATGTAGGAATATATTTTCATGATTAACAACATGAGTGGGATGTAGAGGTGGAAAACTCTGTGCCCAGTTACTGATCTTCAAAGCTACCTATACCCTGTTGGATTCATGGTCTAAATACATTCACCAAGGAGGACTTCACAGTCAGAGACATCAGAGAACTAGCTCAATCCACAAAGAGCTGTTCAACAGATATTGTAACATCTGAAAGAACTTAATAAAAAAGTCAAGAATAATAAAACCAAATGTAACATAAAGTTCCCTTATGGAAGGCCTTGCCTTTCTTGGGAGGCTGATGGGTGTGTGTTCAGACAAGCGCAGGGCATCACACACATTTCTGTCTGTAGCTTTCTAAGGAAATTGCTCAAGACTTTCTGCAATAAGTAACATATCTAGTTAAAATGTGAGCACCTTTCTCAGTGAAAGGTTCACTATGGGTCTACTGATGGTCAAAATGGAACATGAGATACATTTCTTGATGAGAAAAAGTGTCTGCTTTAGGAACCTGTGGAGCTTGCAAAGTTAGATTGATGTCCAGCAGTAATTGAATGTCTTTCTATTTTCTGGGTCAAAGCATATTTGATAGCTGAGCTGCTAATTATACAGTGATAAACTTATAAAAATTAGAGGTGATACCTCCTCATAGTTGAAGATTCCCAGCTGAAGACTGACCATGGTCTCTGCTGAATCAAAGAGGGTTTTGTAAGAATAGAGCTTCCAGCCAAATATCAAGTTTGTCTGCAGAGGAAAGAAGGTATATCTTGTGTCGTGGTCAGAGTCCTTGCTGAAAAATCAGCTAATGACTGCTGTATTCAGAGAAAGCCCTCCTAGCTAGTCATCTAGAGCCATGAAGCTTTTTTTGTGGTTTGGCATTGTATTTGTTTACAAACAGGGGAAACACCAGACAAGGTCACAGAAGAAGACTAGCTTAGAGCTAAGAACTGGATTCACATGTTCTGAATGTATTTAGCTGTAAGACCTTTTGTAATAGATATGAGAATGTCTTATATCTGCTCAGCTTCCCATCCCACTACATATGTAAAAAATTTGCAAGTAGATGACAAAATCATGAAAGTAATTCAGCCCACCTCCAAGGAGCAGATTTATCCCTGCATGATTGACCAAATTAGTCATAGTCACAAACACTTGCTTTTCAGTGCACAGATCCTTCCAAACAGGCAACCGACTGAGGCAACTGCCCTTGGTAATCACGATGCCATTTTCTTCATTTGTATCATGTGGGCCTGTGTCTAATTTAAATGGGGGCTACTGCAGTCTCACATTTTTCTCTATCCCTCCGCCTTTTTCTTTCACAGCTCAGTTGCTTGCATGATGTGACAACAGGCTGGGTCATGGAACTGATTTGATCACTTATTTTACCTGTTAAGTTTGTGGCTACACTAGTGCCTAAAGCTACTCGGTTGCTAGAGTGTCATTGCTGGAGGGAGAGATAAGGAATGTGAAATCAGGCAGTGTGAGACTGCAGCAGGTCCCGTTTGTCACAGGACTGCCCTTTACAGGACAGTTTGGATTTGGCTCAGATGGTTTCTACTTTTCCAGTGATTTTGCAATTGAGATGTTCTGAATTTCTCACATCATTCTGCTGGAAGATTTACACAAAACATTTCAGCTAAAACACTAATTATACATAAATGGTTGCAGTCCAGTAATTCTTCAATCTCATTAGAATTAAAATGTAATTTTATTTGCATAATAAGTATTCCTATAATAGGCAGAAAAAAAATTATTTCCCAATAAAAAACTAGCCAAACAGAAAATGGCACTTGCTGCCCTCTCCCCAGTTTAAGCTTTATCCAGAAAGTGATTTTTCCTGTATTTTGTTCTTTGTCACACCTTTTACACACAAAGAATCCATTTTTTCATCCAGTGTTTGATTTTTGTACTGAATTTCCAATTGCAAAGAACAGACAAAGGCATATTTTAACTTTTCTTTCACTTATACGGCAGAATTGGGCTCCAAGCTGCTAACCCTAAGATTTAGACAGGCAGCTTTATTCAGTTTTACATTTCAAAGCTATGTTGCTTTCAGCATTCAGAAATAATTCCTTGAACCTGAGAGTACCTGGATGAAGACTGCAGACAACAGAAAGCACAGTGGTACTCACAGCAATGGAGTAGGCGAGGAACATGATTGCAATAACAGTGATGAATCCAGAGATATCACCCCATGCCCTCCTTAGAGTTGAAGTGATCATGTTTAGTTTAGGGTTGAGTCTCAGGAGGTGCCACAGTTTCACTGTGGAGAGAAGCACTAGGAACGCAATCAGGTAGCCAAGGACTGCATCTGCTCTTGCTGTTTCATTAAAGCTTACACAGCTGTTAGAAAAAAAGAAAAGAGGTAATAGACCGTGCACACAGAAGCCTTTGAAGTGGATAAATGAGTGTGCTGGGAAAGCCAGTCACTGTGTCCTTGTTTTCAGTGGAGAGCTAACTTGAGTTCCGGCTTGAATGTTCCCGCTTGTACTTCCCGCTGCATGCACACAGAAAGCTCAGTTGTACATGGCAGAGTTTTTATGTCAGCGGTAGCTAAGGCTGAGAGAAGGCCTAGGCTGTAGCCCGAACGCTGCTCATTTTTAGCAAGTCACAGTTTAAAGGCAGCTAATGCAGACTTACTATCAAATTCTGACTCCTAGAAAGGAAGACAGGTTCTTCTGTGCATGTGTAGTTGAGAGGGTGAAGTTGCTGGTGCTCTGCAGCTAGCAGGATGCACTAGCTGTGACAGGATTAGCTAATTTCCAACAAGTTGTGTAAAAAGGTACTGTAAGGAATGAAGCAAAAGGCTGGAGGTCAGGACTGTGATCTGTGACTGAGGCAGGTCAGTCTTAATGTTAACTGGAAAAAAGCTTGGTAATACCTATATTTACCCTTTATAAAGGCAGCACATTTTTTGTACTTAATATTTTGTTTACAACAGAGGTGACCACAAAAAGCTTTTATAAATAGTGGATGTTAATATAGCACATGACGTATACCTACCTGTATGATAATACACATGCTGCGTTAGCAAGCATGTAGCTGTTGGGTTAAAGGAAATGTTACTCTTCCCTCCCATTCAGCATTTGTGAGGCTGCATCTGGAATACTGAGTCCAGTTTTGGGCTCTCCACTGCAAGGAGGATGTTGAGTCCAGTGAAGGGCCACTGAGATGGTTGGGAGTCCCGGTACAGGACATATGAGAGAAGGATGTGGGAGCTCAGTTTGTCCAGCCTGGAGAAAAGAAAGCTAAAGAGGCCTCTAATTGCTGTCTCCAGCTGTCAGTGGTTATAGAGTGGATGTAGTAAGACACTTCCTGGAAGTGCACAATGAAGGGGCAAGAGACAACAGCCACAAGCTGCAGCAAAAGGAATGCCAGCTGGACAGGAAAAAAAAATTTTAATCCCCACAGTGGGAGTGGTGCAGCATTGGAACAGGGGTCCAGGGAGGCTGTGGAACCTCTGTCCTTGGAGATACTCAAAATTCAACTAAACAAGGCCCTGAGCAACCTGATCTAACACCAAAGGAGAGGTTCTTTCCTTCCTAAATCATCCAGTGATTCTATCACCTCTTTCCTGGGTGACTGTTTCTTAACAGATGTTATCATTTTCCATTCTGTATTAAATAAGCCATTATCGTCCCCTAACCAGTGGCTTTTTACAACATAGAATGAGGCAGAGTTTGTACTGCCTGGATGGATGTCCTGTAGCAGAAAGGCTTATTGGTTCAGAAGAAGGTGATGCAGATAGAGAACTAGCAGCGAGGCTGGGGAACTTGGTGCTCGAGTCTGCTGGATTTTATTAGAGCAGTATCAGAAGAAGATCCTATTGCTGACGCACACCTGAGCCCTGAAATACGTACATGCTTCATGAATATAGCCATGAAGGGTAGCACTATCTAGCGCAGACAAGCTGCTGTCTGGGAAGAGGAAAAATAGATTTGTTTCTGCATAAGCAGCACCAACAAACGATGCACTAGATATCATTAGTACTTACTCCTCTTTGTGTTCCTGGTAGTAGCTGATGTCTCTGGTCCCAAGGATCGTCCGCTTTACAAACACTGACAGAGCACTCCAGCTAATCATTATAATGGCCATCTCCAGGAGGTTCCACTTGCTGTGGAAGTATCTCCATCTCAGAGTCTTCATCAGTTTTCCCTGTGAAAAGAGGAGTTTTGCTGTTTCAGTTTCGTGACTTTATCATACAATACACCTCTAAAGATTAGAGCTATCCCTTCCACAGTAAAGCAGACTATTGCACGTTGATAAAACTAAATCTTGCACTAATTTCTCATTATCTTTCTCAAAAGAAGCATTCCAGCCAAATAAAATGTTGCCTTCCTATTATTTAATACAGTTCAGGTCTCTGTTTCAGTCTTCCATTAGTGCAAGTCAGCAGCAGCACTACTGAAATCAAGTACAGTCTTAAAGTTTTTGTAAGTGAAATCAAAACCAGACACAAGGTGATGCTGTCAGCAAGACTTTCCATTGGGCCTCACCTGTACTATCATGTAGTACACAATAAAGAGGAAATAAATTACTTCTGCTGCAACCACAAAGATGTGGAGACTGTTGGTGTATGGGTAAAGCCGGACACTTTGCAGCTCTGCGCTTGTGAAGAAGGCCCCTAAAAAAACAAACAATGTTCATCCTCCGTGCTGTATTAATTACACCATTCTGTTCTCATTCAAATAACTTTGTTCACCGGTAAGACATGTACTCACATTCACATCAATGCGAGACTGAATCCAACTATCAAACTAAGATTTAGACTTGATTATGTGACTAGCCTTGTAAGTGTTCTTTGACATTTTCCTCAAATAGGAATTTCAGGCAGTCAATGGCTTTCAGAGTGCTAGTGCTGTCTTGTATGATAGTGTGACAGTAGTTGCAGGAGGGCTGAGTTTGGATTGGGCTACAAATGCAGAAATGAAGCAGGGTGACCTGGAGATGTAAATCTGAATTTCATTCTAAACAGAAAATGAGCTGTCTTGTGGTCTGGTTTGGGCATTTTCCAGTACTGGGGCAGACCTGAGGGAGGCTGCTGCTCAGATTAAATGTTTTTCTGTGGCCTTCAGACCAAAGTCTAGTTTCACTATTTTCTTTGTTGTATCCAGATTATGTATTATGTGATTACACAGCTATATATTAGAAGTCTTCTGGAACAAAAAAGACAGACTATTATTTGTACATTTTGTCTTAATATTGTATGGATTAACTGAAATGATGAGGAAACATAATTTTTCTTGTTCCTGTAGTGTCAATTCTGGAGATGAAGTTTCAGTACCCTGTTTTCTTCATCAGCAGATGACCACAGCATCAGCAAACATAAGATATTCCATTATGGTCTTTATTACTGTGATGCTACATTTTATACATTTTACATTGATTCTCTCATGATTTTATTTAATAAAACACTTCTGTTTACTGAATGAAGACCTAGGTAAACATTGGCAGCATGTAAATCTACCCTCTGTAGGTGCATTGCTTGCTCTCTTCAGAAACGTGTAACTTAGAGAAGGTTCTCACCTAAAGCATTGGTTTCAAACATCAGGCTTATAATGCAGAACAGGTTCACATTGGCATTGTAGACTGTAAACTCAACAAACACTGCTCTTGTGAAGGTGTCTAGCCAGATGTTGTCGAAAAGGTACTGGAGAATTCTGCCAAAAAATGTATAGCCAGTTATCTAACTCATACTGGAAAGAGACAGTATCACATGGAGGATAGGAGTGTTTGGATATTATCATAGAGAAAGAGTAAATCGGAGGTAAGATGTTCAAGAGGACATCTGGTCTGTCAAGTTTGGGTACAGGGGATATCTGTACTATTAGTCGAGGTGGTAGTTTTCTTTTTTGCTCCTCTGGAGAAGCAGGTGCCAGATATTGGGCAGATGCCTCAGGTATCTGATCTTTAACCTCATATAGGTTAGGAGAAAAAGGTTCTAATTTTGGATCCTGGTTGTTACCTGGCATGGAGCAAGATGATAGGAACATAAACTACAATGATGGCACCACAGTAATATTTACAATATTCGGCACAACGCACAGCAGGAAAACTCGGGATGCAATCTGAAATGAATTTTAAATGGAGTAGAGGCAAGAGCATCACTGACACCACAGCAAATACACTGATAATTCACAAGAGACAAGTGGTACCTGGAGGCATTCTTAGCATCAGTTCCCAGGTGAATCACATATCCCCCTCCCCTGTAGATGGCAAGTTTGCCCCAGCTGGGCTGCCCTCTCAGTTTGGACTGACTCTGATACTGCCATGCTGAGCTCAAGTCAGAGGAGTTGTCAAAGACTGAAGTATTCCAGTGTTCCCCATAAACTGATGTATCTTCTGTTTGTAGGGAATATGGAGCACGGCATTCCTGAATTACATGCTGGAGTTTGGGAGAAATAGGGCAGGTTTCTCCTTTCACTCTTACTTGGCGAATTCGAGGACTACCCACCAGCTTGGAATTGCCGTCTGTAATGAATCCTAAACAGGAGATGGAAAAAAGCAGCACTGGCAATACGACAGTACTACTAATAGTATTTCTTAATTTAATTAATGATTCACTGATGCATAAATATTTTGCTATAGATTCTTTTATCAAAAACACCATAACAAAAGTCATGAAAATTAAGCCCTCGTGTTGATTTGAGCTGAGTTCTTAGATAACATCTATAGATAACAAAGTTCAGTATCACTACCTATCTGTATTTTATACAGAAGGAAACTGAGGCCTGGAGGAGAAAAGTGACTTGCTTCAAGTCACACAGCAGTATAGCTGTATGCATTATTCATTTGGCCACAGTTGGTCAGTGCCTGTCATGTCCAATGAACAACTCTGCTAATGTATTTCAGTATTTACTCTTAAATGTTAGTTGGAAAATATTTATTAGTGGATATGGCTAGATAGAAACATGGTGATATTGCATAATTAGCCTTCATATTGATCTAAGTCATGATGCAAACAGAGCAGTCCCGAGGAAAAGCTTTATAGTGCCACCTATCTGCCGTTCTTCTTTTGAATTATGGAAAGAAACGCATGTAAAATTGAGGTATATGTCTGAATATCTGGAATAAGTAATGTAAAATGTGAAAAATGTAACATTATAGTGCAGAACTTTTGATTGTATTAAATATCAGAGCACATTAAACTTGAGGTCAGGCTGTGGGGTTTTTGTTATCCACTAGCATTCATATTATAAGAATCCATACTAGCCTTATACACTCACAGTCACTTTTTCCACTCAAATATGCATGTGCAAATTAGAGATACATATACAAGATAATGTTTCAGAATCTGACAAGCTGAAGTGAAACAGTGTGACTCTGTACCTTTATATGATCCATAAAGATTTTTGACTAAGGTAGTGTTTGCCCACGTGAAGAAATCCCGATAACTGTAGACATCGTGGAATCCATCTGTAAAGCTGTTCTCAATGTGTTTGTTTAAGTAGTAGGAATTGGGATCTCTCTGCCCATAGGCAACTAGTAACAGCATCCATAAAAACCCCAGATAGGCTGGAAAAAACCAAGAAGAAACAGCACATGTGAGCTCAGAATTAACACTGTGGTTCAGAATAGATTGCATGAATGATTACTGCTGTCACCACTTACAGGTTAAGGAGATGTTTTGCTAGGCTCCAACTGACCACTGCTAATGAATTTACACAGGCTACTTCAATGTGCTGCAGTTTAAGCATATCACATTTGGAATAAGTGGTTGAGAAAGTAAGTGGGAAAGCTGGCTGAACACCAATAGTAATGACAGCTCTAAATAAAATGAGTAGTCTAACTTTGTTCCAAGTGGAGCTGAGATAATTTTTTCCATTGTTTTTAGAGGAAATAAAACTGGGGTATAAAGCATCATCCATCTGCTCTTTTGATTTCAATTTATTTAACTGTTGACCTCCTTCTTGTACCCTTTCTAACTTTTCTTTAACTTCTCATGCATCTGTTATGTGTTTCTTTACCATAAAATCAAGCCTCAGCCACACGTTTATCTCCAGCTAACATGGCCACCTCCTTTTGGCTCCAACTGCCACTGAACAGCCTGTCTCTACACTCACGTGGCTGGCAGAAAGCTAAAGATATGCCAAAACTTTTTCACCCAAGAGAACAATATTTGCACTGATATAAAAATACTTATGAATACTACTGAATAAAATGAGATAATCTACATATGGATAATACCTAGGATTTCTCTGATGAGGGCAAATGCTTTCTGCTCCTTGATGCAGCTGACTTTCATTTTCTCCACATCGGCTGCAGGAGGTGGCCGGTAAATATTGCTTCTACTGTCCCGTCGGGCTCCAAAGAGAGGATTTGGATCACCTGTGAGTGAGAGCAGTGAGCCCTGGAATTAGTCAACAGGTCGTCTATGACCTGGTTTTTGTTTCTTTGGACATTATAAGGAAACATTTCTATTTAATGGTTTCCCTTAGAAAGACAGGGGATGTGATCTAAACAATATAGTAAAGCAAACAGTGGGGAGGAAAGAAATTCACAAACACAGTGTATTAGGTTTAGGACCAGGTGTAATCCAGGTGTCTGTCTTTAGGCTGAGCATCTCAGGGCTAGATCAGGATTCTTTGCTGTGCCCTAGGATTCCTGTCTGCTAGTGTCAGCTTTTTTTAGGCATAATTGTGATTGCAGAAGCCACTGTTTGATTTATGGGAGTAATGCAGATAATTGTGGTTGTGGAAAAGTATGTACACTGAGAACTTTCGTATAAGGTTTTAAAGGAGGTGGGAAATTTCCTTGAGAGTATTAGGTATGTTTGTCAGATAAAGATCTACCAATCTAGATCAGGAGTGCATTTTGTATTGGGTCATGTGTTTGCTTTCACTAGGTTGTGGAATAGTTACAGGTTTTGTTGCAAGCCGTGCCATGAATACTGAGATGGCTGCACAGAGCTAAAACAAGCCTCCTTTTCTATCTGATTTTTCTTATGTCTGACGTGAGAGATAAAATATTTAAGCATGGTTACTGCATACTAATAGCACTGATTCATTAATTTTTATTGTAATGGCTTCAGTCAGTTTGCCACATTTTATTATATTCTTTACCAGATGTTCCTTGAATGTTGATGGACTGAGAAGTTAATTGACTATCCACTTGTACAATTCTTGATCTAGCATGAATCAGTATAGGAGAATACATCTTTTTTCCTGACGTAGGCAAGCCAGGGATGGCGAGAAGGAAGAAGTCAAATATCAGTATCCTGGCAGCAAGTAGGTCCTCCAGTAACAGGGGCAATCTTGCAACAGGGCTGGGGGAGATTGTGCAGGTATACATATTTGCAGCAGTAAAAAGATAAACAAGGAAGTATTACTGTTTGGATCCAGAACTACTTCTACATCTTTTTGACCTTGTGGTCTCTTCCATTAAGTGTTCTGCAAGATGTATCCAACCTAAACATACAGTGGTCTTTATATGCTCTCTAACTGGCACAAAATCAGTTATTTAGGTTTGTTTCCACTTCCACCTTGATCATGGGAATGCACATAGTCACAACACCTGTGGATTTAGTGGTTTCTGCTAATCTTGTCAGCTAAGATTCAGGTATATAAAGATAACCAGTGAAGTTCTCTGTTGAGCTGAGTCACACATTTGTGCATAAAGCACTCCAAAAGCTTGGAGAACACTTCACTTTCTTTAATAATCTCTCACATTACAGGTAGTTACCTGGTGCAGATAAAGGGCCATCAATAGCTGTGTCTTCTTCATCCTCATGTTCCACCTTCTTCAGAACCAGGGCAAAAAAAGCAGCAAATCCCAGCACCTGGAAAGAATTAGCTATAGACTCACCATATGCCCATTTCATATAAAGAAGCTCCAGTTTTGACCTGGATCCCTTTGGATCTAGGCACTGCAGGAGAACAGCTGTGCTTTGGCTTTGTTGAACTCATGCAGCTGAAGCTCATAAACAAGAGAACAGTGCACAGTCCATCCAACTAAACTGATTTTGCCATGTGACACATCTTCCCTGGTCAAAAACCTCATCACCTGTTAAACTCTGACAAAACAGGGGACATGAAACTAATGAAGTTAAGATCAGCAAAAGACAACAGAACTCTGTAAACCACCTGCTAGCTCTTGTTTTTAGGGCATAGACTTCTCATTTTACATGTTAAATCCTGTGGTTCATTAGAACCATTACATTGTCTTCCTGAAATGATAGTAAAATGAGTTCATATTGGCTGAGGACCTCACCTTTAAGGGCTGTGTGATGAAAAGACTTTCCAAGAAGGAGATGGCCATGGAGATCAGCCACTTGATGGAGTTATCCTTGCCATAATGCAGCCCATAGAGCATGGTAAAGAACCCAGATACACTGCTGGTGGCTGCAACAAGGAACCAGGCAATGAACACAAACCACCAGGGCAGCCCTTTGGAAGAAGAACTTTTCTTGCCATCACCGGAGAAGCTTGGAGTAAGGGACCACCTTGGGAGTCAATCAGAAGAGAAAAAAATCACTCTGCAGTGTAACAGAAAAGTCAAAATCACAGTCTTCAGGTTCAGCAGGGACAGGCAACATCTTAAGATTTAAAATCTCAATCAAAATATTCTAAGTTCTTTGAACTAATGCAGTTATAGAGGATATATGGATAGCAAAAAGTATAGTGAGCAAAAATATGAGGAAGAGTGCAGAGATCAGCTGAACTCAAAACAAACATGATGGGCTTATTTACTCCTTGGTTCATGCATAAATGAACCTCTGGTAGAAATATTGACAAATAAAACCGTGAGTGCATTTTAGTTGCTGGATACATCTCCTGTGATCACCGTAAAGGCCAGAGATATAATTAGTGCTATTGTTTTCAATACTTCCAACTTAATTATCATATTTCACTGAAATATTTTTGTCTGCTTATTAATTTTTCTTTATCCATACATTTTAAGAGACTTCTGAGACTTTGGAGCTCAGTGATTATCTCAGCCCTTTACTATGGTGTGGCATTGTATTGTAACATTCAATTTTGGAGGCAAAAATGACAAAGAGCGATGATCAGTCATAATTGCTTTTGTGTGCGGTTCACAGTGCATTGAAATTTCTTTGTTGCTCCTACAATAGTATAATAGTAAAACATGTTTCTACAGCTATAATAATGGTTATCTAGCCCATATTAAACAGTAATTGGGCTTCATCATCCTGACCAGTTTTGAATTCACAACCTGAATTTACTTAGAATGAGATGAGAACCAGGTTACCTCTCACTGATGGACGCTGATGAGCAGATCTGGTTCTCCAGGAGGTTCTTCATGTGCTGAACCTGATGAATAGCTTGTGTGTAACTCTGAGGCATCTGAAATTTATGGGGCCCCAGTAATTCCAGCTCTTTCTCTACATGCTGGAGTTGCATGTACAAGCAGCGATTGTAATCACTGTATTTCAGTCGCTCACACATTCCCTTCTCTGGAGTTGGGCTCCTTGTTTTTTCTGCAGGCAAAGAATTATTAATTTTTAAAGAAAATCAGCATAGCTATTCCTAGATTAAAATATTGTTCAGTACAAAGGGTAGCAGAACTGGAGCTCAAGATCATGTAAGTGTAGAGTAACATTTGAAGGGAACATGTAAAAGCAGCTTTAGTACTAGAGCTTAATGCTCTTCTGCTGGAATGGGCTGGAATTGTTGCCAGAAGGCAACTTACTTAGAGGTCCTAAAACCTTAAAAGAGAAGTCAGATAAGATCAAGTGTTAATTTGTTCATAGTTTACCTATGCAATTAGTGGCTTGGTACACTTATTGGAAAAGCCAAATGTGAATCTTAATGAAATCAGTGGGATTGTTTACTCAAATATTCTTGTTTAATTGAAAATAAATGATTGCCTAAGTTAAGAGTCAGACTGAAAGGAACAAGGCACAAGGCCAAGAAGAAAAAAAGGACAGGACAAAAGGACTGTGAAACAACTGATATTTATGGGTCTTTATGCTACTAGATACTGATCCTGCTCCCAAGCCAGGCTGGTAGCTAACATTTCATTCTACAGCGTAAGAAGTAGAGACTTCACAGTGTCTTTGTTCAGTTGGGTGCACAGCGGTGCACAGTGAAAGGACAAGAGACAAGGGGCACAAATTAAAACATGGGAAATACTGTCTAAACATAAGGAAAAACTTCTGTATTGTGAGGGCTGTTGGACACTGGAATGGGTTGCTCAGAGAATTTGTGGAGACTCCGTCATCTCTATTGAATATTGGAGATATTCAATATCTCCAGCTGACCCTGCTCTAAGCAGGGTGGTGGACTAGACAATCTCCAGAGATCCCTTCCAACCTCAACTATTCTGTGATTCTGTAATTGCCTTTGAGTCAGAATGGAAGAAGACCTTGTGTTATCACACCCAGCATTACCATCATTTTCACTACAAAGGTTTCAGTAGGAATGTCACATTGTGCTGTTTACCTTGTATATGCATAGCACCTAATGTGACAATTATAGGGTCATCCTTCTTGCTGTCATCATAAAACTCTTGCCCAGCTGCGTTCTGCTGGCAGATGATGTCCTCAATCAATGCCAAAAGTGTGTTGATGTTAGCTGATTTTCCAAGATCTGATACTGAACTGAGAGATGGAGTCTTCAGGGCTTTAAAGAGTGAGTTGGCAATTCTTCTTATGTCCTAGAAAAGACAGCAGCAATACAGCAGTGACTCTGGCTGCAGTGACTTAAGCTGATGTGATCTGAAGGCACCACTGGCTGGGAGCTGCACCAACTGTTAAAATCTCCAGAATGAATAAGGATAGCACATCCTACAGTGCTGGATGTGACAGGCAGATTTCAATGAGTTCAATGAGACAGGATTCAAAAATACAGCTTACATGCCTGAGGACCTAAGCTGAGAAAGACAGGTCTGTGAGACCTTTTATCTTCACTGTCTTGCTTAATGTTTGCTTTAACCCCTGAACACAGTGATTTTGGTCGCACATAATTGTGCAAAGATTGGGACGTACATAGGCAGATCTTAATGAAGTCGAGGATTCCATGTGGATGGGTGAGTGAGTGCTTACCACCAGTGCAAATTAGCTTTTGGCTTCAGACAAGCTGAAGGGCATCTGACAGGGAAGATTTCTGCTGTTAAACCGGGGGTGCCGGGCAGTGCATGGCAGCAGAGGGCAGTGCAGGACCCACTGGGACTTGCCTTAATCACAGCCTCTGGAGTGAGTGAGACAGCCTGGGTGACCAGTGGGGTGGGAGGTAGGCCAGGGGACACTCGACCATTCTTTCCCGGTTTCTTCTCTCTCCCCGGCGTGGCTGGCCGGGATCGTATGTTCCTGAAGATCTGCACAATGAGCAGGTTGATGGGAAACATGAGGAGTGAGCTCTCGAAGCCAATCATCACTTCCTGCCACGTGAACTCGATCTTACCTGTCAAGATCAAACAGAGGGGAAGAGTAAAAATAACCCCAGGAATCATCAGATCTCTCTCTTGTGTAAAAGCCCATTTATTCAACTGTCCTGCCTCTAGATTCTGCTGTCTCTCTATTTCCCTGCCCAAGCAATGGTGAGGATGGTTACCCAAATCCATTTTCTGCTCGGCTGGATCCTTTGGCACTCCCCAGAACATGATGCTGGTCAGCATGGTGCAGAGAAGCAGTGAGAAGCAACATGACACACGCTGGGCACGTGTGAAGGAGCTTCGTGGGGAGCGGCTGAAAACTGAGTACCAGATGTGCCCATCCTGGAAACCTTTGGAGGTCTTCATGAAAAATAGATTGCTGGGAAGGAGGAGAAGGAGATCAAATGGATACTTAAAAAGGAGAGGGAAGAATAAAACTGTAGTTCAAGGTCCTGGCCTGTTCACACTTCTAGGCCCTATCAGAAGTAGTAGTAACTATGAGAAATTACCAAGTATCATGGCTTGATTTGCATGGAATAGTCATAGTTACTTATGTCCTTTCCTTCTGGCCACACCATGGAAGGAAAGCTAACCATGAGCAGTGTCTATATAAATTGTCAGGGGAGTTACACATAAGAGAAAATGCTTGGGTTTCTGTAGGTCTTGTCAGGCTATTCTTCTTTAACACCAATATTTCCAGTGTGGCATTACTGTTACGGTAATGATTAGACTTCTTAACCATCCTTTCGCTTTTCCTTATTCAGAGCCCTTTGAGGGCAATGGAAAGACCTCCCTTGTTTTCATTTTTGTTTAAGGATCTGATCTTTTTTGCATACTTGCTTTTCTAGACTGATTGCTATCAAGAGTAAAAAATTCCATAAAATAGAAGGTACCTGAACTGCTTCATGTCCTGTTCTGTAGCTACTGGGAACACTTTATCTAGGACACATTCTCCAATATCAATGGCTAGCCAAGAGTTACAGAGGAAGTACCATTTCTGATCCCATGCCAGATCATGGACCAGGACTCGATTCACATACCTGTTGGAAAAACATACAGGGCACAATAACATGTGAGTGAGTGGTGTGAAGTTCAGAACCTGATTGGACTATGGAGGCCAAACTCAGGCCTTTGTCTTCTTAGGTTATATCTAAATTGTAAGGCACAGAGCACCTCCCATCCTGCACTGGACACAGGATATGGGAAGCACTCCTGGTCCTGCAGTTTAGATTATGATTTGATCTATTCATCTGCAAAAATAAGGGACTAACACTCCTTTCCTTTCTAGAACTGTAGAAAGGATAATTTTCAAGTGCTAGAAAAGCTGTTATAATTATAAAATAGTATGTGTGGTTCTTTACTTCCCATGATCTCCAGATCTCCACTTACCAGGATGGACTGTCCCCTGAATTATCATGCCACAATCTAATACTCTGCAGTTCCCCAAGAGGGAAGAAGGTGCAGAGCAGGAAAACATCCACTCCTCCACGTTCGAAGATGGGTGTATCAGGATCAGTTAGATGGTGTGGCTCACTCTCTCCTTCTAGTCCATAGATGGTGAGAGTCACCTGGAGAATAAGATGGCAAAATGAAGATTTGTACATCTTGATCCTATGTATGATTGTTCCCCTGGCATACTTTTCCTGCTTTCATCAAATCTAAGGACTTTCCGGCTTAAACGTTGCATTTGAGCTGTCCTGTTTAATAGCCTCAAGTGCTCCATTATTCATCCAGTTCCCTAAATGAGTGCATAAACTGTCTTACCACACAGTGCCATCGATACCTTGGAGGTTGTGCCTGCCCCACGGCGGTGTCCTGTAAAAACTGTCACAAGGTAACGATACTGAGCAAAGGGGTCATTGTCATCTAGTACTGTGATTTTCACCTGCAAAGTGACACAACACAAGCAATGCGTGAGCTGTTCTGTAAGTATGGATTCCTTAAAGCTGTGGATAGGAGTTTGTCATCTTGTGAACAGTGCATATACTTACCAGTAAACAGAGAGTTAGCTACAGGGAAAGGAGTGTAGGATTGGTTGAAGACTTCCTGTTAAATCAGGCTAGGCAAAGTGGGAATTAGCCTAAAATACATTCAGTCTTTATTAGCTGAAGACTTACTTTGGCATCATCCTGGATGTCTTTCCTTCGAGCCCAAATAACTACAAGCACGTATATCAGAAAGATGCATCCTACAGTTGTCACCACCACAGGGTTGTCCACAAATGTAAGAAATAGCTGTGTAGTTTTGCTAACATCTATGGCATTGGGTATGACGAAGAAGGAGCTCCCAAAGAAGGTCAGATGGTTACAGAGGCACTGTGTGCTTCTAGGATTCGTTTTTGGTCCTACCTGAAAACCAGAAAAATTTCCTGATAAAACATTTGGTTTCAAAGTATTAGATAACTTACCAAGCAAATGAAAAGACAGTGCTGAGACTGCTAAGTTAGTGTGGAGAACTGCTATGCAGAAAAGAACTGTTCAAGTTCCAATAAGGAATATTAATTCTAATGTGTAGCCAGAAACAGGCATTATTATATAATACAGCCTTGTCAGAATGTTTCCATTTCTTCTTATATAGAAGCCCATCCCGAGAAATTGAAATGGAAATGTCATTTGAAGCTTAGTCTGGTATGACTAATCTTCCATTTATTAAAACGTCTCAGAATGATCTTGTTTTATGGTATGAGTTCAGTGCTATCATTTTACTACAAGATGGCAGTTATAAGGGCTGGCTTTGAAGTATATAATACAAAGTTTTGTTTCACTCTACTTACATGACATCCATAGCTGTTCCAGTTCCCCTGGTGCTCATCCCAAAATACACAGCGGGATGCAAAGCAAGTGACAGCTATAGTTAGCCCATCATAGACTGTGGAATCCATTCCCATGTCTTGTAAAACCATGAAATAGTAGCTTCCCTCTCCAAAAGTGAGTTCTTCTGGGCTAAGAACCCAGGTGTTTGTCTCACCTTGAACATAAATATTTTAGTTTCAGTGTATATATATATAGAAATGCTAATTCAGAAGTATGCAGCTGTATTGCATATCATCAAATAAACTGAAGGAACAGGTATGAAATAATTCTTGGCAACCCGTTGCTCAAAGCATCCCGCTCCTTGCTCCTGTTAGTGAACACTGTATACTAGAGTTTGGAACCTTGAAGCATGACAGATTGAAACTCGTTTGAGAGGTTTCTTTCCAGTTAGACTTCTGAACTCATGGTCAAGGCTCATTCTACAAATATATGCGTGTGCTGCTAAGTTGTGGGTGAGCACTCCCCATACTGAGTGCACTTCACTTGCTATGGGGGGTGAAAGTCTTTTGGTAGCATGAGCCTAGAATGCACAAGTTTGTGAGTCACTAACAAGTTGTCTTACCTCCAGTAGTTTTCTTATAGAACAGATGAGTTTTCATATCATAGTTAGTTTCATTTGGGCGATAACCGTACCCTAAGTAGAGTATTAGTGGAATGTCATGTTTGGATTCCAGGTGGATCACTATAGATGTGTTTTCTGAGGTAACATTAACTTGGAAAGTACTAAAATTTCCCAGATTCAACAGAATCTTATCTTCCTGAGTTGCTGAAAGCTGTGGTAACATTATCTGTTTTTAAACAGAAAGACGTAGTTTTAAATACAGCAAAACATCTTGCTTCTATTATCTATCAGCACAATATAGCCACATGCTAGATAATCTTTTTTCATAACATAGGGAAAACATGTCCTGCAAAAATATTGGCTTCAAAGTATTTTGCTTGATACTGTCACCTAACCTCTGAAAAGAAAAGACAGAAAAATTTATTTCATTCATCACATCACACAAATCCCTCCACCACAAATGCAGGCACCATGATCCGATTATATAATGTAATGAACACTACCACCATTTGCAGTCACCTCACAGAACATGATAACACAAATGACAGTTCATTAACAGAAAAAGGAAAAAATGGGAAAAGAGGGAGAGGGATAGAAAATAGTGGGTTTACCTCAATGTTCTCTTTGAGATTGCTAACTGGTATGATCAAGCCATCCAGACCAGTAAGACTTAGACCTCCCACTGTTCCACTGATGTTGAAACTGGTGTCACTGGAGGAAAAGGGATTCACGGCAAAGCTCACCATCTATTAGCAAGACGTTAACAATCAGACAATCGAGCTATTGGCAATATTTCATTATATTCACACTCTAAATTGCTGAATAGTGAAAGTCTGAACTCAGACCCAAACAATACTCGACTTAAAAGAAGCCTCCATGCAGATTTAAATAATCTGCTTTATCTCTAAGGGAGGTTAAACGCAGACCTTGAAAGTGATTTTGATTCTGAAATATGGTATGTGTAAAAAAATATTTATTGTTTCCATTCAGTGTAGCCCTTTTGCCTTTTAGACACCAGATACCAAAATGTAATTGAGTAAGCCTCTTTCAAAGTAACTCCACCAAAGTTAGGCTGTGGCACCCCTCTTTGAATTAGGAAAAGAAGTCTGTCTCTATTATGATAGCAATGAACAGAAGACTATGTTAGAGCCGTCAGTCCAAGAAGAGGATTCAGGAGCCTCTCATAATGCTCAGGTAAGACAATGGATGTGTTTCCACTGGTTTCAGTGGGCTCTGGACATTTTTTAGGAGAGCTGGAAAAGACACATTGAAAAAAAAATATATTTTTTGCAGGTAATGTAGGGGTTTCCCGAGGGTGTCAAATCAACCAGAGAGGCCTTTAGAAATTTTATTATAAAAAATACAACAGTAATATGCAATCTAGTGTTCTGAGGAAAGAAACACCATATGCTAATTCAGATGAGGGATGTGTTATCATCAGGACATTCGCAAGCCTTTTGTCTCCTGCAGCATCTCAGTGCCTCAAACTCATGTATTTCTAGCTGGGATGAGGTTTTAATAGTGATATGGACTCTAAGCTGTTGCATCCTCCTCAGAGCATGTAAACAAACAGCAAATAGATTTATAGGTATTGATTCATTCCATTGCCTTCTCTAGCCATGGAAGTATGAATCAAGAGTGTATGTGAGGGACTGATGGGATGGGGAATTCAAGATTTCAGTCCTCTTTAGCTGGCTGAACCAACCTCATGCAATTGAAATAAATGAAGGCTTCTTTGACCAAAAATATTTCAAATTATTTTCTTGGCATGATCTTGGCATACACATTTTCTTGTGCATTCATTGTAAAAGGAGAAAAGATTCTAAACCCACTAGATCAATAATGTAAGTTATATATCAGATTGATTCAGATAAAATCTGTTTACTTGCCCTTATATCCACTGTTTCATCATCAACTCCTGAAACACTGAGAGAGGAAGCAGGTGGCAGAGTAAAGCTGGCAGAACTGGAATTGGAGATGTTAATGGATGTGCCATCCATGTTTTCTGTTTGTAATCTGTCCGGTTAGGATTGAACACAAGCAAAGCAGAATAAAAGGAAGTAGGCAGGGAAAAAATCAAACCAGAAAAAAACCCCATCAATAGCATGGACTTCTTATCTAGAGAAAAATCTTTCTCACTTCACGAGTATAACTTTGTTGCAAACTATTTCTAACTCTTGTCAGTAAATACTTAGTACATTGATCTGTCCCTGATGTAGTTCTCCACATGGCTACCAGGGCAAAGTCAGAACCAGCAAGAGAACTCCTTCCTGGCACCTGCTCTGCTGGAGAC
>JAVJGI010000036.1:17752452-17793861 GCA_035590275.1 Ibycter americanus
TGGAGGACTGTCTCCCGTGGGAGGGACCCCACGCTGGAGCAGGGCAGAGTGTGAGGAGCCCTCCCCATGAGGAGGAAGGAGCGGCAGAGACAGCGTGTGATGAACTGACCATAATCACCATTCCACCTTCACCTGCGCCACTTGGGGGGAGGAGGTAGAGGAATCGGGAATTAAGTTAAGCCCAGGAGGAAGGGAGGAGTGGGAGGCAGGTGTTCTTCAGATTTGAATGGAAATAAAGTAATTTTCTCCAAGTCAAGTCTGTTTTGCCCGTGACATTAATTGGTGAGTGATCTCCCTGTCCTTATCTCAACCCATGAGCCTTTTGTTATGTTTTCTTTCCCTTGTCTGATTGAGGAGGGGAGTGATAGAGCGGCTTTGGTGGGCACCTGGCATCCAGCCAGGGTCAAACCACCACACTGAATTTGTCTTTCTGTGCAACAAACTGTGAGAAACTTAGTTTTGAATTAGGTTTCTATTCCTTTGATGCAGTATATTCTCACAGCAATCTGTAAAGCATGATGCCTTCTTGTGAAACAGCACATCTCCTATAGCAGACATCTATCTGCTAGTGTTACAGTTAAAAACTAGACCTCTAAATTGATAATAAAATATTCTACATGGCAATTTTATTATTTAAATTTGTGCAGCTGCTAGCAATTGGTGTATCATTAGTTTTTCAGTTTCTGGCAAACTGGAAATGTCTTCTTTGCAAAGTAACTTAAATATTCCCATACAGAAGCAGAAAACATGTAGAAACTATATAAAAATATAATAAACTCTGCTTGAAAGATAGCGCCTCAGAGAGATTTGCATTAGTCAAGCAGATAAATTAAAAATTCACCTAAGCACATTTCAACTTCCAAAACTGAATCATTGTGAAAAGTTCATTTTCTCTAATCTTGAAATTGTTACTTGCAGGCCTTTTATGAATTGTAGATTGAATGCTTGTAAACACATTTGTCTCACAGACTTTTGGTGTATGTTTTATGTTAAACCATATGGGTCACAGAAAATCTAGTCCATAATCTAGTATGCTACAAATACTTCTTTTCAATATCTTATGCAGCACTTTTACTGGTAAGAAACATTTCTAAGCATTTAAATTTTATAGAAAGTTCCTTAAATAATACTTACATTTGTCTTTTGGGTATTTGTTTTGGAGCTGCCTTCTTCCCTAGCAGAATCTGTTTAATACAAACAAGCGCAGAATATTTTAGCGCTACCTGTAAAGCTTTCAGACATCCTCAGTGAATATGACTCAAATACACAGGGTTTGGCTACCAACAGTCTGAAAGATAGGGCTATAACAGACTTATATTGTAACAACAAGCTAGTCACATGCTACAAAGAAGGTGATCCTGATTCTTCAAATGTAATGAAGACGGGCTGAGAGAGCTGGGGTTGCTCAGCCTGGAGAAGGCTCCGAGGAGACCTTATAGCAGCCTGCCAGTATATAAAGGTGGCCTGCAGGAAACCTGGAGAGGAACTTTTTACAAGGGCATGTAGCGATAGGGTGAGGGGTAATGGCTTGAAGCTGAAAGAGGATAGATTTAGATTACACATTAGGAAGAAATTCTTTACTGTGAAGGTGCCAAAACAGTGGAACAAGTTGCCCAGAGAAGCTGTGGATGCCCCGTCCCTGGAAGTGCTCAAGGCCAGGTTGATGGGGCTTGGAGCAACCTGGGCTAGTGGAAGGTATCGCTGCCCATGGCAGTGGGGTGGGACTAGATGGGCTTTAACATCCCTTCCAACCCAAACCATTCTATGATTCCATGAAATCAAAATGAATTCATGGAAGGTGATGGAGTTTCATTGACATCCAAAGAAAAATTAAGGGAAAGCACTGGAAAAGGCTTAATAGGATTAGTACTAAAGTCACTTTATTCCTGGTATAATCTGCATTTGTAAATGTAAGGATGAGCCATCTAGAAGCATTTACTGACAACAATTTATGATACTGCTGTGATGCAAATATGTCCTGCTTTCAGAGCTGTGTCCTGAGCCATAAACTTCAGTAATTATTTCTAGGACAAATAGCAAATGTGCAATGTGTAACATATACAGAGTGATGCTAATTTATGACTACTTCAAAGCCAGGGACTCTGCCTTCATCAGGAATAAGCCTCCACAAAAGTTTACAGCACAGTGGCTGGAACGAAAACAATCACTAGATGCAAATCATAAACACTCCGTGAAATGCTCTGATTGCAAAGACACTTATGTGGTCAAAACCAGCACTGGCAGATTAATGCAGTTACCTTTTTTGTGAGAACTGTTTGCCAACACAGTGATGAACCCAAGATCCAGACTCATGTTCGAGAAGGCATTCATGGCCACCACTTTCACTAGTAAAGTACCTAGAGAAGACAAATGGCCAGTTAAGAATAACAGTGAGACCAGTCCATCTTATTTGAGATATAGAATCTAATTTCATGCAGAAAATCCTATTCATTTCCGTTAAGAGCTTTGGGTTTTTTCTGATGACTTTCCACTGCTGAAAGGCTTTTCAAGGAATGGTCTTCCCCTTTTTCTCAGCTTTTTAATAACTCGGCTGCCTTCATTCTAGCACTTGCAATGCTGTTCTTTGTCAGCTGGCTATGGTATTACCACGCAGGAAACTAGAGGTGTGCAAATACTGGAGGCCAAATGAGTTTATGCATCTTGAGAGAGCAAATGTCTTGCTTGAAAATTTCTGCCCGAAGGGAAGGGATGTTCAAATGGGTATAGGGAGACCCAATAAAACTTTTAATATTGAGTAATTTTAAAACATAAAATGAAATCATAATTAGCTTGTAGTGTTCCTGCTTTGGCATGGGATTTGAATAGTTCATTAAAGGAGGAAACTTCTTTATCTTCTGCCACTGAATTAACTCTTAAGGACAATCTCCCTAATCCTACATTTTAAAGGCTTTGATTTCTTAATAATGGAAAGAAAAAATTACTAAAAAAACTTATTCATAAGTAAGTCCAACAAAAACTACGTTGGAGACTGACACACAGAGAAGCTCCCCTCTTCTTTGTCATCTCTACTGAGAACTCCTCAGATTATTAATTACTGCAGTGTAAAATGCAGAGGATTGTAAACTTGAAAAGTTAAACATATGAACAAACAGTAGGAAAACACTTTGTGATTCAGGAAAATGTCATCATTTGTACTTGAATCAGTTCGTGTCATGAAAAAATAAACCCTGGTTCACTATGGGTTTTTTATTGCAAAAATGAGGTGGTGCCTTGCTTTCAGTCTCCATATGGAGACCTGTTTGCCAGTTCAATTTTTTTAGCTCACAAGTCAATGAGACTGTGCTGTTCACAGTGTTCTGCAGACCAAGTTTGAGCAGTTAGAAAAGCTACCAAATTCAGCTGTAATTATCCCCTACCCCAGGATGCTGTGGCTGTTTATGTGAACTCCTCTACTCAGCTGTGAGTGTCTTGGAAATACAAAAGATTTCAGCATGCTGTACCTGCAGAGTGCACGGGGATGATGTATGTTCGAGGTTCCCCATGAGGGCCATCTTCTTTGTGAGAGTGAGTTTCATTAGATCCAGTCACCTCAAACTTCAGCTTATCTGGGGCACCATGAGACACAGAGACATTCACCTCCAAATTCTCCCCCAGGTGCAGAGTGTGAGAAGCTAATGCAGCCTGAAGACCAGATACTGGCTCAATTAAGTGAACAGCAATACTCTCAGAGATCTCCAATGCGGTTGTGTTGCTGGATGCTCGGATTTCCAGCTGATGTATCCCTGGGCCTAGCAGCTCCTGAGAGGCACTGTTGAGTGTCAAATTGTGAGGAACAATTCCTTCCTTTGCACTGGATTCAGTGAGTGTCACATTATCTGCTAATATAATGTAGGTCAGTCCATTGCCTGCAAAAAGACAGTTCAAAATTTCTCACAGCTTGTGTAATAGCCCATCCAAATCTGGCGGCTCTGTGCAGCATTCAGGTATGTATAAAGGAGTTATAAGAACACTGTAGCAATGCAGTCATTTTTAGTAAAGTCACTCAAGGCAGTTTTGTGCCCTTTTAGATTCCCTGTGGAAGTCTATCTATCATGTGTTTTCTGCTGGGACTGTTAGGATAGTCAAGAGAATTCAAACATGCACTACCAAAGTTTATTTTTTAAGGATATATGTAGATTCCAGGAACTTGAAGAAAGAATGAAATGTACGCCAGCAAACGTGACCAGCTCAGCACAGGATCCTCTTACCCTAAGTCAGAGAAGCATTTCTGTGGATTCCTAACTTTAAATATGGAGATATTCTTACTGGCTTCATGTGGATTCATGTGACTAAAGGTATGCTTATGCTTTGTCAGCTTTGTGCAGAGAGAAAAAGGGTTTGTACTTTTTTTTGGTGGAATAGCTCTGAGAAAGAGCCCCTCCAATGGTGCTGAGAGCAGCTGCAGGAATGCAACAATTAGAGGGAAAGCGTTCACTAAAAAGGTGACTTGTTTTGCATAATGAAAATCCTGCTTCTATCACATGGGTGGCGTAATATTTAGCCTGCCATTTAAATCATGAAAAGTAATTACCGTCACCTCCATTGAGTTCAACTTGAATCCACAACAACTCCCCATACAGTGTACGGCAGTGAGAGCTGTTCCCAGATTCATACTGGCTATAGCACCCGGTAATGCTTAGCTGATCCTCCTTATCTTGAACAGTCACCCTCTTCTGTGCCATCACGTGCCATTCACTGGTGGTGCATTCCACAAAAACAGTAAACACTCCAGGAGTTGAATATCTGTATGTGACGTTGCTGACCAGTCTAGAATAGAAAGAGAACAGCTGCTTGTTGTGGAAGACTGGCCTGGGAAATTCTTAGCTTTACGTGGTAACAGTGATCACAGTTCCCAGATTTCTGACCCGACTCAGCTCTCCTGCAATCACTGTAATCCCTCATTTATTTACATAGACTTTTTAGGGTTGGAGATTGTTCCAGCTACAGTGTCATTCAGGTTGTATATCAGGGGTGGTCATTCTCAAAGCCTATCTATAAGGGTGGATACATTTTGCTGTAAAATAGGTAGATTACAGTTCAATAGCATGTGACGTTAGATCTGGTTTGTGACTTGTTGGCTCTGAGCACAGACATGTGACCGTGCATATTAGAACATGTTACAGTGACCTTAATTCTCTGTTCTTTATTTTATTCCTGATTTACCTTCTCCTAGATATATCAGTGGAAGCTGAGGCTGCTCAGCATTTTGTCAGAGCACTCATTTGCTCTTTTTTTTTTTTTTTTTTTTTTAATTTATGTGCAGCTGCTTCTGTACTTGCCCATGCTAGCAAAAATGTCTCTTCTTGACTCCTGGGTCTGGTGCAGCTCCGGTCATGATAGCAATAAGAGATGAATGGATATGAAAATGTCTGTGGTAGTTGCTGTTATTACTAACAAGCGTAGAGAAATGATGAAAAGAACCTAAAGATACCCTTCTTGAATGACATACACCATGGAAGGCAAATAAGTAATATTCCTGACACTGTTCTCTCTGAACTCTTTCTATTCTTATCATGGTACCACCTAGCAAATGCAGACAAAGGTCAGGATATATCATCCTTGATAATGCTTATTTTTCATTAGCAGTTTTAATGAAGACAAAGGTTTCATTCTAACCAGACTTCAAAAACGTGCCAATGACAAGATCAGACCAGTAGAGGCGATTCCTGTAAAAGTAGGTATCAAACTGGACACAGAAAACAGATGAGCATGACCGTGAGCCATTTAGTAGGTGAAGTAAAAGGGCTTCCCACAAAAACAGCAAGCCTCTGCTTACAGCCAGCAAATATATCTTACTTAAAGGCTCACTATCAAAGATTTTTTTTTAAGTTCTTTACAGCTACAGGCCTCTGTCTGTAGCTCTGAAAGAATGTTTACTGTTTCTAGTACATTACTACTTTTTGGGTTTCATTCTTCTACTCTTACTTTTCTGGTTGACTCAAGCAGGATTCCATCAGTAAATGAATAAATTTCTAGAGCCATTCTCTGTCTGTCATTCCTAGCAGTAGGACAAAACCTGATTTTTAAATCCAGCAGAAAAATATTTGATCTTTTAAAGACACAATTTTTATGCAACAAAAACAAAATTCCAGAACGCCATTGTATTATTTTAAATGTTATCAAAAAATACTCTTTAAACTTAAGAAAGTAAGGCTTGCCTGTTTCTTTGGCAGTTACTGATATGTTTTCAGTAATTTTCTGTCTTAGGATCTGGAATAAATTCTCTTAGTAAGAAGTAGGAATCACTTGTCATAATAAGCAGAAGAAAGATTGTGGTTGGCAGCTTGACAAAAAGATGTGTATTAATTTCAAAACAAGTTTCTGCAGAATCCAAGTATGATCTATTATTAATCAACTTAATTTTTAACATCTCATTTAAGAGACTGAAGCATTCAATAAAATGCAAGCAGTGAAACTGACTGGTTATCTGATGATGCATGAAGGATGTATCTTACGTTAGAGGGTAGTAAGGATCAATAGTGTGGCCGTCTCCAGTGCTAATGATACAGGAAAGGTTGCCAGAGTATGGAGAGAGCAGCCAGTTCAAACTGACCATGACATTTTCAAAGACAAAGCATGAATCTGTTACAACCAGCTGCAGACCTGTAAAACATAATGACAGAATTCAATGCCATTGTCTGTCTACATTTCTTGCATCATTCAATTAATTGTCGTCTATTGAAAGCAGGCCTTCTCCAAAACAGAGTTGATACTGATGCTAATTTGAGTGCATTAGTGGTGCCACAGGTTGCTGATTCTTCTCCATACCTTTTGGTTCAAGATTCTTGTTGGAACATAATTTCATCTAAGTGTATTTTATGTGTTTGAATTTCCTAGCTTTGCATCCTACCAAAACCCCTCAGTTAGGACAGGGAAGCTACATTTTTGTTCCTATTTTTAGTGGTCACTGCTCTTCCAGGTTCTTCGCTGAGGATGGAGCAGTGATTTTTAAGATAAATATCAATGCTCACAGTGTTGCAGCAAAGAGCAAAACAGGCTTTTGGTGTTGACAGCCCCCTCCCACTTACCTTCCTTGCAGTGGTATTGAATAGACAAATAGCTTCCAGAAGCTGGACAAGGATCTCCAAAGAAAGTGCCATCTGCTGCCACCTGGCAGGCCTGGAGACCATGACACTGGCCTGAAAAGAAGGACCATTTTATATGAACCAGTGGATTTTGTCTTTGACCGTCATAACAGCTCAGATGAGAGATGATTAGAGGGAAAAAAAAGGAGAGAGGGAGCAACATCAGGTGCCTGATTTCTAGACAAACTCACACGTCATTTTGACTTTAGTATGTTGCTTATTGCCTGGTATTTCTTAGGACCATTCCATTTTATTGGAAAAAAGCTGAGTTAGAGAGGCTAAAAAAAAGAAGTTACGTGTTTTGTTTCATTTTGGCTAGAAGCCCAAAGAATCACCATAGGGACAGGCCATAGCCACTGTTTAGCCTGGCAAGCAGCAGAGTCACGTAGCTGCAGCAGGCTGAGTACTTGACACACAGCAGGCAGCAGCAGATCCCTCCTGTCCCCACGGGTGCCAGCCTTTTCACCCTTTCTGGTTTGAAGTTAGGTTTGTATGGATGTGTTCTCTTCCATCTCTGTCAGACCTAGGGTCTCCCATTGAGTTCATCAGGGAATCAGTGTGCCCACATATTTTCTTCACACAGTGAGGGAAACCAGGTATGCCCTTGTTCTCCACTAGCTCCCACTCTCCTCTGAATCTTTGCTCCTCGCGAAGTCCCTCCTTTCCATCCAGCCTCTTTCTTGTGGGAACCTCCTACATCAGAAGTTCTCTCTGATTCCCTTCATTTTAGCAATAATCCACTTTCCCATTCACTAACTCTACTGAAATACAAGCTAAAGTATTTTAGGGACCAGGAACTTTGGCACATACTCTATGCTTCTGACAAGCAATGCCATAAGATACTACCTGCTACTTCATCTTTGACACTGATCCAGCTACAGCCTTCATCTGTATCATACTGGAGAGGAGTCTCCGATACACAGTAGTGAGGGGTCTTCCGTCCATAGAAGCTCTCTCCAATTTGAATAACTTCTCCTGATCCGCACTGTACAGTGGCATTGTAATTTTCACAAGCAATGCTCTGGTCAGATTCTAGTAGGAGAGAAAAAAAATCAGATTTAACTTTTTGAATTTCTGAAAAATCCTGCTACAGTTGTGAATAACCCTTTTTTTAGTTTCCCTTTCTTCTCTTTTCTTCCTTCTAAGCTGAAAGAATTAAGAAAATGGAAGAAAAAGAACAAAGAATAAAATATTTTCCCTTTTTTAAAATCCAAAGTAATAGATTTCTGGTTTTTACTGCCTTAAAGAAAAATTTGAGAATATTTTTAACACATCAAAAATTTTAAATTAAAAAAATAAACATATTTTTGTGGAAAACACTTAGCATTTGTTTGACCTGCAGTACTGGAAGGTTTACAGTTACTCCTTGCTTCCAAAAGAGCCTTGCGGCAGTGTGTGATTTGCATGATATTCAGGTAATTGCTCTAGAGAATAGTTTGCATACTAAGTATGGGACCTGATCCCATTTCTGCTACAGAGACACCTTTGTTCCTGTGTGATATTCGACTGACTTCATTCAGCAGGACTGCTCAGATGAGTAAGGTCATATCTCTAAATGCGTACACCTCATTCTTTGATTAATCTGGGACAGTTAATTATCTTTCAGAATTCTTAGTATCCTGTAGTAATCAGGATACTTAATACCCTGAAGAGGAGGATGCAAAAGACTGCTCTCATGTGGGAGTGTTGCAAAAGAATGTTTTTGTTTCAGCTGTCTCAGGTTTAAGTACATTGTCCTCCAGTTGCTGTTTTGATCATTCCCCTTAAGTAATTTGATTAACAGTGCCAATGTGTGCACACTGCAGTAATTGTGTACTATTGTTATTTAAAGGCTAAATCTAAGCCTGGCTGTAACTATAGCAACATGATCAGTTTACAGATTAGAGCTCTCTAAATAAGCCTGAAAAATAATTTGCTGTTAAATTCTAATACAGACTACCATCTTGTGCATTTTTTTTGTTCTAGAAATAATAAGAAATAATAATAAGGAAAGTTATTGTGTTGAGAAACACAGATAACCAGGATAGATGGCCAAAGAAAGGATGAAGACAGAACACTGTCTGGTTGGTGGTTTGTACAGATATACCTAGTTCAGATGATCAAGTAGACAAGTTATCAGGAATGAGGGATATTAAATTCAAATAGTGGTACTATTTGGAGGTACCAACACATTTAATTTGAAGTTTCAAACTCAATGTTAATGCAAACCAAGCCTCACAGTAGCTGTGTGTGAAGGTGTTAAGTATCACTATGCCCATTTCACAGAGACAAACTGAAGCACTCTCAGGTTGCGGGAAGTTCCAGACACTCAACACCTAGAGAAACTGTTTCTTTGGGATATTGGATCTAATTCCTTGCATGCAAAGCTGCTAAAAGCGGAGTCCACTCTGTTACTGAAATATGTATGCGTATTAATGGACATGAGCTGTAGATACTGAAAACAAGGCTATAGTTGCCTCAATCTGTTCTCGGTTTCCTGGGTAATGGAATGATGGATGTGGTGTAGGACATTGTTGCTCATTAATGCAAACGCTCTTTGAATGTAATGGTCTTTAAGTCAGATCCTATGGTAACAGATGATAGTTTCCCTATAAACAGACAGTTGTCTACTGTTGTTGTAATGGAAAAATGATTTTAGTCTGTTTTTGCAAGGAAAATAAGCTTAAGGGTTTGTGCTGTCTGCCAATTTTGTCTCCCCCAATCATTTTTAATGTTAGTCATCTTCAGCCAAATTTGATTTATAGATACAAAGTTCAAAACACCCTAAAATTTCATGAAAATCAATAGCTAGTTAGAAGAGAAGGAGCTACGTCAGTGCCTCCATTAGGAATAGGGATTATAACCCAATGTTTATCTGTTCCACGATGTGGGATTCAGCTGGCCAGCACATAAATCTGGAGCTCTGGAGCACCTGCAGGACTACAGGGAAGGGAGCTGAGGGAGTGAAAAGTATTTGCAGAGGTGCGACATGCTGGGAATATGGGAGTGAACTGGGAGTGCTGAGGACGAAAGGAGGGAGGGGATGTGGACCAGAAAATCAGGACAGGAAACAAAACGTTATTAGTTTTGCTGGTTGTTGGAATGACTTGTTAATTATGTCAGAAGTAGTACAGTACTGGACCAAGGCAGCAGCAATTCTAGGGCTTGTGGAAACCTGTACATGCATACTGGATTCAAAGACTTTTTGTATTAGTGAGTCTACAGCCAAACTGTCCTTCTAGTGCTTATGACCTTCGTACTAGTTACAGTTTAAAATGCCTGGCTGATGTGCAAAGTGCAAGGAACACAAATTCCCCTCATATCTGTATGTTGAATGAGGTGATATTGTCAGCATTTCTTTCCAGGACTGTTTGTTCCAAGTCATGATTTAAGGGACATCATGTCTGTAGATTTTCTGTCTGAGCACTAAAATGCCACCAGGTAGTACAGGTTCTTGTCTGCTTCTTAACCTGGGGAAGCCTCAAACTTCACCTCATGGAAGCATCTGAGAAGAAACAAGAAAGACTTGCTCTCACTTTTGCTTACTTCAGACACTTAGGAGTGGTGTCTCTTGAAAACCTGGCTGTATTTTTGCTTCAGTTACAGATGGAAATTATTTTGGCACATGTTTATGATTAAGAGTATTTTTATAGGGCAGTTATGCAGGTCTCACCTAGCTAAGGTACTATGGTGTTGTGAGAGTTTATTCTTGCAACCATGCTATGGAGGCACTACTCAAATTTAAACTAGCTAGCTTATGTCCACTGTAGACATGGACTGCTACTCATTTAGATTCACCCTCAGATCCATTTCTATTTTACTAAACCTCTATTGGGAACCTGGACCTTAATGGCTGTTGTCGAGCACCTACATCTCCCAGTGATTTCAGGATTCTTCCTTTCTTTGGATCAGACCTCATATCAGTGCACTAGAAAAAGAGCACCTGCTGGGGTTATATGGCCTTTTGCTTGTTCACTTTTAATAAGCTTGATTAAGTTATTGTGCAGCCACTTTGAAAGCAACAAGGCAATTTATGGACAGCTGTGAACACGGCATGCTCACTTCTCAGTTTCAGCTATTGTGTATCTTACCAAACTCGCAAATGAAGTCAAATTCCTGGCTGCAATTTTCAGTCACACCCCACTGATACTTGGCATTCTTCAGGATGTACCCACATGTGGATGACAAGGTAGATGGCTGATCCTTGTACCAGTTACTGTAGCTTATATTTGAAGTGTCCAGCCAAATCATCAACCCTGTGAACAAAGTAATTGTGTCCCCAGTGTTTATTTTCCACAGTAATACAATTACAGAGTCAAAGCCTGCAGAGCAGGACTGTAGCCCTGCTCCTGCTGAAGCAGAGGTGGTTTAGTCTGCATACAGATCTTCAATTATGTTTTATATTTAACCTGATATAATCATTAAAAGAGACACCGCCCCTTCCCCCTGTGCTCCCAGCCTCAAGATTCCACCATTTCCCTTGCATCAGATCTTGCAGCACTTCCTAGTGTGATGAATTGCCTCAGCTTGCTCTTCCACTGGAGACCTAACCCAGCACATTTTTTTCCCTGGGTCAGCAAGCTGTTCTAATTCACCATGCGTTCACACAACTACAAGATCCAGTGGAAAGGGTGACAACAGGCAACTGGGAAGTGAAGCAGGCAATTTAAACATCTTAATATAAATCTGAAGTTACAGCAACAAAAGACAGTAGCTTTTCAGCAGATGTCTGCAGAGGGACTAACTGCATTTGTTACCATGTTAAGTAAGCATTATGGGCTGATACAGTTTTAAAGAAGACATGATTTCAAAATCACCTACCGTCAGTAGTTTCGTTCAGCAAGGAGTTTGAGATCAGTCCTATCCACCATTCCTGATCCTCAGCAATATGTTTTTGCAAGAACTCTTGAGTTTCCTCGGTTTCAATAAAGACAAGGTGCCCTCCTCCTCTCTCACACCAGCTCTGGGCACTTGTGAAGGTACGCTGGAGTCTAACAAACTCATAGCATGAATAGTTGAAAGCTACCTGGTACTCTGAGCAAGGGATTCCTTCATCAATGGTTGCATCCTCCACAGCCAAACATACTGCAAAAGAAATTAGAACTGCGATCCCAAGCCACATTCTCAGCTCAGTGCTCTGTGTGGCACTCATCTTGCTTATCAAATCACCAGTCTTTTCCCTGCCTTCTTCCAAAACTTGAGATCTCATGCTTGTCATGTCATCAGCATTTCTCCTTCCTCCTTGCTGCCTGCAACAGCAGTGATAGAACATGGGACAGATTGCTTCTAATATATAATGGTAATTGTGTCTGAGGATACACACAAGTGTTGGTGCTGAGTCACTGCAATGGCCATTGTGAAGCCTATTGTATAAATGTCTCATTCCATGTGAAGTCAGTTTGAAGAGAAGACATCAGAGTATTGCTTTTCTCATGAGCAGAGAAGATAAAGTTGATACATGCTGCGGTTGGACACATGGGAAAGTGAGATAAAGCTCCTACATCAAAGGCATCATTGTGTGAACATTAAAGCTGAAGGTCTTTACAACAACAAAGAGATACAATAGTAAAAATGAGAGGAGAATGAGGAAAATGAGAAACACAAAGAGTTATGAGATGGGAAAACACACAGTGCTTCTCTAGATACATTTAATTTTTTTTGATTGCTTTATTTTTAATAATAAGTGCTTGTTGTGCTTCTTTTGGATGCTAATGCAATGTCTAATTATCTTATCATATTCATACTGCCCACCTGTTTACACATACGCAGGTTAATCTCAGTTGTTCCAAGTAGGCTTCATTTTGGGTGAAATGCTCCCATCATCCCTTAAAAGCTAAGCTGCTTAACTATATAGAGCTACAGTATTTATACCTGCTAGGAGGTAGAAGAGGCCAGAAGTTAAAACTGTGATTTAGGAAAGATGAAAGTATTGCCTTAATAATCAAAACTACTTAGGAGCCCTATGTGCACATTCCAAAGGCTGCTGATGGACTTTGGGAAGCCAGCCCAGCAACACTTAGGAGCTGAAATCCCTAAGTGCTTCTGAACTTCCTTACAAAAGATACCCGTCAGGTTCACAAGGCCACTGGATTAGCAGAAATACAGTATAAATAAGGATCTTTAGCTGCTGCGATCCTCCTGTCCTTGGCATTAACTCCACTGAATTTGAGGCAATTATTATTAATTTATAGCACCATAACCTGACGCTGAAAGAACATCCACTCATATTTAGACATGGATCAGTGAGCCAGCTCCCGCATCACAGAGATGCAGGAAGCGGTGATGTTTGGTTGAATTCCCACATGGCAGAAATGCCACCTGGATTGTTCCCTTGAGCTGAAGGTAGAGCACGTACCGCACAGTATGCCTGCCCAGCTCTAACTCTAAAGCTTTCTTGCAAAGTATGCATCCAGTAAGCATTTAAGAGTGATCTTCAATCCCAAGACCTTTCTAGACCTCCAGTTCATAGTCCCCTTGCTCAGCTGGATAAAGCAGAACTGTGATCAGGGTTTTTGAGATAAAGGCCATGGGTAGTGTTTAATGGGTAGGACAATTGTGGAGGAGGAGAGGAAAGGGGAGGAAAATGCACTGTGATGGAGGGATAGACACTATGCTGGATGTCTCCTTTCCCATTACACTTGAAAATCAAGACTTGCTTCAGCTATGGAACCCTTGGAGCAGATCCCACATTAATTTCTGACTGATTAATAGAGAGGGCTTATGCAGCAGCTGAGATGTGAACATTCAGACTGGGTTTCCTAGCTCTGGAGAAGGCCAATCCATATCCTGATTAGCTGATGGATCTGGCCCAGTCAGTGCCCAGACACCCATCCCCTTCCTGGAAGAGACCATATAACTTTGATTATCAGCTGGTTATGTCGAGGATGTCTGTAAATTAGGAGTCCTTTTTGGGCCTACATACAAAACTTAATAGGCTTCAGCTTGGGAACCCCCAACCCAACTGTTTTACATTCAAGCTATTGCAAAAGTCGGAGCTGAGGGCAGCTGCTGTTCAGTGAGTTGGCCACCATATATCTTTGTGACATTTCCTTCAGATTCCTTGCTTGTTCTTGGGCCGTGCTGACTTGCCAGGCTTTGCAGAAGCTGGCAGCTAGCCCTCCCATTTTGTTCTTTTAGATATGAGAAACACAGCCTGTTTCTAAAAACATAGGTGTAGCAAAGGAGACGGTACTTAAATGTATCTGGCTTAGTGATACAGACTATGCATTTCCAGTAGATGCCGTTGAGTCAGATTTGTGATGACTGGATTCTGTGGCATTGTCCAGTTCTCCCTATGCAACTGGAAATTTGACTACATGAACGTACTGCTAAAAACGCCAGAGCTGGAGGTGCCACAGGCTATCCTCTGTGAATCTGCTCCAAAGCCACTGAAATTAATGGAAGTCTTGTGTCTGGCTTTGAGGGATTTTGAAACAGGCCCTAAAAAAGAACAAATAATGTTTGGAAATGTCTACAAATAAAGCCAAGCTCTCCAAGTGAGTCTACTGTTGGCAATTTCTACGGCAGTGGGAATTTTTTTCCTAATCTACGGTTGCTATAAGTAACTCTTCAGCTGCCTGCAGCAGATGGGGAATGGAAGAAAGACAGTTTCCCTCTTCTGCAGTTTGTTGACTTCATATATTTTAGTGCCAGTAAAGCAGTCTGTCAGTTTATTCTGTGTACCACAAGGAAGAGAAAAGCATTTTAAAAAAAGAAAATACTGCTTTAAAAGCATCAAAATTAGCCACTGTGGTCCTGAGGAAGAGAAAAAATTTCTGAAAGCCCTTTTCATGCATAAGTGAAAGATGGCTTGATTTCAAATGAACAGTGCTCCTTGAATTTACCATTTTGTAAGAAACATGCCATTTGTATTCTTCCTCAACAGAAAGGCATTTTTTTGAACTAGTTTTCTTATGCCAGAAGTCCATATGGAAGCTTCACAGTATAATGGTTTTGTGGGGGTTTTGTGGGTTTGTTTTTGTTTTTGGTGGTTTTTTTGCTATTTGCCTTTGTATAGCTTGCGGAATTTAAATAATTTAAGTAGTTTAAGAAATTACTTAAATAGTCGCGTATGCCGGTGTGCAAGAGACAAAATGGTACACCTTGCTGTATAATCTTATCTTGTATGTTTCAAAAGGCAGTCACAGAAGTGTTTAATTAAACCTCTGCCTTTGCTTCAAGGGGGTGCCTGGCAATTACAATAAGTTCTTCTCTTCTGGCTGACCATGGGGGTGTAATTGACCTCTAACAGGCATTGTAAAGCCACTCCAGGAACCTCAGGGAAGCATCACGGAAAATGCCAGTTGTATAGATTTTGGATACACCAAAACCATTCACATGCTGGTTTTTGTTTGCCTTTTGCATAGTTCTGAAGAACTGGGACAGACTCAGAAAAGTGTATATAAGCACTGTTCTGAAGGAACTGTGAGCCCTTTGCATATAGCCAAGACTTGTTAATCCTTGTTCAGTTATAGCTGTCTGCCTGAAAGGCTGATGGAGCAACCACCCCTACAGCACGTGTTATGTACCAGTGACTTGAACTAAAACATATTCACCAGCTAAAATAAGGCTTGCAAAGCAATTGTGCTTTGCAAGCTTTGACCAGAAATTCGTGACAAATCTTTCTCAATATTTTCACACCCTCACTCCAAGCTGCGATAAAGCTATGAATAACTCCTTTGTTTGCGAACTCTCTTGCTTCTGTGGGAATAAGTCTTTCATTTTTCTCAGAAATGTTTTAGGGGACCCTGCAGATCTCTTACAGAGTCCTAACTTGCCCTTAGGAGTTACACCAGATGGTGGCCATCAAGAGAATCTTTCTTAAGAAAAGCATTACACTATATAAAACATCACAAAAGACAATGATGTGTGATTTACTCCTGGTTTTCAAATGGATCCTTAAAGGTTTATTAATTTTGTTGTTGTTGTTGTGGGAAGTAGAAGCTGTTGAGGTGGAAGAAATCTGAAATGTATTTTCTTTACAATGAAAGAAAGTATTTTCTTTACACTGAAAAAGTTAATAATAAGTGTTAAAAAAAAATAATGGTGGTCTACACCTTGATTCAGTAAGGGAACCTTCTAGGCGATGTTCACACCTCCTAAAATTGAACTCCTTAAAACCAGCTCAGTTTTGGTAGCCAAATCTCAAAGTACTCATAATTGCTAATTAATTTTTAAAAAATCTAACGTTATATATGTAATTATATACCATTTGGAAAGTTTAGCTTTATATGCCTAAATTCTTATAGAACAGATAAGCACACACAATGCTTATCTAACAACACTGGTAGGCTTACCTTGACACCTTTGCATATCAGCCTTTCATGCCCCTAATTAGGCACCAAGCACTAGGTTGCAATTTTTGAAAAATACAAGCCTGAATTCTTGTTCAACATAACCAATAGCTCTATAGTTCAGGGTACCCTGTATCCAACTGCAAATTTCTCCATGACCTGCTGCTGCTATTAGGAGAACATGGCTTATTCACAAAACTTTTCTATTTCTGAACTTTGGTGTCCCAGAGAAAAATCTGTTCCAGAGTTTCACTGGGCTATTGGAGAGCTGGGTGTGCAGACAAGGAGGAGAGGTGTGGTGCCACCACTGACTTCAGGGTGGTCCTGATTTGTACCCTAGTACAGATCACAGCTGCATCATGACAGCCTAATAACATCCTGTGATTCAAAAGGCATTGCAGCACAGCAGAAGAGCTTGACAATCTTTAACAGGGGCCAGAAAATACTAGATTTGAAGAGTTAAGGAAGTGAAGAGCTGCCAATGGGAAGGAATAAATGACACCCCCATTCATTTTGGCTGTTGTTCATTTGCCTTGAGGAAGAGCAAGTAAATTTACTCTGTATAGGAGGATATTACCATCTTTACATTCCTGAATATTACTGAATGTAATGTATAGATTTTATCAGGAACAGAAATATATCTCTGTTCTGTGAATTGAGTAATCACATAAATGGAAAATTGATTTATATAACTTTGGCTTTGAGGTAGAAAAAAGATTATTTTCACGAGTCATTAACGTGAGACAAGATCATGAGTGATCCGTTTTAGTGTGTCATGTACACTTCCACAGTGTGCAGAAGTGCCTCTTGAAAAGACCTGCTTCATTATTACCTGAATAGGTAGGAAGTACTATCCAGAAAGGGATGGAGAAAAGTCCCTAGGTACACCTACATGTCCCATCTCTCCAGCTGGCTTTAAAAAAGCCCATCTGCCAATTAGTTTAAGAAGGTGGGTCACATGCATGCTTCCTTCCTTGCTGCTCCTTCCTGGGCTGCTTGTCCTGATAGGGAGACCCAGTTATTTGCTGACTGAAGAGGGTTTGGTTTTGTTGTTGCTCTACTGTCTAATTTTCCATGTGGCAACACAGTGAACTTACCAGTGAGCCCTGCCAAGTTGCAATTTTGATGTTATCTTGTTTAGAAACACAGGGAAAACAATTCTTATCTTTACAGGGTGCAATAATTAAACTAGACATTTATACCTGACATGATGGGGTCAGGGTAAAGATAAGTAGGAATAGATTCAGGAGTTGCTGGTTTGGACATAATTTCTGTTTATAGGATGTGTATCGTTACCTTCTGGCACAAACATGGCCTGGATAAGTCCCTGAGGATCTTCTCCTAGGAACTGTCCCTTCAGAAGCACCTAATATTGCCTTTGGGCTTGTAGCTTGACTTTCCTCACCTGCCACACAGTTGATGCCTCAATACCTGCCTCTTTCCTCTCTAGTTCCTGTGTTTTATTGCCTTCCACAGCAGAACTTTGACTGTTGGGAAGAAGAGGATGTATGCCCCATAAGAACTTTAATCAAGCTAGGGTTATTGATGGCTAGGGTTACCCTTGAATTCACATAGAAAGTAGCAGAACTGTCTGAAGGATCTGCTGACACCTTCTGTTCTTGTGATCATGTGTTCTTGTGCCATTGCCTTAATATCTTAAGAGATACTGTTCTGAGGATGAAAGGTACCTGCTTGGGGTAAAACATCAACTGGTAGATACAAACTACCACACGCAGAGGGACACAAAAAAATTGCTTGGATCTGAATCTACCACCATCACAATTCCACCGGTGTCTGCAGTCACTCCAGATTTCCATAAGCATAAGACTGTCCAGTTTTCTTAGGCAGTCCAGCTTCCACTTCTTGTTTATGTTATTTAATTTTCTTATGCATTTTTCTTTTGCTTGTTACGAGCTGTTTCTGAGCTTACAGGACATGAAAACAGAAAGGAAAAAGCTGTGTAACAAGTTGTTTTCATTAATAATGTCTCTCATCAGTAGAGACAACAAACTTACAAAAGAGATCAGCTTCATAATCCCCATAATGAGAAGACTGGAGGTCCAGCAGTCTCTGTTCAGGAACACTGCTTCTGTGTTAAGCACTCTACGCTCAGATGCCACCTGACTAAAACCAGAAAACAGTTCTTTATATTTTTTCTTTTATGTTCTCCCAAAGATGTACAGTAGGCTAAAAGGTGGGACAATGTGTAGGAGCGCTAATGTCTGTCAGTGTAAATGTCTGTAACACCATTTCTACACCTTCAGTCATGGAAGTGAATGCCAACCTTCATGTTGTCATTCTGCCCACCTGAAAACGTACTACTGAACTGTATAACATAAATATTAAAACATGTAAATAGTCTTGGGATGTTGAAAGGTGCAGATGATGTTATAAAATTCTTATGGTGAGGAAGTTTATGTGGGTAGTGGCTGTTTACTTGTTTGAATGTCTAGTGTTTAAATGTTTGGGCATTTAAATGCTTGGGCATTATGATCAGGCTCAGTCTGACTGGGTACTAGTATGGGTTATATAGCCTACCATTTCTGTGCCTCAGCACTTGAAGAGTTTTATTACAAAGTTACATTATATTTTTGTTTAAATAAACAAATCAGTATTTCTGGTGGTATGTATTAAAAATATGACTGTATGTTGTCATTCAACCCTGGCCAGTGACCAAGCCCCACGCAGCCGCTCACTCACTCCCCCCACAGTGGGATGGGGGAGAGGATCGGACGAGTAAGAGTGAGAAAAGTCGTGGGCTGAGATAAAGACAGCTTAATATGGAAAGCAAAAGCCGCACACGCAAGCAAAGCAAAACAAGGAATTCATTCCCTGCTTCCCCTCGGCAGGCAGGTGTTCGGCCATCCCCAGGAAAGCTGGGCTCCATCGCGTGTAAGGGTTACTCGGGAAGACAAACGCCATAATGCCAAATGTCCCCTCTTCCTTCTCCCCCCGGCTTATATAGGCTCAGCTTGATGCCGTATGGTATGGAATAGCCCTTTGGCCAGTTCAGCTGTCCTGGCTGTGTCCTCTCCCAATGTCCAGTGTCCCTCCAGCCCTCGGGCTGGCCGGGCCAAGAAACTGAAAAGTCCTTGACTTACTGTAAACATCACCCAGCAACAACCAAAGCCATCAGCGTGCTGCAGCATTGCTCTCACGCCAAATCCAAAACGCAGCACTGCACCGGCTGCTACGAAGGAAATTAACTCTATCCCAGCTGAAACCGGGACAAGTACACTGTGAATGTCTTGAATAACTTTATCAGTGAGGAAGTCCAGTTGTGACTACTGGATTCTCTGATTGTATGAGACTGATGGATTTGCAGTCCATCCATAAAAGAGAAACAGTGAGGAATCAGGCTATTGTGGCTCCGTGCCTCATGTAAATCAAGTTAGTACAATCTGCGGGGTGTTTCTTTAGTTTTCTTGAAACAAAACTTGTCCTTCTCCTGTTCTGTTGGATATCCTGAATAGCTTTTTCAGTGGAGTTACTGTTGTTATCCACAGGAAAACTGAAACCGTAATTTGTCCAAAGGACAAGAATTTGTAGAAAGTTATTTCCTATTCTCTTAACCGCTGTGAGTGGAAGGGAATTATGTGCTGTACCTCCAGCTGGCAGCACACTGCACAGAGGACAAGGCATGCTGTCTTGATGATCTTGTGAAGTGAAGATATGCCATCAAACAGACAATAGGTTAGGAAGGGAGGAACGATGTATAAAAAGTGTGTCAGAGCAGTCCACAGCACAAATAGTGTTTTAAATAAAATAAATATGTATATTTATAAAAGATCAGTCAGACTTAAGAAGTGATGTTAAAACATTTTGGGAACAATGGCGATTTAGCTGAAAAAATTGTATTTTAGGGTAACCTCATATGAAATTGCATAATATATAATTGTGCAAAGAATCTTTTTATCCTTCATGTTCAATGGAGCCTATGATTTCCCCTGCAATCACATGCTTTATATTGAAATAATTCTTTTCCCAGAGGATTTTAAAATTAACAGCATTGAACTCAGTTAAGTACCTTATCTAGGAACAAAAGCACAAAGTTAAAAAAACCCCTTATTTTTAATGATTCCTGCCATACTTTCATGGAGTGAATTCAGGTCACGTATGGGAGAATATGTTATAGTGATTATTTGTGAAAGGATGTTTATATCAGAGATGTGCCACTGGGTTCACTCTGGAACAGCTTGTATATAAAGAAATAACAGCACATGACTGTTCAGTGATGGTATTTTGTTAATTAATAAAATAGCCCAGTTTAAATTTCACAGAATGGAAAGAAAAGGATGACACCCTACTCTGAAATGTTTGTCACTCCCAAAAAGCCAAATTCAGAACGGTGGGTAGATATTTCTTGTCTTTTTCTCTCCCTACCTGCCAAATGGGACAAGCACCCCTACGCAGTGTCTAAACTTTCATCTGACATGCTGAAGGCAATGTTTCAGAGTCATTCTACCCCATTCCTGCAGTATGTCTGGCTGCTTCATATAGGTTCATAAGGAGAAAAGAGGCGAGTGACGTTTTTCTTACTTCTCCTTTGAATCGGTGAAAGAGTTAATGAGAATGTGCAAGAATTATAGTGTATGTGCTGGGGATTAAAGACCAGCTATTATAAATTGTCAATCTATAAACCACCAGCCACTAGCTTGCATTGCACTTTGACCTTATCTTTATATGTAACAGGAAAGAGCTGTTCATAGCCCAGACAGGAGGGGACCACTAGGGCTGCAGGAGCAGCGGGGTAGAGAACACAGGAACCGTTTATTACGTGAGAGATGGATATGATATTTGGTAGAAATAAAGAAGAACATCCAGAGCCCATAAAAGCTGAGGTGCAAGGTAAGTCAAAGAAAATCTGTTCTAATACGTGCGGTTACTTTGGTGTTTTCAAATGTGTAAACACTGGAAGACTTGTTCACCCAAGACAATGCTGAAAAGCGAAACTGGGAAAGCAAGAAGCGTAAGTGAATTTTCTTTAAAGGGCCGATCTCGGATAACATTTGTGCCCCGACTGTGGGATTTTTCTCACTTCTTGGGCATTTCTGTGTACTTTTCAAAAAAGTCTGTTTGAACAGGATTCACTGAAGTTGGTCTAAGGGACCAACTCTGAGATTTAATCTGGTGACAACCCCTCCCCCATGGCTTTGCACAGGCTTTCGGTTTCTCCTCTCTGTAACCCTTTCCTACCCTCCTTCTGTCTGCTTACGCTCTTCCTTGCCTCCTGGAGAGAGTCACTAACATTGGGGCTCTTCAACAATAGTATTTCTAAGTAGAAAAGCAGCAGTAGGGATGCCACCGCATACTCTCAAAAAGAGGGCTCAGAAGTTAATCCAGTAAAAACTGCGGAATATCCTTCAGTGAGGTAGTTTGAAGTGGCTCTCTAGGGATGAATGCTTGATCAATCTATTATTTTTACTGGTTTTTTTACTTTACAGAAGAGTTTTTTGCTACAGCTACAGGAGAGGTTTGTTGCTGAGAACACCTATTTAGTAAATATATGCTGTATTGTTCATAATACATAGCCCAAGAAATGGTAGGCATCTAATACCAATTCTAAAGTCACTTCCCAAGTATCACACTTAAAAACCCAACAATTAAAACTTGCATTACTTTGTTGTTGTTGTTCAGTTTGGTGGCTGGATTGAAAAAGATTTTGTTTCAGGTCAAAGTGCTTTGTTATAATTTGCGGTGAGTTTATGCCTTTCAATTTTTTTTTGCTTAAGGTAAAAAGTTATTATTGAAACATTTGAAGTTGTTTGCAAACAAACCATTTATCAGACCTGATCTGTATAATGGAATGGTTTATTTCAACAAAGACTGCATATTTCAGTAAACAAAATTATGTATACAAAATATTCCTTGATTGGTAATGAAAATTCAGTATTTACCAATTATGAAACTGTAGAGAACCTCGCCCTCTTTAAATATTTTGCTACCCTGAGTTCTGCCAGTATTTTGGCTCTGTGTTCCTCAATATGTACACTGTACGTATGACCCCATACTTCTAATGTCAACTGTAATTTAACCCATGTTCTCCTAAACACTGTACAGCCATGTGGTTGTATAAGACTCTGTTGTTATGATAGTTAATAAACTTCCAAATATTCTGAAATTTTACTGTACCAGTTTTGTGTCCTCATGTGGTATGGAAAAGTACCATTATTTCCACTTCAGATAAAAGTCTGAAGCAAAAAAGATACAAGGTCCAGATTTGTAAACCTATTTAAGCACTTTAGGATGCTGATTGGTACGCAGTATGATTTACAGAAATTCTTATTTTCCACTAAGATGAATTTTCATCTGAAAACCTCACTAGATGACACTTTGCTCCATGCTTTTCATACCGGAATCATGTCAGCAATGACACTGAATTACACCAGAAGTTTCAGAAGCTACATCAAGTCCATAGTTCCTTAAAAAGAAGATCCCCTTTCCCCTCTGTTTATCTCTTCCAGTGAAATTATTTTATTGGCCTGAAACTTTTTGAGCATTCTGATATAGAGGAATAATCTCTAAACAAATTTTTTAGCCCTAGGTGCTGCAAGATGTTCACTGGATTGCAGAAATAGCTGCTTTTCTTGAATGATGGGCCCCAAAGTAGAAGGTAGTTTTACTGGGTCAAAATCCCACAAGACCTCATATGCAGCAGAAATACTACATTTGCACTGCAGGGAAAGAAGGACTGGTTGCAGCAAGCCCACGTGCAGTCAGCCCCAACTCAGTGTTAGCAAAAGGCTTGTTGCAGCCCACGCTCATTGCACAGATTTACAATCATAAACAGCATTGGTAGGAGGGTGGGAGCACAGAAGACCACGCTCGTTACACTGCAGTCACCCACAGTATTGGAGAAATAGCAGAGCCTACAATCTTCTATTGGCAAATAACAGAAAACTGTAGAAAGGGAAGTGGCAAGAAGAGAAACGCTTGTATTTTAGGTGTATAAGCAGACTAAACTTGTTCAGCAATTAATGTTCAGTAGTCAGCCAAACAAAAATTATATATCTATTTTGAATATATACTTTTTTAAGATCCTAATCCTATTGTCTCTGAAGGATTCTTTTCTTTTACTAACTTGTGGTTTCCTGTCTTCTCACCAACTGTTCTGAGTTACTCAAGTTTCATGCAGTTATCTGTATTAAAGGTTAATTCTTGTTCATCTTACACAAAAAAGTACTATAATCATTGCATTGGAACTTCTTGTATTAAAAAAGCAAGGTTTGATTTTCAAGGCTCTTCTAGAATATAATAATAAGAATAATAGTAATAGTAATAATAATAATAATAGTAATAATAATGATAGTAATGACGATGAAAGTACATCCATTGTGTCAACAAATTTCTATCTTCCTCATGTATTCCAGAACTGTAACCCTAACGAAGCTGTGTGAGTATTGTGGTGTACAATATTATTTGGTTAGCCTGACTGAGAATACATTTTCAGTAAAGCTGACATTTACTCCATATCCTTCCTTTGCATTTGAATGATTTTTCCTTGTGTCCTTTATGTCATTTGTTTGAAGAAATGGCAAACATCCTTGTCTCCCTTACCTAAAAAGATGAAAATTCAGGAAATGGTGTCATAGAGAGTGGCCAAAATCCCTTTAGGATCTCAGAAAGTCTTACAGCAAAACACCTGTTACCTCTCTGCAACTGCATCAGCTTTGACCAAAATGAGTATTTCCATAGGAGGACACTTCTATCTGTTGTAAAGGGAGTATTAATAAGAAAGTGTGTCAATATATTCGACATAGGGTCACAAATTAAATGATAAGGAAAATTAAAGGTTGTGAATAGCTTTTTATGCAGAGACAATGTTCAGCATAGGAACTGCATGGAAAAGTGGTATGTGGTTTTAAATGTTCCCTCAGGAGGCATACACACACAGAAGCAAATGAAGCCTTTAATTTAATATCTGGTATGCGTTTGTTCAGCTCTTTAACCCTAATGACATTCTTTGTTATTATTCTGTGTGTCCAATGGTAGGTAATGTATTTCGTGCAGGGATTTGATGAGGAACATTTCTTATTCAAACCTCAACAGTACTTATGTATATATTTTCAGTATAATATTCCTAGCCTTTCTTTGTGTTCAAAACACCAACATTATGACTAGTGTCACAAAAGCACTCCCAAAATGACATTACATTATGCTGTGTAATTTGATTAATGAAATTTTTACTGGAATTCATTTAGCCTGAAGTTTAAATGGATATACTGAAGGCCAATGCAAGTCATATAACCTATAAAATATGTTTATTTCTGATAAGCTCTAGCTTTTCCTGGCATGAGTAAAAGGGTTTAAATATACCAGTTTAAAATCGGAGTGCAAGAAAGAAAGGTCCAACTTTCTTTACTTCCTGATTTTTAGCAAATTACATTCAAGCAATCTCATCTTCTATAGTAATCTCATATAGCAATATTCATACAGAATATTACTAGTGCCACATTTTTGAGCAGATAGTACTTCAATTAACCCAAACTCCAACATAATTATATGCTATTACAGAGCTTGACACACCCATAGTGTGTCTGCCTATATGAAGCCTATGCCCTTAGGAAAATTATCCTGTAACATGCCCCTCACCTAAATGGATGGATACTGGTATCTCCTTTTTGCTTATAGGTGAGATGCCCACCTGGTTGCAAGGGATACTTCTCCGAAATGGCCCAGGGATGCACACCATAGGGGAGACTAAGTATAACCACTGGTTTGATGGCTTGGCTCTGCTGCATAGCTTTACATTTAAAAATGGTAAGTTGTTGCACATCAGATGGAAAAAAGCTCAGCAACCCAAATCTTGGTGCCTTACCTTGCTAATTCTGTTTTGAGTTTGATTAGTGTTAGAATGTTGCAGGTTTTGTCCACAGAGTGGCATATGTGGTGAGGTGGTGAGTGCTTTGGGGAAAGTCCCTGCAAACATATGCTCACACTCCACAGCAGCAGGAGGAATATCTCTGCAGGGCTGTCATCAGAAGGAGATTATGTTTGTCATTTTTTTCTGGAGTGCCAAAGTTCAATATTGTCTGCACTGAGGGATAGCCTGCAGCCAGCTCTGAGCAGGTCTCTGCAGGGCAGCCTTTGCCTTCCACCCAAAGCAAGAAAACCTCTGTTGTTTCAAACTGGATCAGCCAAAAGTATTGTAATATCCAGAGGCTTTTCTGTTGTGGATGAACAACCTAGTTTCAGGGAAGGCTAACATTCCCTTTTTGGGATTTGGCTGCAGCTATAACAGCTGCCAGGAGAGAAACTGGGCCACTGTGTCACTTCACATATCAAACCTCACTTAGGTGTACTTGACACCCCTACAAGCAGCCCTCCTACTTGTCATCCTTATGGAGGGAAAACAGGCAGCTCCTCTATCCTAAACAAATTCATTTTTTGTTTTCAGTTAAAGTATTTTTTTGTCCATTCAGCTGTTTTACAGTGTGAGGCAAGATGTTTTATACCTAGGTTCTTGCTGCAAAAAGTATGTATCTGTAAAAGAACTGGGTTTTACTCCTGTCGTCCTCCATTCCTAGTATTTACTTTTTGGTTTCTGTTTCTGTGATTGGAGGCATTTAATGCAACAGCAGGATCTCCTTCCCTGTCCAGCTCTACATCCTTAACAAAATAACCTATAGAGAAATGACCAGTGTTTTTTAAATTGCTAGTATATTTCACTTACCTAAAGTAAACAGAGCTCAGTTCAAGTATAGTGGTCCATTAAATTGTTTAGGATAGACATTGATTCCTTCAAGCAATTTGTTACTTTCTCATAACTAAATTTTGCCAATACAAGTGATTTATCACCACCCATCCATTGATGATCAATTAATCATCTTTACACAGATTTTTTTGGTTTACTGGAATAGCTTATCCAAATCCCTCCATTTCTCTCCCCAGTCCCCCAGTATTGTCCAGATGTATTGGGCGTCAAGGAAGCTAAACAAATTGTTAGCAATCTCAGCAGCCACAAGAACAGTCCTGGGTTCCTTAAGAGAGCTGGAAAAGCCTTCCAGAACAGGGAGTTAGAGGCACTGTCTGTTTCATTGCAAACTTCCCATAATGAAAGGATAGCTGCTTGAGAAACTCTATCTCTGACTTCACCTGTGCTAATTTTCTAAAGAACTCCATATGAATTGTGTCTGAAACCTGTTTGGCTTTTGTCAGGTGAAGTTTATTACAGAAGCAAGTATCTCCGAAGTGACACGTATAACTGCAACATAGAAGCAAACCGAATTGTGGTGTCTGAGTTTGGAACAATGGCTTATCCAGATCCATGCAAAAACATATTTTCCAAGTAAGCAACACTTTTTCTAACAGGATTGTTCTAGCTACTTCTCTCTCCAGCACAGATGACTTTCTGTGTACTCCTGGCACATATTTATAAATACAAATTTTCTTTTGTAAATTTACAATTGCTGAATGTTGAAAATGACAAGAGATATATCCAGCATTGTACTCTCTATGGATTATTCTAAGGCCAATACTTTCATTTTATCGACAATATTGTCTGTTTTATACACTATTGAAAGTAAATTTTGTTGTAATTTTGAAAAAGCAATATTTTCTTTTTCAAGTGTTTCACAGAAGTTTGTAAAAGTGATACACTATAAGGGGAGAAGCAGCAAGAAAGGAAAAGATTAAGAGATGGGGAAGGAATTTATGCAAAATTTATTCAACAAAAAGGAGAAAAGCATCAATAACTAAAAAAAAAGAAAGAAGAACTTCTGGATTAAAGATCATTTTTACAAAAAAAAAAAAAGAAAGAGACAAAACATTTCAATTGTTTCATGAATCAGGTGCAGTGCTTTGAAGGACTACACCCACAGGGCTGAGCTAATCTTATGTTCAAAATCAGAACCACTTGGGATCACTGCAATAGGTGCTTGTGTACCGTTAGAAAGGATGACAGGCTGTATATGAGAGACAAGGCATCAGCCACTGTGCTGTCACCTGTCTTGTAAAATTGGCTGTGGGTATTCCCTAACAAATGCAAGTAGCTCACCCATCTCTTCTGCCTTGCTGAACTACCTCTAATGACCTTGAATTTGGTACTTGATAAGAGCATGTGCGTGGATACTTATTGCAAAATAGTTTATATGCTCTGTGTTGTTACCCTGAGATAAGATGCTTTTCTTCCCGCTTTCAGCAGTAATAGGGTAATGCTGGCTTTTAAGTTCAAAAGGGATATAAGCAGCTTTGTCTTGTCTTCAAGTGAATATGATAAAATCCTACACTAACAAGGAAAGCTGTCAAGGCCATATGTGAAGCTGGATCTTCTTTGAAATCAGAGTTGTGGTACAGGATAATACCAGGATCAAAAATATTCCATCAGGAAGTTTATGAATCCATCTATTTTATGAAGCCATACACTGAAAAACTTACCAGCTTTTAGATAGAAACTGTTAGGCCAAATTTTCACAAGGTATTCACAGGAGAGTAATTAGCCCATCCTGATAAACCGCTGCATATGTTACAGCTGACAGCAGGACTGGACCTGGGTGCCCGTTTGTGTATGGAAAAGCAGTTGTATGCACGCTCTTAACCCTCGCCCAGGACAAGGGCGTTGAAGAAGTCCATCTCCTCTGCTTTTCCCCCCTTTTCACCAAGACAAGGGCACAGCAGGGGAGAGACAGCCCCAGCTCCATGGCCCTGCTGCTGTGCACAGCCTGTGCTGCTGGGGTGATTTCTGCTTTGCATGCGGTACAGGCTAGTACAGCTGCTGCTGCTCGAATGAAACGATACAAAATTTCCCTCCATACAGGGCGTTCTCATACTTGTCTCACACCATTCCTGAGTTCACGGACAACTGCCTGATCAACATTATGAAAACTGGGGATGACTTTTATGCTACCAGTGAGACTAACTTCATCAGGAAAATTAATCCACAGACTCTGGAGACATTAGAGAAGGTATAAATTACTGTCTGTCATTCTGGTTCCTCATCTGCTAACGAATAAAGTTTCAGGCTGACTCATAAGGATCCTTTAGCATGTGCAGGACACAAAAGATACTTCCCTTCTTCTACTATTCCCTTACTTTTGAAAGCATGGTAAAGGGAAATCATGAAGATACCATATCTTTTAAGAACTCGTGAGTTCAAAATTAAATCCCAGATAGTTTGGGAGAAGCTGTGGGAGAAGCAATTTTACTTGTACATAATCAGGGTTCAGGAATAATACCACATATCATGCTTATGAGATTATTTTGGATTATTTCCATTATTGTGCATCTGTAGTTATCAAATGATTTACATAATTAACAATTCAGCAGGTCAGTTATATGACTACTTTTCAAGTACCTTATGCAAGAAATTGTGTAATTATTAAAATGAAATCTTGACATGTTGAAATATACAATGAGTTTTTTCTGACATGCAGTAAAGTTTGAGTACAATTTCCAAGCTTTAAATCAAATAGAAATCTTTTTGCTCCAGAAGATTGCTAGACTCATAGCCCTGTTAAATAAGCTGCTTTTGGGATGAAGTGGGCATTTGCAGAATAACTTCTTTAGCCAATCCGCCTGTTGTGTTACACGACTGCAAGGGAGAAGTGAAGGTAATTCAGATTCCGTAACTTGTTTTAGCCTTGAATTGGGAAATCATTTGAGTACTTACATAGGTCATTTGGCTTAATTGTTTACATTTTGAGGATTTTTGAAAATGGGGTACCAATAAAAGGCTGCCAGTGCTAAAAAGCTGGTGGATTTGTGGTGTTAGCTGAGACCAATTTTAATTCTCTTACGCATCTCTAAAGTCTCCTATTGTATCATTTTCCAGGTTGACTACAGCAAATACGTAGCTGTAAATGTGGCAACTTCTCACCCGCACTATGACAGTGCTGGAAATGTTCTCAACATGGGTACTTCAATAGTTGATAAAGGGAGGACAAAATACATTCTGTTTAAGATTCCTCCCTCTGTGCCAGGTAAGATCTGTCTTTTATCAGTATTTTCTAAAAACGTGTTAGCATTTTCTTTTCTTCTGAGGTTAAGGGGTTGTGATACGGCTCTTCTAGAAACCAGTGATGTTAATTTTCTCAATTTTAATTTATTGTGAACTTAGTGTTAACTGCTTAGCCTGTCTGGGCATATGCTATTACAAAGATTCATCTTGAATATGATGCAAACAAAGTATTTTGGCGTGAAGAACATTGCTTTTATAAGAATTTGCTTTTAGAAGAATTCTGCTTTGAATATAACTAGAGTCAACTAACTCTTTTAGAAGAATTTCCATTCCCTGTATTGTGATGTGTAGAAGGAGGATGAACAGAAACAATTTTATCTATAGGGCAGTATATATAAATTGAAGTTGTAAATTTTTATTTTCTTCATAAATGAAAATGCTCTTAAAATGCTAATACTGTGATTATAAGGAAGCATAATGCAAAATAGTACGTAATATAGAGTTAATTCCTCTCTAACCTGGCCTACACTAGACCTTGCTGAAATACTGTTCACAGAGCAAATCACTTGCTCTTTTTCCTTCAAGACAATCTTTTTTGTGTGTGTGTTGTTGTTTAACGTCAGCTGCTAATGTGATGTCTGTGCCTTGGCTGAACAATCAAGAGGCCTTCCACAGCTGAAAGACAAGTTTGAAATTTCTAGCTGGGGCTCAAACGAAGTCAGTATAGATCAAACAGGAACTTCTGCTTAGAATTTCGAAAACATGGGGTCATTTCAATCCCCTTGTAAAGCTGCCGATCTAATTGAACATCTTTCTCCTCTGTGCTGGAACTTCTGAAGACAGTAACCAATGGAATCAAATGCTAAGATGAGGGGGCTCTCTCTAAATCGATCTGGCATTGTGATATTACTATGTTCCTTCACTCAGATGCAAACTTCTATGTTAATTCTGCAGGAGTAAACAAACCACTTTCTTAACAGGAAAATGCAAATAAAACTGAGAGGAACCTGTTCTTCCCTACTTCACACATGGCAGAAGTCGAAGCACAAGATTGGATAGGAATTTATTAGAAATGTAATTTTCTTTTTTATCATTTATACTCAGAAAAAGAAAAGAAGAAGTCTTGTTTTAAGCATCTAGAAGTGGTATGCTCCATCCCTTCTCGCTCCCTGCTCCACCCAAGCTACTACCATAGCTTTGGAATCACAGAAAATTACATTATCTTCATAGAGCAGCCATTCAAACTGGATATTGTCAAAATGACAACTGCTTACATCCGAGGTGTGAACTGGGCTTCCTGCCTTGCCTATCATAAGGAAGATAAGGTATTTTTCCCAATGCTAAGCAATGGAGTCAGCCAGGTCACTGATCCCTTCCACAGTTCTGTTTTTCATCTAGTTCATTAATTTCAGTAATCCCTCTTTTTTTTTTAACCCTTGACTTTGACATTGCACATTTTTTTTAGAAGTTGTATTTTTTTGAATACTATCTCCCATCTCTAGAAATTTCACAAACAAATATCTGATGCTGAAGTGCTTGAGAAAGTCAGTAGTTTGGCATTGTTAAAAATTTTGTGTGCTAGCAGAGAAATTCAAAACCACACTAGCGTTTCAGACACATATAGTTGCTCCTGGTCCAAACAAAATACTGTGTATTGTGGAAGAGATCTACTCTATATCCATTGCATCAGACAGGAGAGCCAAACTGGTGGAAACCCCTGCGGCCAACAAAAGGAGAGTCTTTCACTGTGGCAAATGAGGAAAAAACCTGTTTTCTGAGGACCTTACTTCCACATGATCTGGCCATCAATAAGTGGGGCAAGCTGGGGCGGAGGGCAGCAGTACAGCACTGCACAGAGCCTCTGAACTAAGGCAGATTTGTTTAACTTAAAAATAGAGCAGGGGATTTTCCAGGTTTTACAGGAAAACTTCAGCCCTCAGCCTAGCCCAAATAGTAATTTGCAACAGTAAAATGAGTTTAAAGCACTTCCACACTCATTTTACTCTTGCATTTTGTGGTCTTTAGGTCGGAACCTCTTGTGTCCTAAGGGCAAATCCTGAGTTCTTAATATGCTTCAGTAGAAACAGAGAATACATTAGAATGTTGATGGCTACTGTTAGAAAACAGTTTCCTAAGTAACTATTTGCTGATCATTAATGGTTTTAAACAATGTTTCCTGTCTTTCAGACTTGGTTTCACTTTGTAGACAAGAAGACTAAAAAAGAAGTATCCACCAAGTTTTATAGCGATGCTATGGTGTTTTTTCACCATATAAATGCCTATGAAGAGGATGGCCACGTTATTTTTGATATTATTGCCTATACAGACAATGGCTTGTATGAGATGTTCTATTTAAAAAACCTGGCTAAAACCTTTGAAGAGAACAAGCTTACCTCCATGCCAATCTGCAAACGATTTGTTGTTCCCCTGCAGTACAACAAGGTAGAAAGAAAACGGCTTTTTTATCAGTTCTTTGATCAGTCATTTTAAATACATCAGTGTGAATAATGGGTGACTTATTAGTTACTAGTCCTTATGTGCAAATTTCTGATTCTTTAAAAATAGCATATACACAAAGTGTGCAGGAGTTTTGTTCTGTGTATGTATTGTGAGAAATGGCAATGAGCAGCTGGACATACAGTTACATGAATCTCGGTGCTGATACCATCCATTATGGAGAACAGAGCTATTGAGCATACGTAATTTCCTTACCAGTGAGATTATTTGTAAAATGCTATCAAATATGAGCAGGTATGTCAACTTGGCTGTTGGCTGGAAGGGCATGCATGAGGTTTTGCACAATCTGTTTTTTCCAATTTACTGGAAGCCTATAGATACTATACACATGCTCCCAACTGTTGCAATGGTTTTATTAAAATTAGAAGATTTCGTTTAAGTGTGAGATTTACCAGGAAGATGAAATATTTTATCTTTTAGTTTAATTTAAAACATCGTTTGACGTCATTGTTTGCAGGGAAGATTTTGTACTGCCTAGCAACTTGGGCAGGTTTCTGCCTGATACATTTGGAATGTATGCTACTTTTTCTTTCTACATCCCAGAATTGCACTGCTTTGTTCATGTCTCAAAAACAGTTATGCAGCAATAACAAAGGATGTGTTGGATCACACCAGCTAGTCAAACTACCCTGAAATCTGAAGAATTCAGCAGTAGCATATTAAAAACAAGAGTGCGTTGCACCTGGTTTTGCACTTGATTTATAGCAGGTGCAAAAAAACTAACCTTGGTGACTTTTGTGGGAATTTGATACCTAATTCCTTGAAACCCATCTTCATTAATTCAATACACAAACTATGTAATCCGTTTATTGTGCTTCTGGAACACAGCCATGTCTATCTAAACTTTTCTAAAGGTTTGGTGTGATTCAAAATAATTACTCTGTGTTATATTAAAATCCTCTGAGTATAGCAAGATTTCTAATGAAAAGGTCAGTAATGTTACAAGGTAAATGCAATAAGAAGGAACTTCTTGAAGCTGGACTATTTGTTTAATCCCAATATTGTCTATATTAATATCAAACCTGATGAAAGTTCTAAATTAGAAGCATTTTCTTAGAGACAAATTACTTTTGCAGCATATGTCTCTTTCAGGATGCTGAAGTAGGTTCTAATTTAGTCACACTTCCATCTACCGCAACTGCTGTAAAAGAGAAAGATGGCAGCATCTATTGCCAACCTGAAATACTATGTGAAGGTGAGACATATCCACTATACAGATCTCAAACATATTCTCTTATGCACACATAGATGCATTCTAATATGCCTAATAGCTGTTCATATATGTAAGATCTTTAAAAAGCTAAGAGAAATGGAACTTTATTAATTAATATATTTAGTGTAGATATTGACAATTTCTTCCTCTTCTTTACTTCCCTCCTCTGGGTCTATCCAGTAGTATATGACCCTGAACCCTCAGATAAATATTTATCGAGTGAAATCCTTTAAATGTCCGAAGTTACATCAGTTTTATATTAATATAGGATCCCAAGCCTGATCTTACAACTGTTAATATGGCTTGCAAATCTATCTGTTACAAGAGTAATTTTAATTAAATAGGTCTGTTATACATAGTAACTTCAGTTATTGCTGTATTTTGTAAAGGTTGTGTTTGAAAGTGGATTTTTAAACTTTTTTCAGGGGATAATAACAGGAATATGTAAAGAGCATGTATTTACCTAAAATGAAAGTAATTTCTTAGAATGGTAGCCTCCAATTGTAGCTCATATGTTCACATCTCATGTATTTATGAAGAATGAGAAAAACAAATGAAAAAAACCCCCTTCATATGTTCCAGTATAATGAATCCCTAAGAATGAAAAATTGTCATTTTTGAGCTAACAACCCTGGCTTAAGTATGTTGTGTTAGTATCTGTCTTCAGTTTTTTATGTATTCAGACATACAAAATCTATGCCACACCTGTTTTAAATACTGTCAAGGTTTTGTCACAGGGAAAAGCTTCCTGAAGACTGGCAAATGAAAATGTACATTTGAATTATTTTTCTTCTCTTGTTACTATGTCTTGAACTTTATTTTTACCCAGGAATAGAACTGCCTCGCATCAACTATGGCTATAATGGCAAAAACTACAAGTATGTCTTTGCAACGGAAGTCCAGTGGAGTCCAGTTCCTACAAAGGTATAATTAACATTTACAAACTCAGAAACTATGTTTTTAGAACACAAATCAAATTTAAGCAGTTATATGTAGACCATACTTTAGTAGTTTGGCCCAAAATACAGCCTAATCTGATTCATACATGCAAATTCAAAGTGTGTGGTTCTGAGGCCAGAAATGGAACTCTTTTTTTTTTTCCCACATCGAGTTAAAGCTTCTAAATGATGACACTGCAGTTGGGTACTATGCTCATGAACTTCAGCACCTGAAAGCAGGGAGATGAAAAGTTGGACATGTACGTTAACTTACTTGTATGATAAATACAGCCTCACTGGGCCGAACTATGGGAACAATGTATCTTCATTTTAGTAGCTGAAAATCTGGAACATTATTATCAGCTGTTAAAAACATGTAGTTCCATAGGCAGCCGAACAAACGCTTTCTTGCAGATGTGACTTGAAATCGGATTCTTGAGTATTCAATAGTGTATATGTTTCTGTCAAAACTTTTCCCATTGATGGGTCATTCACATGCAAATAAACATGAAATGCATAAGTTCTTATAAGGGTAAGCTCATGTTGTACCATATCCCTCCTAAAGTATTAATACATTCAGGCTTCTTTATCCAGCTTTGTATTTCCACAAAGTCTCTTGAACACAATAGTTACTGAGACCCTCACTTTTCTGCTAAATCATGCTGAACTTCTGTAATGTGCCAAGAGCTACAAGGGAGAGAGTAAGAAAAAGAAGTACTAGACAGACATACATCTGTAATATTTTTTCCCTTTAGGAAACCTAACTGAAAAAAAAAAAAAAAAGTTACTGCAACAGTATCTAATCAATTAAAAATATTAAAACAATATGTAGTTTTTCAGAAAGGTTTTATCTTTTGCTAGCTAGTTCTGTATTAGAGAGTAGCAAATGCTTCATTTCTGTATGCATGATGCCCGCTTTTCAGGAGACAGCCTAGAGCACAAGTAGATGAAGATGAAAAGTATTAATAGTTGAAGGTAAGAGTATTGTACAGACAAACTCACTCTTTATAATTCTTGCTCCATGACAAATACAGTTCACTGTTTTCTTGTATATAATTAGCACAGCTGATTACAAAATAAAGCTGGATTTCTGCATGATGCAAGAAAATTTATTGCAGCACATCTGACAGTAGCTCAAACAGATCTGCAAGTTTGTGATTTCCAGTGTAGATAATCCCTGCTTGACTTAAATATAATAAAAAACGCTGTTACAAGATTTTTCTTTCACATCAGTTGCTCTTTAATGAATGCAGGCACAACAACAATCATGTATAATCCTTAGGTAAAGTCTATCAGTAAAATTGCAGTCAGATTGGTTAGAAAGGAGAATTCTTCCAAGTTCTTCCTCTGCTAATTTGAATATTTTCATTTTTGTGTAAACATACTTTTTGACTAAAGGGCAAAAGGGAAAAGAATATGACTGCATCGGTATGGGTAGAGCAAAGGCCTTAACAGAATTGAACTGAAAATGCCATACATCCCACTGGCAATTGGTTTGGTCAGGCACTTGACCCATTAATGAGATGAAAATCTGTACTCTGTTCCTTCAGTAAATACCAGTGTCTGCGTGGAATTCTTGCCCCATTGGTTTAATCTTTACACATCACTATTAATAGCCTTTGTTCTGGCATATATTACCTACTTAACAATAGAAGGCCTTGAGAAATATTGAGGTCACAATAAAAGGAAAATAATTCACAGGATTAGAAAACAGAAGGTTTAAATCCTGTTTCCTGCTTTACTACAGAATTGCAATGATTTGGCACAAGTCACTTAAATGTTCTAGGCTTTGGACTCTTCCTCTCTATAGTGAGGGCATTATTTATAGTGAAGGTTCTCTCATGATCTGTTAGTATTTGTTAAATACTTAAAGCCCATTAATGAAAGGAGCGATTGTAATCTAATGAAATGAAATTAAAAGAACATTGTGTGATTATTCAGCCACTAAACGTGACTCCAAAGTTGAACAGGTGTTTCCTTCGTGTGATGACATATGCCTTGTCGCTCCTTAACTCTTAGCATTGGTCCCCCACACCAGCAGTCTGTTTATGTTGTACCTTTGGGAAAAAAAACACTGCCTGGGTCACTGACATTTTTATTTTCTGGTCACAACAATTTAGATTGTAAAACTTAACACTCAGACAAAGGAAATGCTTCACTGGGGAGAGGACCACTGCTGGCCATCTGAGCCCATTTTTGTTCCCAGCCCTGATGCAAGAGAAGAGGATGATGGTAAAATAATGACAACATTCTGAAAGTTGAGGTTACATGAGTTTTGCTTTAAATCTTACAAGTTTCATTGTTCTTAGTCAAGAAAGCTCGGTTGATGCTTCAGCTGTGAGATTAAAATTAGAACCAGCTGTTTGTCTCCTGCAGACAAAGCCCCAAAGCAACAATAGGCCAAAATCAGCTTGTGTGGCCATAAACAATAAAACCAATGCTTAGGACTTTCCAGAGAGCCACACGGAGCTGGCTTTGTCAATAGTTAGGAGCAGCTGAAGCTATGGGAAGTCAAGTATTGGTACAGATGAGAACATGAAGTGGCACCACAAGTCTCCCTGTAATCTCAATCCAGTTCTGTTCTCAGGTGACTCCTCCCAAAGGCAAATGGCAAATAGTTGAAATCATGAGTCCCAAAACTGCCAGGCACACAATTCGGTGTTGGTTTGCTTTTTTCCTTCCCAATGAACTGCAGGCAGACCACAAAAAAGCACAGAAGAGAAGCATTCGTTAGTTCTTTAGCACTCTCAGTAGACTTCCTGATCTAGTAAGCACTTTTAGTTTGTGTCCTAAAATTCTTAGGCAACAAGAATTGTTTCCTGACAGTGTTATCTTTTCTGCTTGGTGTAACTAGTATGTGCTTCTAATTCTTCATTTGTATGTCACAGGCGTTGTTCTGACCTGTGTTGTGATATCCGATCCAAAGAAAGCACCCTTCCTGCTTGTCTTGGATGCTAAAACATTCAGAGAATTGGGCCGAGCCATAATAGATGTAGAAATGCATCTGGACCTGCACGGAATGTTCATACCACAGAAAGATTTGAAGACTGAGACTGAGTAAAATGCTATTTATCCTATTACACAGACTGAGACAACCTTCTGTGGTTGTGGGATAGTGTGGGATAATATCATTCAGGAACAACCTTGTCTTATGAAAAGAAATGACTAAATGTAATGTCTTCAATAACTATATATGATCTCTTCAAAGAGATAACAGTAACTTTTATTACAAATAACAAATGATTGGTATTGAGTGCTAATGTATACAACTCATGGGGCAGGGAATAGGAGACAAAGGTAACAAGAAATGTTTTGAGTAGAATACAGCTTTCGGAGCAAATGAAGTACTGTATTTATAGGGTGATGTATGGCATGACTCACATATGTCTGCAGCTCATGTAACTTTCATGGACTGTTTCAAGACTGCAGCTCATGATGAAAGTTGCCTCCTGCCAGGAAACCTCACGTTAAACTGCCTGCTATGATACTGATAATTCATGGCAGTGCGTTCTCTTGGTGCTTGATTTCTTAAACTCTGCTGTAACCAAAGTATCACACTGGGGTGCTACAACTTTCTAATTTAAAACCTAAAAAGCCCTGCTTTGCTAATAACTTCAGGCTGCATTTTTCCCCTTTATGTTGACAAAAAGAACTAACTTGATATAGAATGTATGGTTTTATATAGCATTCAGTTATACTTTAGTGCTATTCAATCTTAAGCATTTCGTATTTAAATCAGTTTTCCTTGAGGAGAGTATCTGACATGACATTTCAGGTAATTAGATGATTAAGTTGTGTAAAAGATAAACAGAAATGTAGTATTTATTAATATTGCTAATAGTCTCTGTTAATAACAGAATGTATATGAGTAAGAACAGTGTATTTCTAGCAGAACGCAGATACATATTCAACAAGCTGTTTAGGTAAAAGAATGAAAGGCCTAAATTAGACCTCATCTGAACTACAAACTATTGTTGCTATAGCTAAGCATTTGCTTTATTGTCTGCTTAGGAGCATCCACATTCTGACACAGGTTTATCGTTGCCTGTAACAGATGCTTCCCAATAAAAGCACACAACTCTCGTTCACAGTCACAATTAAAAAGCATGTTTCAACATAGCGTTCAAATGCCAAGTATGTGGTGACTGGTTTTTGTTATAGGAATGGCATCTCCTAACCCCCTCTGAGCGTATTTCTGTTTTCTGATTTGGGGCATTGATTTTCTTTAAATGAGAGCTTTTTTTCTTTTAATTGTGTTTTCCTATTGCAGCTACCTTTACAGGTGGAGGCAATTTTACTGATGGAGAAAACTAGGTGTACTTCCATCCATTTTAGGTGCTCATCTGGTCTGTATGTATCACCACACTACTCAGGTATTTCTCACTCTTCTGTATTCCCGCTCTTACAGTGTCTCTGCTGCTAACTGTGTTTTACAGGTAGGAAACAGAATGGAATCATTGTCATTTACTATCTCCCCATCACATCAGGGCTTTGGTGCCTTGTTCGTGATTATGCAAGATGTTTATGGCAGAGCAGGAATTGAACCATCATCCACTGTTCTTGTTTGCTCTGTAACAACTATACCTCCCTTTCCCTGCTTAAGCCTTTGCAGTTTATAATATACAGGCTTATTTCTATACGGGCTACTTTTAATGTAAAAAAAGTTGCTGTGGTCAGATCTATAGTTAAAATAGGCAGTTTGGGGCATTCAAACTTTTATGTACTCCGTAAAATGGAAATAACCATTCCAGTAAGGTGCGTCTACAGAAATAGTAATCTTTAGTGTTTTCAAGACATATTACCACCACTATTTTAAATAAAATGATCTTCTAAAGAAGAAATTGAATTCCATTTTCGTAAGTAATATGGAACCAGTACTGGAATAGATGACTGACTTCTGATGCTGGCGAAGGACACCAGCTGTGGGGTTGTTTCTTTTAATCTGAAAAAGTTTGGATTTAACAAGTCTCCACAAATCTTTCTGGAATTACAAGGTGGAAATGAATCAGAAAGTCTAATGACTATTATAGATCTCTTTTTAAGAGTTTGTCTCCAGAATTTCTTCTGTAGAATTCATAGTGTTATGTTTTCAGGTGATCATGAGTTTGGGTACAGGAGTTATTGGACTTCTGAGGAGCTAATTCTTACTGGCAGAGATGACATGATAGGGGAATATTCATCACAAAACCCGATCGGATTTGTTATCTGCAGTCCAAGAAAGCACGTGTTATTTGTGTTCATGTATACTGCAGAAAATAAATTATAAGAAGTTGTCTTGGGTATGATTTTTTAAACAAAGTGTGCCATAATCCCTTGGTCAGTATTACACATGATTTGATTAGCATCAAGTTTGTAGTGAACCTGAAGAGAAAAACAGTGATGTCAATCTGGATTTGCCAATCCCAGTATCCTCCCATCCTCCCATGGCAGAGACAATACGGATAAAACCATATGCTAATCACGAATTTGTTCAAGAATGTTTTTAGCAGCTGCAATAGTAATCTGATGAAACATTTACCCTGGGTATGGTAATGCACTGTATCATTTCCAGGCTGACAATAACAAGGGGGAATGCATATAAGCTTTGCCAAGTGGCTGCAAGGCTTGTGGTTTTTTGTTGTTGTGGTAACATGGCACATGGTAATCAGTCTGTCATTTGGTTTGCTTCTCTGACATCCTTCACTATGAATGAAATCTTGAGGGACAGAAAGGTTTGATTCTTCTTTTGCACCAATTTAAGTCATAAATTAGCCCAGTAAAACTAGTGGAATTGTTGTAATGGCATAAAAAAGAATCTAGATTTAGTGACTGCAAATACGAATAGTAAGGATGGACAGCTGTGTTAAAGGAAAAAAACATGGTTGGGCAAGAGAATCAGGCCGTGGGTATGCATATATGTAATTACTTCAGAGATGTTACAAATGGCCCTCTAGTTGGTAGAGTGGTTTGTTTTGTGGTTGTGGGTTGGTTGTTTTGTTTTTGTTTTTTTTATCAACAGGTTTCATTAAATGGAACAAATAACAAAGCATAATAATTAATTTGTTCTCTGGAAGTGGATATTATCTGTTACACCTTGTCCCATTGCCCCACATACACAGCAGGAGGAAGCAGAAACATTGTTTACTAGGACGAGGTAAAAACCAGAAATACAGCTGTGTTCTCCTACATAACAATCTATGCAGGAGGCACAGAAACAAACCAGTGTTTTTAAATAACCAGGCCACTCAATGACAGCTTTCCCAATAATTTAAACCACTGTTCCCTCGGGTATGCAATTACCAAAGTATTAATAACAAGCAAAACACATCTTTCAGCCACAGTCAAGATGCTCAGTGCTCTCTGCTTTCATTACCCTCAAAGAGAGCCGAGGATGTGTCCTCTGGATCTATTGTGTGCTTCCTCATTCTGCGCTTGACAGCCTGGATAATTATACCCAAGCCAGAAGAAGTGGCCTTCTAATATTTTTAAATGGGTACATTATAACAGTAAGTGATGCAAAGTTGCTGGTGTTTCATGCAGATTAGTATGTTTGCAGGCCTTCCATCATACCAGGATGTGAAACACATCCTCTGCTGCTTCTAAACGTTTTGTGCAAAGCTGCACAGCAAGCTGAGAGCACAGGACTCCTGTCTGTGACCCCTGTCCCGTCAGAAAGCACTCCAGTGACGGTCGGACTGGAAATGCTGGCTTAAATGGGGCTATTCACACTCTTCACAAGCAAACACTGGGTGCAGCGTTGTGATTCCTGGGGTGCACAGGGGCAGGTGTCCCAGCTGAACTCTCCATCTGGAGAACAAAACAGCGTTGTGTCTAGCTTGGAGAGGACAATGTTGCCTTTGTAAAGTCATTCGTTTCTCTTTCCTATGGGGACACTTCCAGATACCTTCGTCCTGGTTTTTTTATAGTGGTAAAATGATGCGGAGACACCGTCAAGCTGGATGAGGATGAATTCTAAAACAAATGTTTAAGTTGTCCTCATTTCAAAGGCAGGTCTTTTTAAACACCGCGCTTGACACCACTGATTTAAAGAACTGCAAAATAACACGAGCACCACAGCTCACTGGAGCAGCCCCTTGGAAAACGTTATTCTCCCAGCGGCGGAGCAGGGAGTGCCATGTCCTTCGGGGTGCTTCACAGCCTGGGAAATCCAAGACTCTGGGGTGCCGGAGTGGGGGCGGTGGGGGGCTGCTGCCTGGGCCCCCCAGCTCACGGCTTCTGGAGGGGCCTTGGCGCCGTGCAGCGCGCTTTGCTGCTCAGGTACTGATGTTGCCAGAGAAAGCATCAAGTCACCTCTTAATCAGCAATTAAGCACGTTAGGTGTATGGCCTAAACCCTTGTGAACAGTCCTGAGGAAAATCTTTGCTGGGCAGGGGCAGGGGCAGGGGCAGGGGGCAGGGGGCCGGGGGCAGAGGCAGGGAGCAGGGGGCAGAGGCAGCCAGGGGGCCGGGGCAGGGGCAGGGAGCCGGGGCAGGGAGCCGGGGGCCGCGGC